>JAVIAB010000046.1:40753677-40893790 GCA_032433765.1 Megaustenia siamemsis
ACAATAGAAAAGAAAAACGGTATAGTTAAAACTTGACGTAACAAGCGAACGATACAAATTAGAACAATGTCTCGGCTCAATAGGCCTTCAGCAGTAACAAACATACAAAACACACGCAAATATGTATTTAAAACAAAAATTAATAAATAATTAAAAAATAGTAACTTTGAACTAGAATTAGGAATACAAATAAATACTTGATGAATATAAGATAAACAGATAGTTTCTATGTAAATGTTAGATAAAAAACCATTTGAATAATGAAGTAGATTATAAATGAACTTTAAATAAATACTTGGGTACTGTTGTAGGTGCAACGTTTTAACGGGTGTTCAATCAGAGTGGATCTGGCAGACTCTAATTGTGATGTTCTGTCTGTGAGGGCGATCAACACACTTAACCTGACAGCTGACTTCATGTGAGAGTCTGGAATCCTACTCTGATTGAGTCCTGATCGCAGACAGAGAGAGAGAGAGAGAGAGAAATAAATACTTGATGGGTACAAGATAAACGGATAGTTTCTAAGTATATTTTAGATAAAAAAAAACCATTTGAATAATGAAGTATATTATAAATGAACTTTAAATAAACACTTGATGCATACAAGATAAATAGATTCTATATGAGCTTTTGATGAACGTTTTTGGATACTTGATCACAGTTTGTCATTTATACTTTTGTTGACACAAATTTTGTTGATTTCCATAAAGATCAAATGTACGTGTTTTCTCTGTTAGTATTTTTAGTCATTTAGACGTAACAGTGCAAGGTCAAGGTAATGATAAAGGTAAATTACGAGACTTGATAAAATCGGCGTCTTACCTCGCGAGATTTCACTCATATGTACTCGGTCGCCTATCCTGAAATGTTCGGAGACTTCTGGATAGTGTCGTTTCAAGCATTTAAACCCACGATGCCAGTAGGCATTCCTCCCATTCCAAGAGTACTACTACCCTGGTACCCATTTCTGTCGGCGTCTGGGTCGACCGTGGGGGTATTTTTTTTCCAACCACGAGAACAACTGGTTCCAGCGGGAATCGAACACTGGTTGTCCGAACATCGATAGTCCAGTCGGGTGGTTGTCTCAACTAGGCTACCGTGGTCCTTATTTGGAAAAAAAACAGTGTTTTAAAATGTAATATTGTACCTCCCACCTTCATGTTTGGCAATCTTTCCTTTAGCGACATTAACTACAAACATATCATTCCTACATAAATATTTACATCAGCAAGAATCGTCACATTATGTATGTGTATATTTTCTATGTGTATATTTTGTATCTGTATATTTTCTATGTGTATATTTTGTATCTGTATATTTTCTATGTGTATATTTTGTATCTGTACATTTTCTATGTGTATACTTTGTATCTGTATATTTTCTATGTGTATATTCTGTATCTGTATATTTTGTATATGTATATTTTGTATGTCGCAGATTAAAATAACTTCCATAAAAATATACATTTTAAGAGTGAGTGGAATGTACAAGGATCGCGATATATATATATATATATTATATATATATATCTTAGATTCTGCAAAATTTTTTCAACAATAGGACTAAAATGCCACTTTTTGATAAAGCAAGCAACTGTGAGATAAATAAGTAGATTGTCTAAGTAAACTTTAGACTAACAAAAGATATGGAATCTAGATAAAAACAAGGATAGTACAAAAAATTAAAGGCCTTAATAAGACTGACAAGAATTGGCCAAGGAAAATAACAATCACCCAAAAATAAAATGTTAGACTGTTGCACACACTGGACATATCTCTTTCTCTCTCTCGCTTTCTCTCTCTCTCTCTCTCTCTCTCTCTCTCTCTCTCTCTCTGCGACCAGGACTCAATCAGAGTAGGATTCCAGACTCTCACATGAAGTCAGCTGTCAGGTTAAGTGTGTTGATCGCCCCCCACAGACAGAACATCACAATTAGAGTCTGCCAGATCCACTCTGATTGAACACCCGTTAAAACGTTGCACTGTGTTCTGCACCTGTGGCCCAGTGCATCCGATTTCAGCCAGCATTTTATTCAGGTTTGCTTTCCTTGGCCTTTGATTGTCCCCAATCTTCCTGCAAGGCAGCAGATGATCTTTTCTGTAGGAGGATTCTGCCCTTAGATGATCGGCCCTCCCAGGTTTACGAGCACCATCTGCCCGAGTCACTAGAGGTGACTAACACAGATATGCACACACAAAGATATGAGATGTGACTAACGCAGACATGCACACAGCGATACGAGGCATGACAACCACTAACACACATCACGATATATGACACATGACTAACATAAACATGCACATAAAGATATGATGAATGACTGACATAGACATGCACACACAATGATATGACACATGCCTAACATAGACATGCACACAAAGATATGAGATGTGACTAACATAGCCATGCACACACAAGGATATGAGATGTGACATACACAGACAAGCACACACAAAGATATGACACATGCCTAACATAGACATGCACACAAAGATATGAGATGTGACTAACATAGACATGCACACACAAGGATATGAGATATGACATACACAGACATGCACACACAAAGATATGAGATGTGACTAACATAGCCATGCACGCACAAGGATATGAGATGTGTCATACACAGACATGCACACACAAAGACATGAGATGTGACTAACATAGCCATGCACACACAAAGATGAAGGACATATCAATATTCCTATATGTGTGATAACAGGAGCCTGATACCTAGAACGGAAAATGAATGTTTGAATTTGGAAGTGCAACTGTGAGATCATATTCATCTCATTGAGAAAAAAAACGACAATAAATAGGAGATTCTTCAAATAATCATAATAAGCAAAGACCCACACAAAGAGTTTGTTTGTTGTTTTTTATTTTTTGTTTACGTTCGCCAACTTTTAAATCTGGCGAAATCCCTAGAGATGAGAAACTGAATTGTGCGTGTTATTCCGTTTGTTCCTGGCAAACGTGTACACAGGGGCGGTCTTCGCTACACAGGCAGATAACTCTGCCTTCGGAGGCACTCATATTATTTTCCTCCGATGAGCAATTGTTGTTTTAAGCCAGGCTTCGCTGCTGAGACCAGAGGTGGTTGCCGCAGAGAGAAATAACAGAGAAAAATCCCAACTGGCGCAGCCGGGATTTGAACTCACAACCTCTCTGTCTCGAAGTCGACGTCTTGCCTCGAGATCAACCAGCGCCCCCCACCCCACCACCTTTGCAAGTGATAATGTAAGTATTTTCAAGAAAACTGAAAGGGGCCAGATACGAAGGCAGTTGTTGGTGTCCCTAAAGAAGTTAGGGCTGATTGGGACCTGCTTCATTTTTCGTTTCTGGGTACATTGGCGTAAGAGGAAATAATCGAGTTGGCAGCCTGGCTGTGAAACAACTGCCGTGGACGGTGGATGTGCAATGTACCGGGCTGACATTCTAACTGCTCTCAAGGAGGCAGGACGAGCTGGTGATTCAGTCATTGATCATGAATATACAACCATGTACAGACTGCATAATTATTTCCGTACGTGTCGTCGCACTGTGCGTCACGCCGATTTCAGGCGTGTACGTTTTGCCTCACAGTGCGACACTCTCAATTTGATTAGTGTGAACAGTCATCAAACAAGACTCTTTTTACATGTCTTGTATCATCTTGGTATTGGTGAAATATAATTCCTTGTTTAATTATCTAGGTGAACTTGAAAAATGGACGAACACCTGGTTCTTACCAATCAACGAAAAAAAACTACATATACAATTATCAGCCTATCAAGAAACACACTCTCTGCAAACCTGAAGATAAAAGACCATACACTCCCTATTGACCAAAACCCAACATATCTTGGCGTCACCATGAATCGCAGAATGACTTGAAAAAATCAGATAGACAGAGCAAGGAAAAAAGCCAGAAAACGAACAAATATTATGAAAAAATTGGCAAGAACGGACTGGGGGGCAGACATCAATATTTTGAAAAGACTATACGTAGGAAGAGTCAGACCAGTTTTAGAGTATGGAATCACAGCCTGTGCTATGGCTTCCAAATCACACCATAGCAAAATTAACAGAACACGGAACCAAGCTGCCCGTATCATCACTGGTGCTATGAAATCTATACCAATCAAGACTCTAGAAACAGTAACAGGTTTACAACCATTAGATGACAGACGGGTCACTAAAGTATTGCAACAAGCGGAGAAATATAGAAGGCTCCTTAGACGCCCCATGCACCAAAGAATATCTGGTTCCGGAATTGTACGACTAAAGAGGAGCAACTTCGCTGCAATTGCCAATGAACTAACAACTGGAGACCAAGTACTTTCCCAAACAATATCGAAACCCTTGGGCCCATATGTCTCCTCATGGAAAGCATAAAACACCAAAACTTAAGGAAAATACAACAGGAATCATGAAAAAGGGCACCCAATCAGACACAGAAAGAAAACATGTAGCAGAAAAACACATACACGATACCTACCCACAGGACTCTTGGTCCCACATATACACAGATGGCTCTGCTACAAATGCCACCAGAAATGGAGGGGGAGATGTGTTCTTGACGCTGAATAATCAGGACGAGATCACCAAGTCAATAGCTACTGGGAAATTCTCAAACAACTTTAAAGCAGAAACTGAGGCTCTCAGAGATGCTGCAACACTGGCTACTCAACACAAAAATAACATGCACAATAAACTGGTGATTCTGACTGATGCACTGTCAGTATTATCAGCTCTCAAAAGCCCCAAGAACAATGAACTAGATGACTTGAGAACAACCCTGGACCAACTAAGCAATAACTTCCAGAGAGTAGTCATTCAGTGGATACCATCACACTGTAATATACACGGGAACGAACGCGTAGACAAATTAGCTAAAGAGGGAGGGAGATTACCACAAGAGAACCATCCGCTCAGTTATGATGAAGCCAAATCCATCCTTAAGGGTCAGTTCCATGAAAAATGGAAACGAGAACACCCAAAGCATAACGAGAGTGACGGATACCACCAACTATCAAGGAGGAATCAAGTCATCATACTTCGCCTATGCACTGGCCACAATAGAATGAGAAATCACATGTTCACCAAATTCAAAATAGGTACAACCAGCCTATGCCACTTTACACTGGACAATATGACTACAAAACATGTTCTACAGGATTGCCCCGAGTACACAGACCAGAGAAGGGCAATGTGGTCCACGCTCACCTCCCTGGAAGAAAAACTATATGGGGCAATCGAATCGCTTAAACAGACAGCTGACTTCATGAGAGTCTGGAATCCTACACTGATTTAGTCTTGATCGCAGATATATATATATATAAATATAAACATGTAGATTAATTCTTCAAACCATGAACAATGTTGTCTCTGAAATCTCTTCCGTTGCATGGATATAAAGCTTCCAAACGTAAAGAGATAAACATCAGGTCAAAATCGGAAATGCCAGAAAGGGGCGGTAAGTGGGCAGACACAGAAGAATAACAAATCAACTTTAAACTAGAGTCGTCAGTAGTCGTCAGTCTCCACACACTGAGAGACATACTGGAGTCGTCAGTCTCCACACACTGAGAGACATACTGGAGTAGGCAGTCACCACATACTGAGAGACATATTGGAGTCGTCAGTCTGCACACACCGAGAGACATACTGGAGTCGTCAGTCTCCACACACTGAGAGACATATTGGAGTCGTCAGTCTCCACACACTGAGAGACATGGCTGGAGTAGTCAGTCTCCACACACTGAGAGACATACTGGAGTCGTCAGTCTCCACACACTGAGAGACATGGCTGGAGTAGTCAGTCTCCACACACTGAGAGACATGGCTGGAGTAGTCAGTCTCCACACACTGAGAGACATACTGAAGTCGTCAATCTCCACACACTGAGAGACATACTGGAGTCGTCAGTCTCTACACACTGAGAGACACACTGGAGTAGTCAGTCTCCACACACTGAGAGACATACTGGAGTCGTCAGTCTCCACACACTGAGAGACATACTGGAGTCGTCAGTCTGCACACACTGAGAGACATACTGGAGTCGTCAGTCTCCACACACTGAGAGACATATTAGAGTCGTCAGTCTCCACACACTGAGAGACACACTGGAGTCGTCAGTCTCCACACACTGAGAGACATGCCTGGAGAAGTCAGTCTCCACACACTGAGAGACATACTGGAGTATTCAGTCTTCACACACTGAGAGACATACTGAAGTCGTCAATCTCCACACACTGAGAGACATACTGGAGTCGTCAGTCTCCACACACTGAGAGACATACTGGAGTCGTCAGTCTCCACACACTGAGAGACATACTGGAGTCGTCAGTCTCCACACACTGAGAGACATACTGGAGTCGTCAGTCTCCACACACTGAGAGACATACTGGAGTCGTCAGTTTTCACACACTGAGAGACATACTGGAGTCGTCAGTCTCCACACACTGAGAGACATACTGGAGTCGTCAGTTTTCACACACTGAGAGACATACTGGAGTCGTCAGTCTCCACACACTGAGAGACATACTGGAGTCGTCAGTCTGCATACACTGACAGACATACTGGAGTCGTCAGTCTCCACACACTGAGAGACATACTGAAGTCGTCAGTCTGCACACACTGAGAGACATACTGGAGTCGTCAGTCTCCACACACTGAGAGACATACTGGAGTCGTCAGTCTGCACACACTGAGAGACATACTGGAGTCGTCAGTCTGCACACACTGAGAGACATACTGGAGTCGTCAGTCTCCACACACTAAGAGACATACTGGAGTCGTCAGTCTGCACACACTGAGAGACATACTGGAGTCGTCAGTCTGCACACACTGAGAGACATGTCTGGAGTAGTCAGTCTCCACACAATGAGATACATACTGGAGTCGTCAGTCTGCACACACTGAGAGACATGCCTGGAGTAGTCAGTCTCCACACACTGAGAGACATGCCTGGAGTAGTCAGTCTCCACACACTGAGAGACATGCCTGGAGTCGTCAGTCTGCACACACTGAGAGACATGCCTGGAGTCGTCAGTCTCCACACACTGAGAGACATGCCTGGAGTAGTCAGTCTCCACACACTGAGAGACATGCCTGGAGTTGTCAGTCTGCACACACTGAGAGACATGCCTGGAGTAGTCAGTCTCCACACACTGAGAGACATGCCTGGAGTAGTCAGTCTCCACACACTGAGAGACATGCCTGGAGTAGTCAGTCTCCACACACTGAGAGACATGCCTGGAGTCGTCAGTCTGCACACACTGAGAGACATGCCTGGAGTAGTCAGTCTGCACACACTGAGAGACATACTGGAGTCGTCAGTCTCCACACACTGAGAGACATACTGGAGTAGTCAGTCTCCACACACTGAGAGACATACTGGAGTCGTCAGTCTGCACATACTGAGAGACATGCCTGGAGTCGTCAGTCTGCACACACTGAGAGACATGCTTGGAATAGTCAGTCTCCACACACTGAGAGACATGCCTGGAGTAGTCATTCTCCACACACTGAAAGACATGCCTGGAGTAGTCAGTCTCCACACACTGAGAGACATGCCTGGAGTAGTCAGTCTCCACACACTGAGAGACATGCCTGGAGTAGTCAGTCTCCACACACTGAGAGACATGCCTGGAATAGTCAGTCTCCACACACTGAGAGACATGCCTGGAGTAGTCAGTCTCCACACACTGAGAGACATGCCTGGAGTAGTCAGTCTCCAGACACTGAGTGACATACTGGAGTAGTCAGTCTCCACACACTGAGAGACATACTGGAGTAGTCAGTCTCCACACACTGAGAGACATACTGGAGTCGTCAGTCTCCACACACTGAGAGACATACTGGAGTAGTCAGTCTCCACACACTGAGAGACATACTGGAGTAGTCAGTCTCCACACACTGAGAGACATGCCTGGAGTCGTCAGTCTGCACACACTGAGAGACATACTGAAGTCGTCAGTCTGCACACACTGAGAGACATACTGAAGTCGTCAGTCTGCACACACTGAGAGACATACTGGAGATCACAACTAAACACTTATGGGTGTGTCTAATGTGCAATGAGATTAATCGATCGACTAAACTAAGGAAACTATTTTCTTCTTTCTTCTTTCTGTTTCTCTCCATTTTTCTCTCTTCACTACCTCCCTCTCTTTAATCTATTTATTCTTTTTGATCCTGCACTCTCTTTTTCTCACTGTATCACTCTTCCTCATGATCTCTCTCTCTCTCTCTGTTATAATTTGTATCCTTCGCTCTCTCTTTTTGAATGTCTATCCTTCTCTCGTCTTCTCCCTGTCTTTTTCTTTTCGCCTTCGCCACGCCTTCTCTCTACCCCCAATCCTCCGATACTACACCAACATTTAACACCTTATTCCTCACCTCTATAATCTTCATTAAATGCAGATCTCAGGTGGAGACACAGCACACTAACACACCAACAGGAGTTAATGTTTAAAAAACACAACAATTATGAGTGAACCAGGCAATTCTGGAACTCATCATACTCGTCTCTGCGCAACAGGTGCAGTGCGCACGTAATTTTGGCAAACGGCATGTTCTGACAAGAACCTCATAATTGGAAACTGCTCCCAGTTTCTGTGCGCTGAGATGTTGGTGTGTGTTTGTGTGTATGTGTGTGTATGTGTGTGTGTGTGTGTGTGTGTCTAAGGCACAGAATTTCTGAATTTCTGTACTTTGATAAGCGAGGTTTATGGTAACCCTTTAACAAATGCTTCAATGACGCAAACACGGCTATTTAACCTGCATGTTTAGCTGCATGGAACCGGTTATGGTTATAGTTAGTCGAAGGCCCCGGTATCACTACAAACGAATTAAAATCCATAACTGCTCAACCGCCCGTGCCAGTGGAATCATCCGAATTAAAACTCATCTCATTGGAGGATCAAAACAAAGAAAGGCAGCTGCAGTATCCATCATAACAACTACAGCATATGCTGAAAGATAAAAGGCAAAGCGGCACCGGAAGTGAACTCCGCTGAACTGTCCTTCGACATATGATACCATCATTCGCCATAAGCAGTCAATGTAAGAGAGATGATCGCCTACGCCAATCGGCATGGCACATATTGATAATGACGACTACTCACTAAAATCGTTACTTTCTTATTAGAAGTAAACATGTTTTTACACAATATCACATGATACTATATAACAACAAAACGGAATTCAATTTAAATATTTATTTACGTTAACTTCAGAAAATGATCATTTGCATTCTTCATTCCAAGACCTGTGCACACGGCTGCCAGGGAAAAATGAATTAACACGCAAAATTCAGTTCCTAGTCTCTAGGGACTTCGTCAGAGTTGAAAGCTGGCGAACGCAACAACAACAACAACAACAACAACAACAACAATAACAACAGCAATTCCAAGACCATGGGAGCTGTTGGGGCACCACTGACATAATTAATTAACCGTTTCCATGTTTCTCTATCTTCAGTAATTCTTTAGGACTCTGCAAAGTCTAGGCCTGTCCATTGTTTGATGTTATCTTCCCATCATTTTCTCTCTCTCTACCTCTCCTTTCAAAGTTCCTTACAGAATGTCATTTGCTAGACCAGAGGAATGAAATGAGTGGTGAAACCATTGCTTCTATCATTTCCTAACTTAGAGTAGAAGCCCAACAACAACTAGTGAACAGACTGAACAAGACAAGCAAAGAATATGGATTGGAAACACATAGTGAAAAGAATCAAACTTAAAAATTAGCAGAAAAAGGCACAAAATATACAAGGGAATATTGAATTAGATGGGGAAAAGAGTCTAGAACGAGTTCAAGAATGTAGCTCTCATATACATATAACAAATAATGAAAATGTAAAACAGAAATAAACAACAAAGTAGGAATGGCAAAAACCAATTTTTCCAACATGAAAAATATAATCACATCAAAGCAAAAAACATCAGAACTAAAACTACAAATAACAAAATGCTGTATTTATTCAACATTTCTGTTTGGCGCAGAAAATTGAAACCTTTGAAATATGAATCTACAGGAATATTAGGAGAATTGGGTGGAAAGGAAAAAAAAAAAGACAAGCAAGGAAGTTCTGAATCAGCTGAAAATACAAAAAAGAACAACTTAAAACAATTCGAAAAAGACAACTGAAATTTTGGGACGTGAAGAAATATAATAGCATTCTAAAAGTCATCTTGAAAGGGAATGTACAAGGTCGACGAGAAAGAAGCAAGGTTAAAGTGGACTGATAACATCAAAAGGTGGTCAGGTGAATCTATGACAACATGCATTATCAAGACCAGAGGAAGAGTAAAATAGCGCTCCATGGTAGCCAACCTTCGATATGGAGACGGCACCCAATGAATAAATGAGATTAGATTCATCAAAATATATCTTGATCTACAATAACTTTTTAACATAGCCCTCATAACAGCTTTCATAGACAATAACTTTTTAACATAGCCCTCAAAACAGCTCTCATATACAATAACTTTTTAACATAGCCCTCATAACAGCTCTCATATACAATAACTTTTTAACATAGCCCTCATAACAGCTCTCATATACAATAACTTTTTAACATAGCCCTCATAACAGCTCTCATATACAATAACTTTTTAACATAGCCCTCAAAGCAGCTCATACACAATAACTTTTTAACATAGCCCTCATAATAGCTTTCATATACAATAACTTTTTAACATAGCCCTCATAACAGCTCTCATATACAATAACTTTTTAACATAGCCCTCATAATAGCTTTCATATACAATAACTTTTTAACATAGCCCTCATAACAGCTCTCATATACAATAACTTTTTAACATAGCCCTCATAACAGCTCTCATATACAATAAGTTTTTAACATAGCTCTCATAACAGCTCTCATATACAATAACTTTTTAACATAGCTCTCATAACAGCTCTCATTAACGTCTTAAATTAGAATCGTATTAATAATGTTAACTTAAACTTTAAAAGATCATCACATCTCTCACATACAGTAACTTCTTAACTTATAATGATAACAGTTCTCATATATAATTTGCTTTATCACTAGCTTTGAGCTTAAACTTAATTTGTTTAAATCTTTAACTTAAAAAAAAAACTTTTTTAGTTATAACTTTCATGCACAGTAACTTCTTATACTAGAGTAATCACAATAACTCTCATATACAATACCTCATTAGCTTAGAAAGTCATCACAATAACTCACATATACAATACCTCATTAGCTTAGAAAGTCATCACAATAACTCACATATACAATACCTCATTAGCTTAGAAAGTCATCACAATAACTCACATATACAATACCTCATTAGCTTAGAAAGTCATCGCAATAACTCTCATATACAACAACTCTTCAGATTAGAAAATCACCACAATAGTTATATTACACAATAACCGCTTTTAATACCAGCCATAAGCTAATGCATTCTGTGAACTCATTAAGACCCATAATATGAAGGCAGAAGAAAATAACTTGTTAATGTTATAATTGATACAACTTATATAATGACATGTATCTTTCTGTGTTTGTGAATCTTTCAGAGGCGAAGAAATGTGGCTACATCTCCCTGTTTTCTTGCACTTTGCTGGGGGTCAACGAACGCTGCACCTGTAAGCGCCCCGCTAAAGGGATGTGAGTACGAAGGAAGGATGTACACAGCCGGATCCAAATTCACACCGAGCCCCTGCATGAAATGTCATTGCCCGTCTGACGGGGGTGCTGCCAACTGTTTTGTCAAAGACTGCAAGCCTGATCAGCATTGTATTAGATTTGCCAATACGACAACCGAATGCTGTCGCCCCTGTCTGGAGTTTGGTTGTCGTCACACAGGTATGACTGGATGATAGGTTTATGTATATTTTTTTTAACAAGCGCGCCAGGGGTGAATACAAAGACAACACAAGTTTCTTGTGATATTATCAGTTACATTATTATTATTAATAGGTGGCTATTAAAGGTTACCATATAATAATACCATGGACAGCTAAGAAGAGTAATGAAAACCTTCTGAAAGAGGCCAAAGCAAAAAGAGAGCTAATTTCCAATATTAGTAAAGTAAAGTACCCCCGTCACGCCAAGTGGCGTATAGGGAATATTGTGTTAGTGACCATAAATTTTACAGACCTTCAGCACATGATTTTTGGGTAATATGGTCGGTATTACGCCCGTGCCGCTTTACTTTCCCAGACAAAATCCGGTACCCATTTAAGGCTGGGTAAACTCGGAAGCCTTCGATTGGGATCAAACCCTACCCCCTTGTCCTTTGTAGTCCAGTTCACTAACCACTAAGCTATCACGGCTCACAATTTTCAATATTAGGAAGAAACAATCATCATTTTTTGGCCATGTTATGAGAGAGAAGAGAACAACTAGAATATATTGTAACAATTGGGAAAATTGAGGGACGAAGAGATAGAGGAATGCAAAGAGAAAAAATACCAGACAGCTTAAGAGAATGGGGAGCCGCGATAGCTCAGTGGTTAGTGAACTGGACTACACAGGACAATAGGTAGGGTTCGATCCCAACCGACGGCTTCCGGTTCACCCAGCCTTTAATGGGTACCGGATTTTCTTCTGGGAAAGTAAAGCGGCACGGGCGTAATACCGACCACATTACCCCAAAAATCATGTGCTGAAGGTCTGTAAAATTTATGGTCACCAAGAACATATTCCCTATATGCCACATGGCGTAACGGGGGTTCTTTACACTTTTACTTTTAAGAGAATGGCTTTGCAGAAGGTCGTCATCAGAAATGATAAATAACTGTCGAGATCGAAAGTTATGGAGACATGATCACCTACGCCAGCAGGCATGATACTTGATGATGATGAAAGACGACCAGGGGTATAACTGGCCATATCACCCACTGTACCGCTGTCATGAAAAAATGTAGCCACTAACATCATATTCTCCATACGCCTAGCTTGGCATGGCGGGAACTGTTACATTTACTCCACATCCCATATGTACACATCTATTATCTGAGGTCACGGGGCACGCCAAGAGTGATTGAAGACTCCTGCCTGCTAATCTGTTGCGCATTTTTCTTCTCGTGTTGTATTATTTATTTTCTGTTTTGTTTTTATTCATATTATTATTCTGCTGTTTAATTCGGACAAAGAAAATTGTTTTTCTGCCACATAAGAGTAATTTTACACAATATTGTTGTCATTATTGTTGGTCCTGAAGACAATAACTGGAAGGGAGTAACGGTTAGGGAATAACTGGAAGGGAATAACTGGAAGGGAGTAACTGGAAGGAAGTAAATAGAAGGGAATAACTGGAAGGGAGTAACGGGAAGGGAATAACTGGAAGGGAGTAACGGGAAAGGAATAACTTGAAGGGAGTAACGGGAAGGGAATAACGGGAAGGGAATAACTGAAAGGGAGTAACGGTAAGGGAATAACTGGAAGGGAGTAACTGAAAGGGAATAACTGGAAGGGAATAACTGGAAGACAATAACTGGAAGGGAGTAACGGGAAGGAATAACAGGAAGGGAATAACAGGAAGGGAGTAATTGGAAGGGAATAACAGGAAGGGAGTAACTAGAAGGGAATAACCGGAAGGGAGTAACCGGAAGGGAGTAATTGGAAGGGAATAACTGGAAGGGAAACTGGAAGGGAATAACTGGAAGGGAATAACTGGAAGGGAATACTTGGAAGGGAATACTTGGAAGGGAATAACTGGGAGGAAATAACTGGAAGGGAATAACTGGAATATATTGTTGAAGTAGGAGAATGGGTGACCAAATGGACAATTTGTTGTGTTCCAAACCAAGAAAACAGGGACTGAACCACTGTGGGGTCAAACGTTTTTTTCTTCTAATCTTTAGTGAAATGACAGCTCAGACGTGAACACTAAGTGACAACTGCACTAGATTAGTGGCCTGTATTGGTATTCTCTGGTCCTATACTTTTTTTTCCCCCGGTACACCTCAGGAAAGAGGTAATGCTGTAAGGATAGTTCCTGTGACTAGAAAAGACTGTAAGAAGAAAATAAAGAAAAGAGAAAATATAAACAAACTGTAGATATAGAAATTAAATAATATATATTATATTGTTGAATAAGGAGCCGCGATAGCTCAGTGGTTAGTGAACTGGACTACAAAGGACAAGGGGTAGGGTTCGATCCGAACCGACGGCATCCGGGTTCACCCAGCCTTAAATGGGTACCGGATTTTTTTCTGGGAAAGTAAAGCAGCACGGGCGTAATACCGACCACATTACCCCAAAAATCATGTGCTGAAGGTCAGTAAAATTTATGATGACTAACACCATATTTCCCTATACGCCACTTGGCGTGACGGGGGCACTTTACTTTACTTTTTATATTGTTGAAAGCTTATATTTTTTTTTGTAGAAAGTTAACAACAGAAAAGATAAACAAAATGTAAATATAGGAATTTCGGAGAGGGACACGGTCCCATATCATTTATACAAATGAACAAAAATAACTTTCAGTCATTTGCACTGTGTACTTTTTTCTCTGCCTTTTGAATGGTTAAGTTATATATATATTTAACGAGTTAAGTTGAAAAAAATAATATATTTTAAAAACGTCGATCCATTAATAACAAGATGTTGTAGCATTTGGTGGAGTTTCAAACATATTATCAACACGTACCTATACATGTGAAAGCTGGAAAGGAACAAAAGAGACAGTGAAAACTAAACGCCTTTGAAGACGCATGTCTAAGAAGAATACAATGTGTACAATGGTATGAATTCAAGACTTATATAGAGATACACGCTACGGAAGCCAACTGAGAGTATTACACAACAGGCCCTTTAATGGAATCCCCAGGGGAAAAGACAAAGAGGAAAAACAAGGAATTCTTGGAGAAGACAGATAGAAGCAGAGATGAAGATGATGGGGAAGACATGGAATGATCTTAAAAGAATGGCGAGAAACAGAACGACTTGGAAGGTGTTTGTTGAAGACCTGTGCTCCACTGGGAGCTAGAGAGGTAGAATAAGAGGATAAAGATAAGAGTAATGGGCATGCAACCAACGATCTGATCTACAATTAGGAAGATAAGATGGACATATGTCGGGCATATGCTGCGGAAGAGACAAGAGAATTTCACAACAGGCTCTTCTATGGGAAACATCAGGATACAAGAACAATGGAAGATCTAGAGAGGCACTAAAAAGAACACTTATAAGACAGGCAAGGTTAGCAGGCATAGACTCATTAGATAATATCGAACATCTTGCCAAGAATAGAGATGGAAAACGACAACACTACGGTTCCTATGCGACATATAACGCCACGGGAAAGATGAAGATGAAGAACAAAGTTAATGTTAGTTAATGGCATACACTCAAGTAGTTGATTTTGTTCGTTTCCTCACAGGATGGTATCTCATGTCGAGACGAGGATTTATTTTCTGGTGACGCCTATATAATCTATTTGGGTGTAGCATTTTTCATTATATTTTTTCTATAACAAATGTTACAACTATGTAACATTACGCCCAACCATATTTTCTTAGCTGAATATGAGATACGCTTCAAGTCTGCCAATCGTGACTCATTAAACCCGGCTGTCTTAACATCCTCTCTTAAATCTGTTGTGTGTTAATAACAGTTTTTAGTCATAGCAAGTTTATATTCGGCATCCATCCAAGATTTTTGCTACAGGATACAGGGGTTTTCGTTATGAACGTCAGGGGTTTTCGTTATGAACGTCTTCCTTTTTCTTCTTTCCTGCCATGTTGACCTTCCATCAAATGCGTTGCCTTCGAAAGATTATGAACATTAAATGGCATGACAAGGTAACCGGCTATGACGTCTTGCAGCGAGCCAGGCTACCATTTATCATGGCAACACTTGAGAGTCGTAGACTGGGGTGGCTGGGTCATACAAGGTAACCGGCTCGATGTCTTGCAGCGAGCCAGGCTCCCATTCACCATGACAACATATGGGAGTCGTAGACTGGGGTGGCTGGGACAAACAAGGTAACCGGCTCTGATGTCTTGCAGCGAGCCAGGCTCCCATTCACCATGGCAACATATGGGAGTCGTAGACTGGGGTGGCTGGGACAAACAAGGTAACCGGCTCTGATGTCTTGCAGCGAGCCAAGATCCCATTCATCATTGAAACACTTGGGAGTCGTAGACTGGGGTGGCTGGGTCATTCAAGGTAACCGGCTATGATGTCTTGCAACGAGCCAGGCTCTCATTCATCATGGCAACACATGGGGGTCGTAGACAGGGATGACTGGGTCATGTAGGAATATTGACAAACATTCATATTCCCAAACACATATTCTATTGCATGAACGTATGGAGAACGGAAGGAGTACAGGGGTAGACCAATGCTGTGATATAATGATGTCTTCTTTGAGGGAATTCCCGATCAGTGTGAGAAGCTGGAATTCTGGCTGCAGATCATATCGCATAGAGAACAAACACAAAAATGGCACATCATCTTCCGAGGCAGTTCTGATATCAAATTCAGAAGACAAAAGACACAGAAGAAAGGAGACGAGGCCAGGCACCACGAATACATCTTGTTCGTTCTGCGGATGGATCTGGCCATTCAATATTGGGAGACTCAGCCACGAGAGAAGATGTTCAGCAAAGCAGCATCCAGCATAATACACAAATATTTTTACCAAATTACTGATTTATCATGATTGCATGCTACACACCGTCTGTCAAGACGCTAAAAGTCGTAATGATTGCTTGCTACAAACCGCCTGTCAAGACGCTAAAAGTCGTAATTATTGCTTGCTACCAACCGTCTGTCAAGACGCTAAAAGTTGTATATAATACTGGCTACCAACCGTCTGTCAAGGCGCTAAAAGTTGTATATATTACTTGCTACCAACCGTCTGTCAAGACGCTAACAGTTGTATATAATATTGGTTACCAACCGTCTGTCAAAACGCTAAAAGTTGTATATAATACTAGCTACCATCCGTCTGTCAAGACGCTAAAAGTTGTATATAATACTAGCTACCATCCGTCTGTCAAGACGCTAAAAGTTGTATATAATACTGGCTACCATCCGTCTGTCAAGACGCTAAAAGTTGTATATAATACTAGCTACCATCCGTCTGGCAAGACGCTAAAAGTTGTATATAATACTGGCTACCAACCGTCTGTCAAAGCGCTAAAAGCTGTATATAATACTGGTTACCACCAACCGTCTGTCAAGGCGCTAAACGTTGTATATAACACTGGCTACCAACCGTCTGTCAAGGCGCTAAAAGTTGTATATAATACTGGCTACCAACCGTCTGTCAAGACGCTAAAATTTGTATATAATACTGGCTACCAACCGTCTGTCAAGGCGCTAAACGTTGTATATAATACTGACTACCAACCGTCTGTCAAGGCGCTAAACGTTGTATATAATACTGACTACCAACCGTCTGTCAAGGCGCTAAACGTTGTATATAATACTGGCTACCAACCGTCTGTGAAGACGCTAAAAGTCGTAATGATTGCTTGCTACCAATCGTCTGTCAAGACGCTAAACGTTGTATATAATACTGGCTACCAATCGTCTGTCAAGACGCTAAAAGTCGTATATAATACCTTCCATCAGTGTAGAAGGAAGAGATTGTATACGGCGCTGTGCTCATAAGTTAAAGTTTGTCCTTTGTCACATTTTCGCTTGTTTCTAATATTTCTGCTATTCTTTGTTTTTGTAGTGTTTGTTGACGGCTGTGTGTATTTGTGTTTAGTTGTTTATGTTTGATCGCATTCATGCCTTTTAATTTATTACTTCTTTATACGTTCTTATAGCTCAGTGGTTAGTGAACTGGACTACAAAGGACAAGATGTAGGGTTCGATCCCAACCGACGGCTTTCGGTTCACCCAGCCTTTAATGGGTATCAGATTTTTTTCTGGGAAAGTAAAGCGGCAAGGGCGTAATACCGACCAAATTACCCCAAAAATCATGTGCCGTAGGTCTGTAAAATGTATGGTCACTAACACCATATTCCTTATACGCCACTTGGCGTGACGGGGGTACTTTACTTTTTTTAAATACGTTCTTATGCTCGGATTGGGAGGATTAATTTCACTGATTCACTCATTTAGTTGTCCATTCTCTCATGCCAATGATAATATCGGAGTGAGAAAGCTGGAGGTCTTTGTTCTATTACAACACACCACCTGGCGTGAGAAAGCTAGAGGTCTTTGTTCTACTACAACACACCACCTGGCGTGAGAAAGCTAGAGGTCTTTGCTCTACTACAACACACCACCTGGCGTGAGAAAGCTAGAGGTCTTTGTTCTATTACAACACACCACCAGGCGTGAGAAAGCTAGAGGTCTTTGTTCTACTACAACACACCACCTGGCGTGAGAAAGCTAGAGGTCTTTGTTCTACTACAACACACCACCTGGCGTGAGAAAGCTAGAGGTCTTTGTTCTACTACAACACACCACCTGGCGTGAGAAAGCTAGAGGTCTTTGTTCTACTACAACACACCACCTGGCATGAGAAAGCTAGAGGTCTTTGTTCTATTACAATACACCACCTGGCGTGAGAAAGCTAGAGATCTTTGTTCTACTACAACACACCACCTGGCGTGAGAAAGCTAGAGGTCTTTGTTCTACTACAACACACCACCTGGCGAGAGAAAGCTAGAGGTCTTTGTTCTACTACAACACACCACCTGGCGAGAGAAAGCTAGAGGTCTTTGTTCTACTACAACACACCACCTGGCGTGAGAAAGCTAGAGGTCTTTGTTCTACTACAACACACCACCTGGCGAGAGAAAGCTAGAGGTCTTTGTTCTACTACAACACACAACCTGGAGAGAGAAAGCTAGAGGTCTTTGTTCTACTAAAACACACCACCTGGCGTGAGAAAGCTAGAGGTCTTTGTTCTACTACAACACACCACCTGGCGAGAGAAAGCTAGAGGTCTTTGTTCTACTACAACACACCACCTGGCGTGAGAAAGCTAGAGGTCTTTGTTCTACTACAACACACCACCTGGCGAGAGAAAGCTAGAGGTCTTTGTTCTACTACAACACACAACCTGGAGAGAGAAAGCTAGAGGTCTTTGTTCTACTAAAACACACCACCTGGCGTGAGAAAGCTAGAGGTCTTTGTTCTACTACAACACACCACCTGGCGAGAGAAAGCTAGAGGTCTTTGTTCTACTACAACACACCACCTGGCGAGAGAAAGCTAGAGGTCTTTGTTCTACTACAACACACCACCTGGCGTGAGAAAGCTAGAGGTCTTTGTTCTACTACAACACACCACCTGGCGTGAGAAAGCTAGAGGTCTTTGTTCTACTACAACACACCTCCTGGCGTGAGAAAGCTAGAGGTCTTTGTTCTACTACAACACACCACCTGGCGTGAGAAAGCCAGAGGTCTTTGTTCTACTACAACACCCCACCTGGTGAGAGAAAGCTAGAGGTCTTTGTTCTATTACAACACACCACCTGGCGTGAGAAAGCTAGAGGTCTTTGTTCTACTACAACACACCACCTGGCGTGAGAAAGCTAGAGATCTTTGTTCTACTACAACACACCACCTGGCGTGAGAAAGCTAGAGGTCTTTGTTCTACTACAACACACCACCTGGCGTGAGAAAGCTAGAGGTCTTTGTTCTACTACAACACGCCACCTGGCGTGAGAAAGCTAGAGGTCTTTGTTCTACTACAACACGCCACCTGGCGTGAGAAAGCTAGAGGTCTTTGTTCTACTACAACACACCACCTGGCGTGAGAAAGCTAGAGGTCTTTGTTCAACTACAACACACCACCTGGCGTGAGAAAGCTAGAGGTCTTTGTTCTACTACAACACACCACCTGGCGTGAGAAAGCTAGAGGTCTTTGTTCTACTACAACACGCCACCTGGCGTGAGAAAGCTAGAGGTCTTTGTTCTACTACAACACACCACCTGGCGTGAGAAAGCTAGAGGTCTTTGTTCTACTACAACACCCCACCTGGTGAGAGAAAGCTAGAGGTCTTTGTTCTATTACAACACACCACCTGGCGTGAGAAAGCTAGAGGTCTTTGTTCTACTACAACACACCACCTGGCGTGAGAAAGCTAGAGGTCTTTGTTCTACTACAACACACCACCAGGCGTGAGAAAGCTAGAGGTCTTTGTTCTACTACAACACGCCACCTGGCGTGAGAAAGCTAGAGGTCTTTGTTCTACTACAACACACCACCTGGCGTGAGAAAGCTAGAGGTCTTTGTTCAACTACAACACACCACCTGGCGTGAGAAAGCTAGAGGTCTTTGTTCTACTACAACACACCACCTGGCGTGAGAAAGCTAGAGGTCTTTGTTCTACTACAACACGCCACCTGGCGTGAGAAAGCTAGAGGTCTTTGTTCTACTACAACACACCACCTGGCGTGAGAAAGCTAGAGGTCTTTGTTCTACTACAACACCCCACCTGGTGAGAGAAAGCTAGAGGTCTTTGTTCTATTACAACACACCACCTGGCGTGAGAAAGCTAGAGATCTTTGTTCTACTACAACACACCACCTGGCGTGAGAAAGCTAGAGGTCTTTGTTCTACTACAACACACCACCAGGCGTGAGAAAGCTAGAGGTCTTTGTTCTACTACAACACGCCACCTGGCGTGAGAAAGCTAGAGGTCTTTGTTCTACTACAACACGCCACCTGGCGTGAGAAAGCTAGAGGTCTTTGTTCTACTACAACACACCACCTGGCGTGAGAAAGCTAGAGGTCTTTGTTCAACTACAACACACCACCTGGCGTGAGAAAGCTAGAGGTCTTTGTTCTACTACAACACACCACCTGGCGTGAGAAAGCTAGAGGTCTTTGTTCTACTACAACACGCCACCTGGCGTGAGAAAGCTAGAGGTCTTTGTTCTACTACAACACACCACCTGGCGTGAGAAAGCTAGAGATCTTTGTTCTACTACAACACGCCACCTGGCGTGAGAAAGCTAGAGGTCTTTGTTCTACTACAACACACCACCTGGCGTGAGAAAGCTAGAGGTCTTTGTTCTACTACAACACACCACCTGGCGTGAGAAAGCTAGAGGTCTTTGTTCTACTACAACACACCACCTGGCGTGAGAAAGCTAGAGGTCTTTGTTCTACTACAACACACCACCTGGCGAGAGAAAGCTAGAGGTCTTTGTTCTACTAAACACACCACCTGGCGTGAGAAAGCTAGAGGTCTTTGTTCTACTACAACACACCACCTGGCGAGACAAGCGCACGCGAAGGGCGGCTTTAATGATTAATTGGACAGTAGATGAAGAAAAAGAGAAGAAGAAATAAATCATTATTCATCATCATTGAGTGCCGTATCCGCATTGAAGGTTGGCTACCATGGAGCGCCATTCCACTCTGTCTCTTGTTTTGATAGTGCAGATTGTCATAGGCTGACTTGCCCATCTTTTGATGATACTCGTCCATGTTAGTCTTGGTCTGTCTCTCTCTCTCTCTCTCTCTCTCTCTCTCTCTCTCTCTCTGTTTTACCTATTATTTTCCCTTCCAAAATTACTTTTACTAGGCTGATGTGTCTTTTAACAAGCCCCAAAAATCTTATTGTCTTGTTTGAAATGTGTTTAGTGGTCTTTTTTCATTTTCAGTTTTAAGACACGATCGTTTGTTTTCTTTCCTTTCTATCCAATTCTTTCTATTCTTCTATAAATTCACATTTCAAACGTTTAAGTTATCTTTTCTGTTTTCTTGTCTAATGTCCATGTGTCTGCACCATACAGGAATGTGGATAAAATAAAACATGTTGCAAATCTTAGTTTTATCCCTTGTGTTATTTATTTTGATGTTAGTTTATAAGTTGTTTTAAAGTTAGTCATTACTAACACATCAATTGGTAATTACTTTTTTCATTAATTGTACAACTAAAGTAAACTTGTGTTATAAGTGAGTACCTTATTGATAATGTGAATATGTTTACAGATGGGCATATTTTCCAACAAGGGGAAGTCATCAGAAACGAAGCTTGTGTCCGATGTTACTGTCCTCTGGGTGGAGGTAACCCAGTCTGTGATGTCACTTCCTGTCCATTGTCCCAGTGTGTTAACCCTGTCCACGTTCCTGGTGTGTGCTGCCCAACATGCCCAAACGGTAAGCAAGAAGCTACTATAGCTCGTTTCAAAACATATGCCCAACTTCAAAACGCTATTACTGTCTAACCGTTTGTTAAATACTTTTGAAATTTTCCAAATGTTATTAGAATGCAAAAGACCCTTTAAATGTATATTTAACAAATATCTTGCAGCTGCAGTTTTCTTAAAGCGGCGATATTTCTTTGATGTTTGTCAAAATTGTAAATTGTGAAGCCCTAAAGAATAGAAATTACCGTAGTTGCTGGTCTACGATTAATTTTCACTAGGTAAAGGCGTGGCCGTAATGGGGAAATAACTGGATAAAACAAAACACCAGGAGAATTATTGTCTGCTCAGTTCGAGGACGGACGATAATAATATCAAGGTATACCTGTATGTCCAATTTTCATAGTTGTGTGGTCCTGAAAAGGACCGTTTGTTGAACTAATTTAAGGTAATATAGGGGCCAACATTGTGGGGGCTATATACTTTCATTCTGAATCAGACGAGTCTAAAAGATTAATAACTGTTTGGGGTTGAACATTCCACAAACCATCATTTTTCCAATATTCCTCTTCCTGTTTTAAGACGTGGTCTTCACATTTAGTCCAATAATCTTTGTCTATATTTAATAAAGCGAGATTGGCAAGAGTCTTTACATCGCATATTTTGAATGTTGTATTTTCATCTGCCACTTGTCCTTTTAATTTTGCCCAGATTAGTTCTATTGGATTTAAATGAGCATGGTAAGGTGGCAGCCTCAAACTTATATGACCGTGCTCTTGGATAATCTTATCTATTTGAAAAATCTTTGTCCTCTGTTTTTGCTTTACTAGAGATAGTAATTCAGGTTTTAAGTACATGTTATTAAATTGTATGTGCTCCTTTGTGAGCCATATCTTAATAGCATCTTTTGTACGCTGCATTGTCCATTATTAGGCAAGATGGTCGATCTAGTGCTGGGAGAACATAATTTTCAATCCAATGTCTAAATATGTGACCATTCATCTCAGAGTGATAATCCCGATTGTCTATGGATTTTGAAAGAAAAATGAGCTCTGCATTCTGTATTAGTCTATGTTGTCGACTACCTGCATGAGCAATTATCAAGCGCTGTCCTTTGCTGCTAGGTATTAATCTCTTAATCTTTCCATCTGATGACTGCCATTCCCTTTGGTTAGTGTGGTGAGCATTGATCCATGTTTCATCCAAGTACACAATATCATAACCTTGCTTGCGCACCTCTTTTACTTCACGTAAGTACTTGCTTCTCATGACTACTATATGTGGCTTCTCACAGATGATGTTTCGTCCATTGGAATACTTTCTGAATGTAAAGCCTGCAGCTCTCACATTCCTCCATAATGTAGATTTTGATATTTCAATACTGTTGTTCTTTTTCAGCGATACTTTTAATTTTCTTATTGTAACAGTTTCATTCATACCCAACATTTTGCGAATTTCACTTCTAATAAGTTCACTGTCGAAATTATCCAACATTTTTGCTCTTCCTTGTGATTTTGTATATTTGGAACATTGACGGTCACGTGCTTGAATCCAGCGATTAAATGACCGTTTAGATAAATCCAAAATGTGTCTTGTCCTATTCTCAGGGTTTTCTAAAGAATGAAATAATCTTCCTCGTTTAGCCTCTTTGCAAAAATAGTCATACATTTTTTATTGCGATGTTTTGTAAACTGCAGAATTTCATTTTAAGACTCATGATAAATGTTATTGTTCCACGTTACGCCGCTGAATTAACGGAAATGGAACACACAATGTCTCGTGTTTACTACAAGTGTCTAATTGTGTCAGACAACTCACGCGGAAAGCGTGCAAAATCGTAAATTTGAGCGTGTATGGATTTGTAATCGCTATTTTTAACTTAAATACTGTAAACACTAAGTTTTGACTACATCAATGGGTCGTTATAAATTTATATATATATCAAATAAGCAATAATAATAACCAAATGTTTGTTTTTAATGAAATTAATTCCTGTTGGGTTCTAATCATTATAACTATACATGCAAATTTTGAAAAAATTACAACAAGCGGTTTAAAAGATATTGATTTTTAAAGTTGGGCACGACTTATGAAACAAGCTATAGATGAAGTTATTTCAACTCTATGATCCATTTAGTACACAGATTGAAAAGGCACGATATGTTAATGCTGAGGCCAACGGTCTCATCTGCGATAACACCGATGAGAAAGATGCAGTCATCTATACAGACGGATCTGTAAGACGACACGAAAGAAGTGCATGGGCATTTACAGCACGTTCGGCAGGCAGAATAGCCAAGGAAGACAGTGGTGCATACGCCATGACCACGAGTAGCATGACAATGGAGGTGATGGCAGTGACCAAGGCATTCAAATGGTTAGAGTCACAAGACTACATCCACGCATGTATACTGAGTGATTCGATGAGCATGATAAAAAAAGTGGAGGCGGGCTTTGTCCGCATGCAATGGGTAGAGTCGTTGCAGAAATCCAAAATACGTAAGGTCACCTTTGTCTATGTCCCTGGACATGCGGGAGTGCGAGGAAATGAGAGAGCGGACAGGTTGGCTAGCTGCGCTGTCGTTGAGGACGGGCAACCGATGGATCGGGCGGACATCATCAATGCCCTTCGAGATGTTGGAAGAGCACAGGACTTCAACAAACACAGATCAACGTCACTTCTTCGGATGATGGAAATGGGAGTTAAGATGGGCACGGCCAGAAATGAGAAACTTGGTGGCCGTGTAAGAAGACTTATCAACCAACATAGAACTGGAGTCGTCAGTCGCTGGACACTGAGGGAATTGCTGGGGAGGGGATCTGAGCACCTATGGACATGTTCGGAGTGCAATGATGATGAACCGCAAATAACTCAATAACTCAATAACTCAATAACCCTAAAATATAGCGAATATGAACTTACAGTGGGATGTAACGTACACTCCTGCAAGGTATGATGACAGCTTCTACTTAACTTTGACGTAACGCTCCCGTCTAACATCTCCCACCATAACATGATATCTGTGGAGTCTATTCATGGTTGCACATGTGATGATTATTGTCTATTTGTGTACCATATTGCAGGTCCAAACTGCCAGATTGGAATCCTCACTCTTCCTATAGGCGAGTCAGTGGTTGTGGAGGGTGCCACATGCACTTGTGAGAGCTTTGATGATTTGGACGGCCAAAAACGAACACTTGCCAGATGTAACAAGGACTGAGAGTGGTTAACTTTCTACTGTATTGTTATTTGTTATATTAAACAAATGTAAATTTGTTCTTCGCTTTTATTTTATGGAAGATGACAAAGAGGTGACATTTAACAAATTTATATAAATGTGTTCTTAGCTTTAGTTGTATGGAAGATGACAAAGAGGTGACATTTAACAAATTTATATAAATTTGTTCTAAATTTAGTTTTATGGAAGATGACAAAGAGGTGACATTTAACAAATTTATGTAAACTTGTTCTTAGCTTTAGTTATATGGAAGATGACAAAGAGGTGACATTTACAAATTTATATAAATTTGTTCTTAGCTTTAGTTATATGGAAGTTGACAAAGAGGTGACATTTAACAAATTTATGTAAATTTGTTCTTAGCTTTAGTTATATGGAAGATGACAAAGAGGTGACATTTAACAAATTTATGTAAATTTGTTGTTAGCTATAGTTATATGGAAGATGAGAAAGAGGTGACATTATAAACATATCTTATAAATTAGAAAGCAAATCACTTTGTGTCTTTTGTTACTTTGTTTAATTGAGCCTTTTATACGGGCAATGGTGTTACATTTTATTTCGTAAGTTACAAGATTTTGAGAAAAGCTTTCCTTCACCTTTTTGGTTCTTTGGTTATGGAAGGCCCCGGTTCACTGCAAACGAATTAAAATCCATAATTGCTCAACCGCCCGTGCCAGTGGAATTATCCGAATTACTGATTCATCTCCCAAACAAGGAAAGGTAGCTGTAGTCCCCATCATTGCTGTTATAGGCGTATAGGGATTATAGTGTTAGTGACCATATTTTTCCAATATAACGATAACGGTACATTTTCGGTCTGGTGTGATGTGGTAGGTATTACACCAGGTCGCCTTTCAAAGTAAAGGCTTCCTTCCCTGCCTTGCTTGGCGTTCGGGGAATATGGTGTTAGTGATAATATTTTTTATATGACCACGGCACATGTTTGGGTGATGTGGTCGGTATCACGCCAGGCCGCCTTTACTTCCTAAAAAAATATCTGGTACCCATATTTAGAGACAGGGCGAACCCCGGAGCCTTGTCAGTCCGAAAAAAAAATTCCGCCACTGCTGGGGTCGAGCCCGGACCTTTCTGGTCAGGAAGCGAGCACACTACCCACTCAGCCACCGTGGATCGGTCGCCTTTGCTTACCAGGGAAATATATGGTACCATTAATTCAAGGCTGTGTGAAACCCGAAGCCCTGTCTGTTTTATAAAACAATGTCAACACATGGGGAATCGAACCCCGGTCTTTAGTATCAGTAGTGAGCTCACTAATCATTCACCACCAAGGATTTTGTATGCACACTTGGCTAAATTTCCTTTTGTATTTTGAGTTTGTTTATATTTGACCTTTTATGCACACTTAAAAATCAATATGTATACAGTTTGCTAAATTTGTATGTTGTTTTCAGAATTTTGTTTAGTCTACTATTAACCGAATGCCAAGTTTCTTTGAAAAATAACACACGTCATGTAAAAAGTCGCTGATGAATCTGTTTGTTCTCTCTATTTTATTCTTTCGACCATTTGAGTCGTAGTCGGCCCCATAGCATAGACCTAGATACTTTTTCCCTTTTTCTACATTTTCTTTCCAGCATTCTCAATAAATGATCTGTTATCAAATCTCGTCATTTGTCTCTGTTCTGTGCAAACATCTCGATCTCATTGAGGGAGCCGATTCCTTCTGCATTTGCCTCTCTGATCAATGTTTTAGAACCGAAATAATTATAACTACTTTTATCTACTGCTAAATTATACATTCTGTATAAGGTCTACGTTTCATTAACAAGGGCGATTTAACGATAATGGCTTGTTAGACCTCTGATCAATGGTTCATTGTCAAGCGGAAGAAAAACAATCCCCCATCTTGTATCGACACTGGAACAGTTCTCTCTACAGCTATGTTAAATCATTTGTAGCATCTACAAGAGTTAATGTTCAGAGTTTTTGACAAATATATCTTTCCCTTATTTGACTTTTCTCTATCTGGTCTGCTGCCACGACGAAGAAAGATAGTGAGTTCAGTGAGTCAACGCTTTGTTGTGTTTCTACTAGATGATGTTTATCACGATGTCTGCTATTTCAGGAATCCATTATTTTATAGACCACCTTTTCCACTCTTCCTATTGCTTCTGATTATTAAAGCTTTCCGAGGGAAGCTGTCTGGTGGTTATCGTATCCGAACTATTTGATCTGTTGTTTCTTAATACGATCCAGCCCTGGTGTTACCAATGTTCTTTATGTGCTCCCACAATTATGCCTCTTCGTGTTACATTCAGTGTTCTGTTACATTACATCAGTGTGGTCTAGTTCAGTTCACTTGGGTTAATGATTGTTCTTTCAAATACTGACTCTCTATTTTAAGAAAAATAATTTAATAATATGGGTCTTTAATAATGGAACAGAGCATAATTATCTGCGATATGGACTGTTAATGTCCATATTAAGATTACTAAGATTGTAGATGTACAACAGAGATGAGATGCAAAATGGATCAGGCAAAAGCAGCTTTCCAGAAAATGAGGAAGATACCGAGCACTCCATTTTTGACAATAGAAACAAGAAAAAAAAGAGTTCTTAAATGTTTTATAGAGCTAGTCTTAACATATGGATGTGAATCATGGACAATAGGAAAACAGATAAGAAAATCATTGGAGGCTGTAGAAATGTGGTTTTACAGAAGAATGTTCAGAATACCATGGATAGCTAAGAAGAGAAATGAAAACGTTTTGAAAGAGGCCAAAGCTAACTTTCAATATTAGGAAGAAACAATCATCATTTTTTGGCCATGTAATGAGAAGGGAATAGCTGGAATATATTGTGACAACTGGGAATTCTGAGGGACGAAGAGATGTAGGGAAGCAAAGAGAAAAGATACAAACAGCTTAGGAGAATGGCTTGGCAGAAGGTCAACAATAGAAATAATTTAAAAAAAACTGTCGACATCGAAAGTTATGGAGAGACATGATCACCTACGCCAGCAGGCATGGTACTTGATGATAATGACAGGCTGTTATATTGGCGATGATTTTACCTTATATATCAATAAAGCTAAAGCTTATAAAATATTCTTGCTACTTTATTATACGGTGTATGGTTGAAGTCGCAATTTCTGTCACATTTGTTGTAAAATCAGAAATACGAGTATATTTGCTGAATTGTTAATTTTGTTTAAAATACTGCGCTAAATATTATTATTAAATATAATCTATTGTTAACATTATTTGTTATCTGTTGTTATGCTGGCATTATAACAATCACTTGAAGCGTTAACATCTTGATATTAACATGTCTTATAACTGAACGTTTGGGTATATTTGTAACAACACTATATCATCTATCATGAACTACAAGAAATTATAGACATAATAGTAGAAGAAAGCTACAGGAAAGGTTTCAGTCTGAATAGTAAGAAAACAGAAGTAATGGTTATATCAAATAACAATCATCACCATCATGCAGCATAAAAATGAATAGGACACATCTGAAACAAGTGCAACGTTTCAAATACTTGGACACAATAATAACATCAGATGGGAGATGCACCACAGAAATTAAAAGCAGAATAGCTCAGGCCAAAATAGCATTTCCGAAAAAAAAAATCTTATGCAACAAATCTATGTCAATTGAAGTGTGAAAGAGAGTTCATCGGTGCTATATAGAACTAATTCAGACATATGGAAGCGAATCATGGACAGTAGACAAACAAATGAAAAGACGATTAGAGGCCACAGAGATGGGATTTCTCAGAAGAATGTTGAAAGTTTCCTGTGCAGCTAAAAAGACCAATGAGGAAATTCTCAAAGAGGACAACACACAAACAGAAAGGGATCTCATAAAAAACATCAGAAAGAAACAATTAACATTTTTCGGGCACATCATGAGAAGAGGAAAGTTGGAATACTTGGTTACAACTGGCAAAATAAAAGAAAAGAGAGATCGCGGACGACAAAGAGAGAAAATACTGGATAGCTTGGTGTCCGGGCATGGAAAAAGGTCAACAACAGAACTGATACGATGCACTGTAGATAGAAGATTGTGGGAAGGACATGATCGTCTATGCCAACCGGTATGACACATGATGATGATGATGATGATGTAACAACACGCCAAGATGGTAATTTCTGAGACAGAGTGAAGAGAATAACACAACACTTTCAGTGACTTGTTGCAAGATAAGAAAAAAGATGAATGGAGTTTGAACAGGATATCATTGATAACTATTGCTTTTATGAATGTATCGACGTGACAGAACAAAGCAGAACAGTTGGGTCGAGTAGAAATTAGACAGATGCAAGAGAAGATCAATGGCTTTCGTGAGTGTCTCGGCTAGATATGATGCGCTGCAAGATGACAAAACCTCCAATTACAACAACTACAACAATAACAACACGACAATAAGAGATAAATGAATGCCAAAAATATAACACAAACTGATGAATTTATAATTGGTAGCTTCCTTATTTTCTTTCTTTTTTTTTTTTTACGTTGAATGTTTCAATAATATGGGTCAGGTCGGATAATTTTACCTGCTACTGTATGCAGTAAACAGTACAACCTGTGGCTGCCCTGCTGCCTTGCAGGTAAGCTCGGGAGAGTAAAAGGCTAAGGGAGGGTACCCCGAAGTAAAACAACCCCACTGCCTTGTGGGTGAGACTTTTTAGTCAAAGGCTAGCGGAGCTAACCGTAAACAAACCGACGGAAGGCAACAGAATACCACCGTCGTAACTTCTTTGTACAATCATGAATCGCCACACAAAAAGAGAGTTAATTTCCAATTTTAGGAAGAAACAATCATTTTTTGGCCATGTAATGGGAAGAGAACAACTGGACTATATTATAACAACTGGGAACGTTGAGGGACGAAGCGATCGAGGGAAGCCAAGATAAAAAAATACCAGACAGCTTAAGAGAATGGGCAGGCAGAAAGTCAACATCAGAAATGATAAATAACTGTCGAGATCGAAAGTTGTGGAGAGACATGATCACCTACGCCAGTAGGCCCGGTACTTGATGATGATGATGATGATGTTTCAATAATAAGACATAGTCTGCATGTTACTCTGTTAGTTTTCTATCATATCATTCCACCGTCAGCTTTATATATTCTCTAAGAAAATGTTTGATAAGCACTAACTACTTGGGCAAGAATGATTAGATGACTCATAACAGCCCCTTGAATTAAACTACACACAACGGATGTCAGTACTTGATTTTAAGAGAATACAACGCACTTCGAAATTGCTTCCCCTTCTTTATTTAGTTCTTCTACATCTCCTTTCTTTCCTAATTTGCTTTCAGCGTCGAGGTAAGATATATTTTGTGGTTTGTTCTTCTTGTTGGACTTAGTTACTGCTATGTTTCCTAATGTTTATTTTTTCGATCAATTTATTTTATTTGTTTTCTTGCTAGCGTTCGCCCGATGACTAAAGTATTCTAGAGTATTCGTAGACTGGAGCATTCCTCTTCGTTAACCGCCCTTAAAAGGACGTTAAGTGGACGTATCTGCGTTGTGTTGTGGTTTGCAGTATAACTGTTATATTTCCGTTTTTCGGCCCAACACATCCGACTTCAGCACGACATTTTTGAGTACCGGGTTGTCTTCCCTCTTCGATCCCTGCTCGCTTGGTCAGACTAGACAGGTTAGTCTGTTACTGGAGGCCCCGCGGAGAGGTGGAGCAGGGTCTGGATAGTTTTGGTTAACCGATCCTGGCGCAAGCCATCAGCTGTGGGTCGCTGACAACGTCCAGCTCTGGTGCTGGGAGGCGCGCCTTCGCCTCCAATTTATTTGAAAACCAATCTAAACAAAAATTGCACATGAAACGATATATAGTTGCATAGACTAGCTCTCCACATTTGTTGTTGTTTTGGTGGTTTTTGCCTACTTCTTTGCGAGGAACGATCCGTTCAACCTCAGACTATGTCTTCTAGGTTATATTAGACCGCCATCCAAAATTGAAAGTAAAAAAATCACTTTCTCATAAAACACGATGCTGTCTTTATATTTCTTCTACTTCACTTCTTTTTTTTTTATCTCTTTGGTGTTGATGGAGTTCTGAAAATTATAGCCTTCGTGCCTATGGCGGTCTCATAATAATAAAGAAATTATAACATCTGACATTATTTACACTACAGATAAACAAAAGAGCCTATTAGCATTAAATTCTTAAAAAAACACTATCTTAAAAGAGTTCTTAAATGTTATGTACAACCTGTCTTAACATATAGATGAATCATGGAAATTGGACAACAGACAAGAAAATAACTGGATGTTGTAGAATTATGGTTTTACAGAAGAATGTTGAAAATACAATAAGCAGCTAAGAAGAGTAACGAAAACGTTCTGAAAGAGGCCAAAGCAAAAAGAGAGCTAATTTCCAATATTAGGAAGAAACAATCATCATTTTTTGGCCATGTAATAAGAAGGGAACAGCTGGAATATATTGTAACAACTGGGAAAATAATTGAGGGACGAAGGGATAGAGGGAAGCAAAGAGAATAGATACCAGACAGCTTAAGAGAATGGCTTGGCAGAAGGTCAACAACAGAAATGATAAATAACTGCCGAGATCGAAAGTTGTGGAGAGACATGATCACCTACGCCAGCAGGCCCGGTACTTGATGATGTACTTGAGTGCCGCAAACCTAGCCGTGTTGTGAGGCGGGATGCGTGATCGTCTGTGTGTATGTTTGTTTCCTGTAGTAGAATGAAGTATGGCTTGTGTTTGTGTAGGAGTACTATGATTTGACCTAATTTGGACCTGACACCTCTAAAGTTTAATGTTAATATGATGATAGTTGCTGCCATTTACCGAATTTGAAAACATTTGCTCGGTGCGCGTGGCCGTGCGGCTAAAACCACTGCTCCACTACCTGAAAAAAACTGACGTACGGTGTTCGAAGCTCGCGGTAGACAGAAAGGATTTTTTCTCTCGGGGGTGAAATAAAAATCCTGAGTCTCACACGTTGTGGCGACTGCTTGACCAAGCGCCTTTATCCCTCTGGTTCTATCGTTGCCCCCCAAAATACACCAGCAATGGTTACTATGTGTCGTAAAGATAGTTACTCTATTATTATATATGCATGCACAATTATTTATCAAAATAATAGTTCGAGCAGCATAAAGTAGACTCAGGCATTCACTCACATTTACATACACCCACGTGCTCACGCATAGTTATAATAAAACAGGTACTTTCATCAAACGTGCTCCCACATAGTTATAATAAAACAGGTACTTTCATCCACGTGCTCACACATAGTTATAATAAAACAGGTACTTTCATCCACGTGCTCACACATAGTTATAATAAAACAGGTACTTTCATCAAACGTGCTCCCACATAGTTATAATAAAACAGGTACTTTCATCCACGTGCTCACACATAGTTATAATAAAACAGGTACTTTCATCCACGTGCTCACACATAGTTATAATAAAACAGGTACTTTCATCCACGTGCTCACACATAGTTATAATAAAACAGGTACTTTCATCCACGTGCTCACACATAGTTATAATAAAACAGGCACTTGCATCCACGTGATCACACATAGTTATAATAAAACAGGTACTTTCATCCACGTGCTCACACATAGTTATAATAAAACAGGTACTTTCATTCAAGTGCTCACACATAGTTATAATAAAACTGGTACTTTCATCCACGTGCTCACACATAGTTATAATAAAACAGGTACTTTCATCCAAGTGCTCACACATAGTTGTAATAAAACGGGTACTTTCATCCACGTGCTCACACATAGTTATAATAAAACTGGTACTTTCATCCACGTGCTCACACATAGTTGTAATAAAACAAGCACTTTCATCCACGTGCTCACAAAAAGTTATAAGATTGTGAAAGTGTTCTGCTCTTTCACTTACGTGCCTCAGTCGTGTTTATATAAAGTAACACACACGTTGCACTTCATGATAATGAACTTAAAACAAAGATAACATTTTGTCCGTTTTCAAATCCGTTGTTTTTGTCTTGGCGTTGACTTCCTGTGTGCCAAGTCATCTTCTGTGTCTGTGTCGATTAGTAAAGGCCCTGCTGTGTAGATTCCAGAAGAGATAGATACTTCCTCATTCACGGGCTTTGTTGTTTTTATTGGGAGTTCTTTTTTTCGCTGGCTGTTGTACCGGTGATTTTTTGCTCGCATGTATTTTGACGAATACGTCGCTGTTGCGTGCTTGGTTGTCTTTCTCGCTGTCAATTTAGTCATATCCGTATTCATTGATTTTTTGTTTCTTGAGACTGTCTGCTTGACACAGACAGGCTCTGTCTTTTTCTCTGTTGGCTCTGAAGGGGTGTCTTGCTTGCTACTTTCGGTCGCCTCAGCAATAATTTGTCGACTCTCTTGTTTCTGTACGAGTCGTTTTTCTTGTTCTTGCACGAGACATCTTTCTTGTTTCTGTACGAGTCGTTTTTCTTGTTCTTGCACGAGACATCTTTCTTGTTTCTGCAAGAGACATCTTTCTTGTTCTTGCACGAGACATCTTTCTTGTTTCTGCAAGAGACATCTTTCTTGTTCTTGCACGAGACATCTTTCTTGTTTCTGTACGAGACATCTTTCTTGTTTCTGTACGAGTCGTTTTTCTTGTTCTTGCACGAGACATCTTTCTTGTTTCTGCAAGAGACATCTTTCTTGTTCTTGCACGAGACATCTTTCTTGTTCTGCAAGAGACATCTTTCTTGTTCTTGCACGAGACATCTTTCTTGTTCTGTACGAGTCGTTTTTCTTGTTCTTGCACGAGACATCTTTCTTGTTTCTGTACGAGTCGTTTTTCTTGTTCTTGCACGAGACATCTTTCTTGTTTCTGCAAGAGACATCTTTCTTGTTCTTGCACGAGACATCTTTCTTGTTTCTGCAAGAGACATCTTTCTTGTTCTTGCACGAGACATCTTTCTTGTTTCTGCACGAGACATCTTTCTTGTTTCTGTACGAGTCGTTTTTCTTGTTCTTGCACGAGACATCTTTCTTGTTTCTGTACGAGACATCTTTCTTGTTTCTGTACGAGTCGTTTTTCTTGTTTCTTGTCGGAGACATCTTTCTTGTTTCTGCACGAGACATCTTTCTTGTTCTTGCACGAGACATCTTTCTTGTTTCTGTACGAGTCGTTTTTCTTGTTTCTTGCACGAGACATCTTTCTTGTTTCTGCATGAGACATCTTTCTTGTTTTGCACAAGACATCTTTCTTGTTCTTGCACGAGACATCTTTCTTGTTTCTGCATGAGACATCTTTCTTGTTCTTGCTCGAGACATCTTTCTTGTTCTTGCTCGAGACATCTTTCTTATTTCTGCAAGAGACATCTTTCTTGTTCTTGCACGAGACATCTTTCTTGTTTCTGCAAGAGACATCTTTCTTGTTCTTGCACGAGACATCTTTCTTGTTTCTGCACGAGACATCTTTCTTGTTTCTGTACGAGTCGTTTTTCTTGTTCTTGCACGAGACATCTTTCTTGTTTCTGTACGAGACATCTTTCTTGTTTCTGTACGAGTCGTTTTTCTTGTTTCTTGTCGGAGACATCTTTCTTGTTTCTGCACGAGACATCTTTCTTGTTCTTGCACGAGACATCTTTCTTGTTTCTGTACGAGTCGTTTTTCTTGTTTCTTGCACGAGACATCTTTCTTGTTTCTGCATGAGACATCTTTCTTGTTTTTGCACAAGACATCTTTCTTGTTCTTGCACGAGACATCTTTCTTGTTTCTGCATGAGACATCTTTCTTGTTCTTGCTCGAGACATCTTTCTTGTTCTTGCTCGAGACATCTTTCTTATTTCTGCAAGAGACATCTTTCTTGTTCTTGCACGAGACATCTTTCTTGTTTCTGCAAGAGACATCTTTCTTGTTCTTGCACGAGACATCTTTCTTGTTTCTGCACGAGACATCTTTCTTGTTTCTGTACGAGTCGTTTTTCTTGTTCTTGCACGAGACATCTTTCTTGTTTCTGTACGAGACATCTTTCTTGTTTCTGTACGAGTCGTTTTTCTTGTTTCTTGTCGGAGACATCTTTCTTGTTTTCTGCACGAGACATCTTTCTTGTTCTTGCACGAGACATCTTTCTTGTTTCTGTACGAGTCGTTTTTCTTGTTTCTTGCACGAGACATCTTTCTTGTTTCTGCATGAGACATCTTTCTTGTTTTTGCACAAGACATCTTTCTTGTTCTTGCACGAGACATCTTTCTTGTTTCTGCATGAGACATCTTTCTTGTTCTTGCTCGAGACATCTTCTTGTTCTTGCTCGAGACATCTTTCTTATTTCTGCAAGAGACATCTTTCTTGTTCTTGCACGAGACATCTTTCTTGTTTCTGCAAGAGACATCTTTCTGTTCTTGCACGAGACATCTTTCTTGTTTCTGCACGAGACATCTTTCTTGTTTCTGTACGAGTCGTTTTTCTTGTTCTTGCACGAGACATCTTTCTTGTTTCTGTACGAGACATCTTTCTTGTTTCTGTACGAGTCGTTTTTCTTGTTTCTTGTCGGAGACATCTTTCTTGTTTCTGCACGAGACATCTTTCTTGTTCTTGCACGAGACATCTTTCTTGTTTCTGTACGAGTCGTTTTTCTGTTTCTTGCACGAGACATCTTTCTTGTTTCTGCATGAGACATCTTTCTTGTTTTTGCACAAGACATCTTTCTTGTTCTTGCACGAGACATCTTTCTTGTTTCTGCATGAGACATCTTTCTTGTTCTTGCTCGAGACATCTTTCTTGTTCTTGCTCGAGACATCTTTCTTGTTTCTGCATGAGACATCTTTTTTGTTTCTGCACAAGACATCTTTCTTGTTCTTGCACGAGACATCTTTCTTGTTTCTGCACAAGACATCTGTCTTGTTCTTGCACGAGACATGTTTCTTGTTTCTGCATGAGACATCTTTCTTGTTTCTGCACGAGACATCTTTCTTGTTCTTGCACGAGACATCTTTCTTGTTCTTGCACGAAACATCTTTCTTGTTCCTGCACGAGACATCTTTTTATTCCTGCTTTCTCAGAGAGACATTGACTGTCCCAGAGGGCATCACTGGTGCAGTGCGTACACTGAGTACGACGGCCAGGCAGTGTCACCCACGTGGTGACTATTCTCACGCTTCGTGACCGGCCCTTCCTATCGTGTGAGATATTTGAAACCCTTGGATATGTTTATATCGAAAAATCCAGTCGCACGTTAGTCCTATTCTGGTGGCTTCTACCTCGTTGTCGCCTGTCATTTTTTGCCACAAATTTTACAACTAACATTTTGTCAATCGTAGCGGGGTAGCCAATGATTGACCTCATTCTTCTTTTCTTTCTCCGCGTGATCGATTTCACTTCCCGTTCTATTCTCTTCCCTCCAATTCTGATACTACTTTATATGTACGACCGCGCTGAGAGTGAAGTACTACTTTAATTGAAGTAGCACATTACATCATCATCAGTACATGACTTGTCAGCATCGGTTAGACTCCGGAGGTTCGTCTTAGTTATAAGGAACTTATAGTCTGTTGTTTGATGTGTGATGGCGATGGTCTAATGACCAACTAATAACTACATCAAGCTTGGCAGATGGTGCTCGTAAACCTGGGAGGGCCGACCATCTAAGGGCAGAATCCCCCTACAGAAAAGACAATCTGCTGCCTTGCAGGAAGATTGGGGACAATCACAGGCTAAGGAAAGTAAACCTGAATTAAATGCTGGCTGAAATCGGATGCACTGGGCCACTGGCGCAGAACACAGTGCAACGTTTTAACGGGTGTTCAATCAGAGTGGATCTGGCGGGCTCTAATTGTGATGTTCTGTCTGGGGGGGGGGGGGGGGGCGATAAACACATTTAACCTGACAGCTGACTTCATGTGAGAGTCTGGAATCCTACTCTGATTGAGTCCTAATCGCAGAGAGAGAGAGAAAGAGAGAGAGAGAGAGAGAGAGAGAGAGAGATTTTATTTAAGAGTTAATTCCCTTGAGGAAAGATATAAAATATTATCTCTCAATACTTGTGTCCTTTTTTTGTTTTAAAAAAATGTTTGAGCAATAAATAAACAATAAATAGATTGAGTTAAAAAATATCAACTGGAGACTCATTTGTAACGTGAGGCAGTCAGCGGGTGACAACTAGAATGAAAAGAACAAAGACGTAAGTGATTGGCACTAACGAACCAGATAACCCTGTTTTTTTTTTTTTTTGCACTTCTTACATACTGTCTTCTCTATGTTTTTTAATTGTTAATTCATGACTTTGAAGCTTAGAGCCTGCTGGACTGCGTGGAGGAAGGTCAAAGTTCAGTGTTTGGAAAGACGGTTTTAACAACATTCTGAGAAGTGCAAGTCGAGACACATAGAAAGCCTAGTAGCTCAATCTGTTAATTTTATTTTCTTCTTCATTTGATTTTCAACACTTTTCATGACTGTTGCACATCATCATCATGTTCAGGTATATATATATATATATATATTCTTTTATTTTTTTAACAGGGTGGGATTTAGCCCTCTGGTTATTAGTTGTGATGTCAGCACTGGGGTTCAAAGAGCGGCAACCACGACAAGTTATAACGATAAGCTGTTTTCACATTCTTGACATATATACTCACGTTATTGTCTATCACTAAGCCCTACCCACATTCTTGACATATACACTCACGTTATTGTCTATCACTAAGCCCTACCCACATTCTTGACATATATACTCACGTTATTGTCTATCACTAAGCCCTACCACATTCTTGACATATATACTCACGTTATTGTCTATCACTAAGCCCTACCCACATTCTTGACATATATACTCACGTTATTGTCTATCACTAAGCCCTACCCACATTCTTGACATATATACTCACGTTTTTGTCTATCACAAAGCCATACCCACATTCTTGAAATATATACTCACGTTATTGTCTATCACAAAGCCCTACCCACACTCTTGAAATATATACTCACGTTATTGTCTATCACAAAGCCCTACCCACATTCTTGACATATATACTCACGTTATTGTCTATCACTAAGCCCTACCCACATTCTTGACATATACACTCACGTTATTGTCTATCACTAAGCCCTACCCACATTCTTGACATATACACTCACGTTATTGTTTATCACTAAGCCCTACCCACATTCTTGACATATATACTCACGTTATTGTCTATCACTAAGCCCTACCCACATTCTTGACATATATACTCACGTTATTGTCTATCACTAAGCCCTACCCACATTCTTGACATATATACTCACGTTATTGTCTATCACTAAGCCCTACCCACATTCTTGACATATACACTCACGTTATTGTCTATCACTAAGCCCTACCCACATTCTTGACATATACACTCACGTTATTGTCTATCACTAAGCCCTACCCACATTCTTGACATATACACTCACGTTATTGTCTATCACTAAGCCCTACCCACATTCTTGACATATATACTCACGTTATTGTCTATCACTAAGCCCTACCCACATTCTTGACATATATATTCACGTATTGTCTATCACTAAGCCCTACCCACATTCTTGACATATATACTCACGTTATTGTCTATCACTAAGCCCTACCCACATTCTTGACATATATACACTCACGTTATTGTCTATCACTAAGCCCTACCCACATTCTTGACATATATACTCACGTTATTGTCTATCACAAAGCCCTACCCACATTCTTGACATATACACTCACGTTATTGTCTATCACAAAGCCCTTCCCACATTCTTGACATATATACTCACGTTATTGTCTATCACAAAGCCTACCCACATTCTTGACATATATACTCACGTTATTGTCTATCACAAAGCCCTTCCCACATTCTTGACATATATACTCACGTTATTGTCTATCACAAAGCCCTTCCCACATTCTTGACATATATACTCACGTTATTGTCTATCACAAAGCCCTACCCACATTCTTGACATATATACTCACGTTATTGTCTATCACAAAGCCCTTCCCACATTCTTGACATATATACTCACGTTATTGTCTATCACAAAGCCCTACCCACATTCTTGACATATATACTCACGTTATTGTATATCACAAAGCCCTACCCACATTCTTGACATATATACTCACGTTATTGTCTATCACAAAGCCCTACCCACATTCTTGACATATATACTCACGTTATTGTCTATCACAAAGCCCTACCCACATTCTTGACATATATACTCACGTTATTGTCTATCACAAAGCCCTACCCACATTCTTGACATATATACTCACGTTATTGTCTATCACAAAGCCCTACCCACATTCTTGACATATATACTCACGTTATTGTCTATCACAAAGCCCTACCCACATTCTTGACATATATACTCACGTTATTGTCTATCACTAAGCCCTACCCACATTCTTGACATATATACTCACGTCACTGTCTATCACTACGCCATACCCACATTTTTGACATATATACTCACGTTACTGTCTATCACTTAGCCCTACCCACATTCTTGACATATACACTCACGTTTCTGTCTATCACTAAGCCATACCCACATTCTTGACATATATACTCACGTTACTGTCTATCACTTAGCCCTACCCACATTCTTGACATATACACTCACGTACTGTCTATCACTAAGCCATACCCACATTCTTGACATATACACTCACGTTATTGTCTATCACTAAGCCCTACACACATTCTTGACATCTATACTTACGTTATTGTCTATCACTAAGCCAAACACACATTCTTGACATATATACTCACGTTATTGTCTATCACTAAGCCATACCCACATTCTTGACATATACACTCACGTTATTGTCTATCACTAAGCCCTACTCACATTCTTGACATCTATACTTACGTTATTGTCTATCACTAAGCCAAACACACATTCTTGACATATATACTCACGTTACTGTCTATCACTAAGCCATACCCACATTCTTGACATATACACTCACGTTATTGTATACCACTAAACCCTACCCACATTCTTGACATATATACTCACGTTACTGTCTATCACTAAGCCCTACTCACATTCTTGACATATACACTCACGTTATTGTATACCACTAAACCCTACCCACATTCTTGACATATATACTCACGTTATCGTCTATCACTAAGCCCTACCCACATTCTTGACATATATACTCACGTTATTGTCTATCACTACCCCATATCCATATTCTCGACATATACTTACGTTACTGTCTATCACTAAGCCATTCCCACATTCTTGACATAAATACTCACGTTACTGTCTATCACTAAGCCATTCCCACATTCTTGACATATATACTCACGTTATTGTCTATCACTAAGCCCTACCACATTCTTGACATAAATACTCACGTTATTGTCTATCACTACGCCATACCCACATTCTTGACATATATACTCACGTTATTGTCTATCACTACGCCCTACCCAAATTCTTGACATATATACTCACGTTATTGTCTATCACTACGCCATACCCACATTCTTGACATATATACTCACGTTATTGTCTATCACTACACCATACCCACATTCTTGACATATATACTCACGTTATTGTCTATCACTACGCCATACCCACATTCTTGACATATATACTCACGTTATTGTCTATCACTAAGCCCTACCCACATTCTTGACATATATACTCACTTTACTGTCTATCACTAAGCCCTACCCACATTCTTGACATATATACTCACGTTATTGTCTATCACTAAGCCCTACCCACATTCTTGACATATATACTCACTTTACTGTCTATCACTAAGCCCTACGCATATTCTTGACATATATACTCACGTTACTGTCTATCACTAAGCCCTACCCACATTCTTGACATATATACTCACGTTACTGTCTATCACTAAGCCCTACCCACATTCTTGACATATATACTCACGTTACTGTCTATCACTAAGCCCTACCCACATTCTCGACATATATACTCACGTTACTGTCTATCACTAAGCCCTACCCACATTCTTGACATATATACTCACGTTACTGTCCATTGTAGTAGTTTAGTTATTGGGGAGCATGTGTGCGTGTTAATTGTGGGGATATAGTAGTGCGTGACGAGAGAATTAACTAAATAGAAAATATGAAGTCCGTGAATGTATCCAAGGTCGAAAGTTCAAGGTAGTTTCGAAATCTGGATGTTTCTAAAGTGCGAAAGAGGGCAGTGACGTGTTTGTAAATTAGAGACAGAGTTCAGCGTGGCGAAGTTTGATTGGTTACTCAAAGGTGCCCATCCAAATAATACTGGGGGATATTTAAGCTAGGGACAGAAGAATAGTTGGACACACAGAAACAAATTCAGCGTACACAGACTAGAACAGATAAGTTCCCTCGAAGATTTTGGACAACTTTGTTTCTTATACACACATTACTTCCCAAGATCTCGAGTAAAGGAACCAAGTAAGTGTTTTCAATGCTATAACGATATAGTTAATTTTTGTGCCAGGAATCAAATAGGTTTTTACAGAAACCCACAAGTGACATGATTTAACAAAGAATATCAACCACGTGACTGTCACCTCGGCTGAATTCACACGATACTTCCTGGTTAACAGAGATGGACATTCCTGTTTTCGACATCGACAATGCCGAGCTCGAAGGTAGAGAGACCCACAGAAAAGGGACTGTAGTAAAGGATATCAACGGGACAGAAGCTCATAAAATGACACACTCAAACTTGATGTGCATAGTGATGGGGCCAGTCGACCACGGAACAAGGCTATACCGCTTTGCAAACGCCCGTAAGTGATTTTTTTTTTTTTTTACATTATCGGCAGCAGCCTACCTAACCCACTATAAGAAAATATATGACATAGAACTATACTTAAAATCTCCACAAATCTCCATAAAATTGCACCATATAGAAAAAAGAGTATAGCCCTGGGCACATTAATTGGCTGCCACTATCATTGCCACAGAAAACGGATAAGGAGATCGTCCAGAAATTACCGGAGACGAGACAGGTCGCAGTAGAGACAGTAAATGGTTCATGTATAAACCACAAAAAGGGAGAACGATACCGCATTACGAGACAGTGTGAATCCCAGATCTGTAGAGATTTGAATTACCTTGCCAGACAGAACAACACATTGTTCGTGGTGCGGCTTGGATACGCACTGGGAGAGCCAGTGCCAAACAAAACAGCAAAGAACTGCAGCAACAAGCCCCAAGACAACTGAAGAACATCAGCTTAAACATCAGACACTCATAGAAAATTTTACACCGGAGACCGAGCAGGAATAAATAGCGGTGCCCTCTGTGTCAACCTGTTAACACAAACTCGGTGGAAAAAAAAAAAAGTAAAGTAAAAGTAACTCCCGTGGAAACGCCAAGGGACTGACAGAAAACTCCGTCAGCTCAAGACAAGTAAAGGAGTCGCCGGAGAACAAGATTCGGGCACGTGGAGCACTGGACAGCGAAGACGACACTGAAGGCTCCCGCTACTCCCGGCCAGCTGTTGATTGACACGGACGAAGAGCTCCCATCGTCAACATGGATAAAAATAGCATCGCCACAGAAAAAAAGCGAGGCGCAAAAAAAAAAAAAAAACCGATAAAAAAAACAATTAGATTATCACTTAGATTAAACTTTAGATTAAATTAGATCTTAAACATATATAAACCATATACATATACAATTTTAGAATGTTTAATTTTAGTAAATTTGTTTACCATGGCTAACATTAAGATTGTACCATCAACATTAGGGGCCCAAGGGCCAAAAACAGCATATCATTTCACTAATACACCAGTACAAACCAGACTTCATTTTAGTGCAAGAAACCAATATACACACAGACTACTACGCACAACAAATAACTATACAATTAGGCATAAAACACTCCTGTTTCAGCTTGGTGGCCCAAACTTTAATGTCCAGTGTCGCCATACTCCAGATCTCCGACAGGTGGATTCTTGGGAAAATGTACAAGGGGCTGTGATGGCAGAGCGGTCATAGAGCAAGCTGAAGACGACCGACACACATACACGATAGTTAACATTCATACACCACCTCAACAACTAGATCAGTCTCATTTCTACAAACATCTAGGGAATCGACTGACAGACAAATACGCAGGACAAGACATTCTGGCCGGCGATTTCAACTGTTTTGTTGAGACTTCAAGAGGCAAGTCAGAGACACCAACAAAGACAGAAAGAGTCAATCTTCTTGACATACAATGGGCGCTAATAGACGAACACGACCTTATAGACACCAACAAAGGCAGAATCAATAAACTCAACATACTATGGGCGCTAATAGACGAACACGACCTTATAGACACCAACAAAGACAAAATCAATAAACTCTACATACTATGGACTCTAATAGACGAACACGACCTTTTAGACACAGACACGCGCACCCGCTTAGCCTGGAGACTACACATAAAACCAGTCCATAGAGCATCGCAATCATCATATAGTGCCGTCTCCGCAACGAAGGTTGGCTACTATGGGTCACAATTCCACTGTTCTTGTTTTGATGGTGCAGGTTGTCATAGATTGACTTGTCCATCTTTTGATGTTACACGTCCTTGTTAGTCTTCGTCTGCCTCTTTTACCTTGTATTTTCCCTTCCAATATTACGTTTAGTAGGCTATTGCCTTTTAACGTGTCCCAAAAATTTCATTTGTCTTGTTTTAATTGTATTTAGTAGTTCTCTTCTTATTTTTAATTGTTTTAAAACTTCGTTTGTATGCTTTTCTTTCATCCAATTCTACCTATTCTTCTTTAAATCCACGTTTCAAAAGCTTAAATTTTCTGTTCTATTTTCTTGTCTAATATCCATGTTTCTGCACCATACATGAATATTGAGATGTAACATTTTGCTATTCTTAGTTTCAGCCCTGCTATTTGTTTTGTTAATATATTTTTCATGGCATTAAAATTACATTTTGCCATACCTATTCTTTTCTTTCAATTTTACAATTTCCATCATTGGTTATAGAATGCCCCAGGTAGTTGTAGCTCTGGACTGTCTCCAGATGTATTCCTTCAACTGTGATATTTATTTGTAGGACTTGAGGATTTCCTTTGTTTATGATCATAGTTTTTGTCTTTTTTATATACATATCTAGTCCATATTTTTTGGTTGTTATATTTTATCACATTAAGCAATTGTTGTAGGTCTTTAGGATTTTCTGCTAGAACAGTATCATCAGCATATCCCAGGTCAATGATTATCTTTCCATTAATGTTTAACCCTGGCATCTCTGAGAAGTTTTTTTTACAGATTTACACAGTGTATAGATTGAACAAGCTTGGTGATAGGATGCATCCTTGTCTTACACCTCTTTTTATATCCATGGGTGTAGAGTTCTCCTTGTTATATTTTATTATTACTGTTTGTGCACAGTACAAATTACATATTAGACATGTGTAAAATCCATACAACGTTGCCAGAAGACTGGACAGGATTTATGCCCCATCAACCCACCAAATCAACTATAAGACCAGCCACAGCAACACCACCAGTCACATCAAGACCAGCCACAATCAACAACAAGACCAGCCACAATCAACAAGACCAGCCACAATCAACAACAAGACCAGCCACAATCAACAACAAGACCAGCCACAATCAACTATAAGACCAGCCACAGCAACAAGACCAGTCACATCAAGACCAGTCACATCAAGACCAGCCACAATCAACAAGGAGACCAGCCACAATCAACAAGGAGACCAGCCACAATCAACAAGGAGACCAGCCACAATCAACAAGGAGACCAGCCACAATCAACTACAAGACCTGCCACAATCAACTACAAGACCAGCCACAATCAACTACAAGACCAGCCACAATCAACTACAAGACCAGCCACAATCAACTACAAGACCAGCCACAATCAACTACAAGACCAGCCACAATCAACTACAAGACCAGCCACAATCAACAACAAGACCAGCCACAATCAACAACAAGACCAGCCACAATCAACTACAAGACCAGCCACAATCAACTACAAGACCTGCCACAATCAACTACAACACCTGCCACAATCAACTACAAGACCAGCCACAATCAACTACGAGACCAGCCACAATCAACTACGAGACCAGCCACAATCAACTACGAGACCAGCCACAATCAACTACGAGACCAGCCACAATCAACTAGGAGACCAGCCACAATCAACTAGGAGACCAGCCACAATCAACTAGGAGACCAGCCACAATCAACTAGGAGACCAGCCACAATCAACAAGGAGACCAGCCACAATCAACAAGGAGACCAGCCACAATCAACAAGGAGACCAGCCACAATCAACAAGGAGACCAGCCACAATCAACAAGGAGACCAGCCACAATCAACAAGGAGACCAGCCACAATCAACAAGGAGACCAGCCACAATCAACAAGGAGACCAGCCACAATCTACATGGAGACCAGCCACAATCAACAAGGAGACCAGCCACAATCAACAAGGAGACCAGCCACAATCAACAAGGAGACCAGCCACAATCAACAAGGAGACCAGCCACAATCAACAAGGAGACCAGCCACAATCAACAAGGAGACCAGCCACAATCAACAAGGAGACCAGCCACAATCAACAAGGAGACCAGCCGCAATCAACAAGGAGACCAGCCGCAATCAACAAGGAGACCAGCCACAATCAACTACTCGACCTGCCACAATCAACTACTCGACCTGCCACAATCAACTACTCGACCTGCCACAATCAACTACTCGACCAGCCACAATCAACTACTCGACCAGCCACAATCAACTACACGACCTGCCACAATCAACTACACGACCTGCCACAATCAACTACACGACCTGCCACAATCAACTACACGACCTGCCACAATCAACTACAAGACCTGCCACAATCAACTACAAGACCTGCCACAATCAACTACAAGACCTGCCACAATCAACTACAAGACCGGCCACAATCAACTACAAGACCGGCCACAATCAACTACAAGACCGGCCACAATCAACTACAAGACCGGCCACAATCAACTACAAGACCGGCCACAATCAACTACCAGACCGGCCACAATCAACTACCAGACCGGCCACAATCAACAACCAGACCGGCCACAATCTACAAGGAGACCGGCCACAATCTGCAAGGAGACCGGCCACAATCTGCAAGGAGACCGGCCACAATCTGCAAGGAGACCGGCCACAATCTGCAAGGAGACCGGCCACAATCTGCAAGGAGACCGGCCACAATCTGCAAGGAGACCGGTCACAATCTGCAAGGAGACCGGCCACAATCAGCAAGGAGACCGGCCACAATCAGCAAGGAGACCGGCCACAATCAGCAAGGAGACCGGCCACAATCAGCAAGGAGACCGGCCACAATCAGCAAGGAGACCGGCCACAATCAGCAAGGAGACCGGCCACAATCAGCAAGGAGACCGGCCACAATCAGCAAGGAGACCGCCACAATCAGCAAGGAGACCGGCCACAATCAGCAAGGAGACCGGCCACAATCAGCAAGGAGACCGGCCACAATCAGCAAGGAGACCGGCCACAATCAGCAAGGAGACCGGCCACAATCAGCAAGGAGACCGGCCACAATGAACAAGGAGACCGGCCACAATGAACAAGGAGACCGGCCACAATCAACTACGAGACCGGCCACAATCAACTACGAGACCGGCCACAATCAACTACGAGACCGGCCACAATGAACAAGGAGACCGGCCACAATGAACAAGGAGACCGGCCACAATGAACAAGGAGACCGGCCACAATGAACAAGGAGACCGGCCACAATGAACAAGGAGACCGGCCACAATGAACAAGGAGACCGGCCACAATCAGCTACGAGACCGGCCACAATGAACAAGGAGACCGGCCACAATCAGCTACGAGACCGGCCACAATGAACAAGGAGACCGGCCACAATCAGCAACGAGACCGGCCACAATCAGCAACGAGACCGGCCACAATCAGCAACGAGACCGGCCACAATCAGCAACGAGACCGGCCACAATCAGCAACGAGGCCGGCCACAATCAGCAACGAGGCCGGCCACAATCAGCAACGAGGCCGGCCACAATCAGCTACGAGGCCGGCCACAATCAGCTACGAGGCCGGCCACAATCAGCAACGAGGCCGGCCACAATCAGCAACGAGGCCGGCCACAATCGGCAAGGGGACCGGCCACAATCGGCAAGGGGACCGGCCGCAATCGGCAAGGGGACCGGCCGCAACCGGCAAGGGGACCGGCCGCAATCGGCAAGGGGACCGGCCGCAATCGGCAAGGGGACCGGCCGCAATCGGCAAGGGGACCGGCCGCAATCGGCAAGGGGACCGGCCGCAATCGGCAAGGGGACCGGCCGCAATCGGCAAGGGGACCGGCCGCAATCGGCAAGGGGACCGGCCGCAATCGGCAAGGGGACCGGCCGCAATCGGCAAGGGGACCGGCCGCAATCGGCAAGGGGACCGGCCGCAATCGGCAAGGGGACCGGCCGCAATCGGCAAGGGGACCGGCCGCAATCGGCAAGGGGACCGGCCGCAATCGGCAAGGGGACCGGCCGCAATCGGCAAGGGGACCGGCCGCAATCGGCAAGGGGACCGGCCGCAATCGGCAAGGGGACCGGCCACAATCGGCAAGGGGACCGGCCACAATCGGCAAGGGGACCGGCCACAATCGGCAACGAGGCCGGCCACAATCGGCAACGAGGCCGGCCACAATCGCCAACGAGGCCGGCCACAATCGGCAACGAGGCCGGCCACAATCGGCAACGAGGCCGGCCACAATCGGCAAGGGGACCGGCCACAATCGGCAAGGGGACCGGCCACAATCGGCAAGGGGACCGGCCACAATCGGCAAGGGGACCGGCCACAATCGGCAAGGGGACCGGCCACAATCGGCAAGGGGACCGGCCACAATCGGCAAGGGGACCGGCCACAATCGGCAAGGGGACCGGCCACAATCGGCAAGGGGACCGGCCACAATCGGCAAGGGGACCGGCCACAATCGGCAAGGGGACCGGCCACAATCGGCAAGGGGACCGGCCACAATCGGCAAGGGGACCGGCCACAATCGGCAAGGGGACCGGCCACAATCGGCAAGGGGACCGGCCACAATCGGCAAGGGGACCGGCCACAATCGGCAAGGGGACCGGCCACAATCGGCAAGGGGACCGGCCACAATCGGCAAGGGGACCGGCCACAATCGGCAAGGGGACCGGCCACAATCGGCAAGGGGACCGGCCACAATCGGCAAGGGGACCGGCCACAATCGGCAAGGGGACCGGCCACAATCGGCAAGGGGACCGGCCACAATCGGCAAGGGGACCGGCCACAATCGGCAAGGGGACCGGCCACAATCGGCAAGGGGACCGGCCACAATCGGCAAGGGGACCGGCCACAATCGGCAAGGGGACCGGCCACAATCGGCAAGGGGACCGGCCACAATCGGCAAGGGGACCGGCCACAATCGGCAAGGGGACCGGCCACAATCGGCAAGGGGACCGGCCACAATCGGCAAGGGGACCGGCCACAATCGGCAAGGGGACCGGCCACAATCGGCAAGGGGACCGGCCACAATCTGCAAGGGGACCGGCCACAATCGGCAAGGGGACCGGCCACAATCGGCAAGGGGACCGGCCACAATCGGCAAGGGGACCGGCCACAATCGGCAAGGGGACCGGCCACAATCGGCAAGGGGACCGGCCACAATCGGCAAGGGGACCGGCCACAATCGGCAAGGGGACCGGCCACAATCGGCAAGGGGACCGGCCACAATCGGCAAGGGGACCGGCCACAATCGGCAAGGGGACCGGCCACAATCGGCAAGGGGACCGGCCACAATCGGCAAGGGGACCGGCCACAATCGGCAAGGGGACCGGCCACAATCGGCAAGGGGACCGGCCACAATCGGCAAGGGGACCGGCCACAATCGGCAAGGGGACCGGCCACAATCGGCAAGGGGACCGGCCACAATCGGCAAGGGGACCGGCCACAATCGGCAAGGGGACCGGCCACAATCGGCAAGGGGACCGGCCACAATCGGCAAGGGGACCGGCCACAATCGGCAAGGGGACCGGCCACAATCGGCAAGGGGACCGGCCACAATCGGCAAGGGGACCGGCCACAATCGGCAAGGGGACCGGCCACAATCGGCAAGGGGACCGGCCACAATCGGCAAGGGGACCGGCCACAATCGGCAAGGGGACCGGCCACAATCGGCAAGGGGACCGGCCACAATCGGCAAGGGGACCGGCCACAATCGGCAAGGGGACCGGCCACAATCGGCAAGGGGACCGGCCACAATCGGCAAGGGGACCGGCCACAATCGGCAAGGGGACCGGCCACAATCGGCAAGGGGACCGGCCACAATCGGCAAGGGGACCGGCCACAATCGGCAAGGGGACCGGCCACAATCGGCAAGGGGACCGGCCACAATCGGCAAGGGACCGGCCACAATCGGCAAGGGGACCGGCCACAATCGGCAAGGGGACCGGCCACAATCGGCAAGGGGACCGGCCACAATCGGCAAGGGGACCGGCCACAATCGGCAAGGGGACCGGCCACAATCGGCAAGGGGACCGGCCACAATCGGCAACGAGGCCGGCCACAATCGGCAACGAGGCCGGCCACAATCGGCAACGAGGCCGGCCACAATCGGCAACGAGGCCGGCCACAATCGGCAACGAGGCCGGCCACAATCGGCAACGAGGCCGGCCACAATCGGCAACGAGGCCGGCCACAATCGGCAACGAGGCCGGCCACAATCGGCAACGAGGCGGCCACAATCGGCAACGAGGCCGGCCACAATCGGCAAGGAGGCCGGCCACAATCGGCAAGGAGGCCGGCCACAATCGGCAAGGAGGCCGGCCACAATCGGCAAGGAGGCCGGCCACAATCGGCAAGGAGACCGGCCACAATCGGCAAGGAGGCCGGCCACAATCGGCAAGGAGGCCGGCCACAATCGGCAAGGAGGCCGGCCACAATCGGCAAGGAGGCCGGCCACAATCGGCTACGAGGCCGGCCACAATCAGCAACGAGGCCGGCCACAATCAGCAACGAGGCCGGCCACAATCAGCAACGAGGCCGGCCACAATCAGCAACGAGGCCGGCCACAATCAGCAACGAGGCCGGCCACAATCAGCAACGAGGCCGGCCACAATCAGCAACGAGGCCGGCCACAATCAGCAACGAGGCCGGCCACAATCAGCAACGAGGCCGGCCACAATCAGCAACGAGGCCGGCCACAATCAGCAACGAGGCCGGCCACAATTAGCAAGGAGACCGGCCACAATTTAGCAAGGAGACCGGCCACAATTTAGCAAGGAGACCGGCCACAATTTAGCAAGGAGACCGGCCACAATTTAGCAAGGAGACCGGCCACAATTTAGCAAGGAGACCGGCCACAATTTAGCAAGGAGACCGGCCACAATTAGCAAGGAGACCGGCCACAATTTAGCAAGGAGACCGGCCACAATTAGCAAGGAGACCGGCCACAATTTAGCAAGGAGACCGGCCACAATTTAGCAAGGAGACCGGCCACAATCAGCAAGACGAGCAGCCACAATCAACAGCGAAGACCGGCCAAATCAAGACCGGCCACAATCAACAACAAGACCGGCCACAATCAAGACCGGCCACAATCAACAACAAGACCGGCCACAATCAAGACCGGCCACAATCAACAACAAGACCGGCCACAATCAAGACCGGCCACAATCAACATCAAGACCGGCCACAATCAACAAGACCGGCCACAATCAAGACCGGCCACAATCAACAACAAAAATCCGGCCACAATCAACTACAAGACCAGCCACAATCAACAACAAAAATCCGGCCACAATCTACAAGACCGGCCACAATCAACAACAAAATCCGGCCACAATCAACAACAAGACCTGCCACAATCAACAACAAAAATCGGCCACAATCAACTACCATACCAGCCACAATCAACAAGACGAGCAGCCACAATCAACAAGACGAGCAGCCACAATCAACAAGACGAGCAGCCACAACCAACAAGACGAGCAGCCACAATCAACAAGACGAGCAGCCACAATCAACAAGACGAGCAGCCACAATCAACAAGACGAGCAGCCACAATCAACAAGACGAGCAGCCACAATCAACAAGACGAGCAGCCACAATCAACAAGACGAGCAGCCACAATCAACAAGACGAGCAGCCACAATCAACTACGAGACCGGCCACAATCAACTACGAGACCGGCCACAATCAACTACGAGACCGGCCACAATCAACAAGGAGACCGGCCACAAAGACCAGCCACAATCAACTACGAGACCGGCCATAATCAACAAGAAGACCGGCCACAATCAAGACCGGCCACAATCAAGACCGGCCACAATCAAGACCGGCCACAATCAAGACCGGCCACAATCAAGACCGGCCACAATCAAGACCGGCCACAATCAAGACCGGCCACAATCAAGACCGGCCACAATCAAGACCGGCCACAATCAAGAAGACCGGCCACAATCAAGAAGACCGGCCACAATCAAGAAGACCGGCCACAATCAAGACCGGCCACAATCAACAACAAAAATCCGGGGACAATCAACAACAAAAATCCGGCCACAATCAACAAGACCGGCCACAATCAACAAGACCGGCCACAATCAAGACCGGCCACAATCAACAACAAGACCGGCCACAATCAAGACCGGCCACAATCAAGACCGGCCACAATCAAGACCGGCCACAATCAACAACAAGACCGGCCACAATCAAGACCGGCCACAATCAAGAAAAATCCAGCCACAATCAACAACAAGACCGGCCACAATCAACAAGACCGGCCACAATCAACTACAAGACCAGCCACAATCAACTACCAGACCAGCCACAATCAACAACCAGACCAGCCACAATCAACAACCAGACCAGCCACAATCAACAACCAGACCAGCCACAATCAACAACCAGACCAGCCACAGTCAACAAGGAGACCAGCCACAGTCAACAAGGAGACCAGCCACAATCAACAAGGAGACCGGCCACAATCTACAAGGAGACCGGTCACAATCTACAAGGAGACCGGTCACAATCTACAAGGAGACCGTCCACAATCTACAAGGAGACCGGCCACAATCTACAAGGAGACCGGCCACAATCAGCAAGGAGACCGGCCACAATCAGCAAGGAGACCGGCCACAATCAACAAGGAGACCGGCCACAATCAACAAGGAGACCGGCCACAATCAACAAGGAGACCGGCCACAATCAACAAGGAGACCGGCCACAATCAACAAGGAGACCGGCCACAATCAACAAGGAGACCGGCCACAATCAACAAGGAGACCGGCCACAATCAACAAGGAGACCGGCCACAATCAACTACGAGACCGGCCACAATCAACTACGAGACCGGCCACAATCAACTACGAGACCGGCCACAATCAACTACGAGACCGGCCACAATCAACTACGAGACCGGCCACAATCAACTACGAGACCGGCCACAATCAACTACGAGACCGGCCACAATCAACTACGAGACCGGCCACAATCAACTACGAGACCGGCCACAATCAACTACGAGACCAGCCACAAAGACCAGCCACAATCAACAGCAAAACCGGCCACAATCAACAGGAAGACCGGCCACAATCAAGACCGGCCACAATCAACAACAAGACCGGCCGCTATCAAGACCGGCCGCGATCAACAAGAGGGCCGGCCGCGATCAACAAGAGGGCCGGCCGCAACGTAAATCAACAATCGGACCTGCCACATAAACGGCGGCCCTACGTTTCACAGACCACGAACGGTCTTCGTCGAAATAAGCAGCACACAGAAGAGCGAGGCGAGTCATCTCACTGGAAATTTAACAATACTCTGCTCCACAACGACACATGCGTCCAGAAAATGACATAGCTGAAGCACTCGTACACCAGAGACAAACATGCATGACGCTCTAACTCACTGGGAGGTCATGCTGAAGCACTCGTACACCAGCGACAAAAACATGCATGACGCTCTAACTCACTGGGAGGTCATGCTGAAGCACTCGTACACCAGCGACAAAAACATGCATGACGCTCTAACTCACTGGGAGGTCATGCTGAAGCACTCGTACACCAGCGACGAAAACATGCATGACGCTCTAACTCACTGGGAGGTCATAAAAAACACAAGTGATCGGACAATGGTGCTGGCATCACAAATACACAACAGGAGGAAGCAGGAACACATACTGCAAAGAGCCATCAAACTAACAAATCAGAATGACAAGAACGACGCCAATATATCAGCACTCGAAGACGAACTGCTCAATTATGAAAACTACAACCACCAAGGAGCATTGATACGTGCGCGCCAAGACATGAGCACCCAAGAAACAGTTAGCAAGCAGTTCTTGCAAATCGAAAAATATGTGTAACGCAGGAGACAGATCCGAGAAATTGTCGACATGGAAGGAAACAAACAAACGGAAACAGCAGAGATCGCCAAAGCTTTCGAGCATTACTACCGGAAGCTCTATACACAAGAAAACACACGGCACGAGGTAAAGACAAATACCTACAAGACACAAAGAAATTGACAGAAACAGACAACTAATCATTGAACGCTGAGATAACACTCGCTGATATGACGACTTCAGTGAGAGCCATGCAAAAGAACAAAACGCGTGGGCCGGACGGGCTCATAATAGAGTTCTACCTACATTTCCTCCCCGCTCTAGGCCCGCTGCTTCTGCGGGTCGTAGCTAAATCGTTCGTCAAAGGACAGCATGAGTGCTGTCATGCATCTCCCTGCGAGCATTAGTGTGTCATACATCTCACTTCTTCCAAAAACACCGACAAGACAACTGGAAAACTACAGACCCATAACGATACTAAATGTCGACAAGATTCTGACCAAGATCTAGGCCAACAAGCTCAGACCGGTCATGCCATCACTCGTCCACGACGACCAACAATGCAGCGTGCAAAGAAATAATATACACAATCATACCCATTTCATACGGGACCTCATCTACACACGACGAAAGGAACATCCCGTCGTCGATTGTGTCCTTGGACCAAGAATAAGCCTTCGACAGGACATCACACTCCTATCTCCACAAAACTCTCCTCAACTGCAACATAGGGGATTACTTCAGGCGGTGGATCACCATCCTATACCCAGACCAGAAAGCAGAGTCCTAGTTAACCAAACGCATATGGACGCTTTCACATTTACGCGATCAGCTAGACAAGGATGCTCTCTCTCACTGTTACTCTACGTCCTAGCCATTGACGCGATCAGCGAGACAAGGATGCTCCCTCTCACCGCTACTCTACGTCCTAGCCATTGACGCGATCAGCTAGACAAGGATGCTCCCTCTCACCGCTACTCTACGTCCTAGCCATTGACGCGATCATCGAGACAAGGATGCTCCCTTTCACTGCTACTCTACGTCCTAGCCATTGACGCGATCATCGAGACAAGGATGCTCCCTCTCACCGCTACTCTACATCCTAGCCATTGACGCGATCAGCGAGACAAGGATGCTCCCTCTCACCGCTACTCTACGTCCTAGCCATTGACGCGATCAGCGAGACAAGGATGCTCCCTCTCACCGCTACTCTACGTCCTAGCCATTGAGCCGGTACTGGACAAAATCCGACTGGACGACGCCATCAGTGGCACTTTCACACCAAGAGGTGGCAAAAAGAAATGATAGCGTACGCGAATGACATAATTTTCTTCCAACGAACATCGAATCTGTCTGCTATCAGGACTCAATCATAGGACTCCAGTCCTCGCCTGTTTAAGCCGTTAGATCCACTCCGATTGAATACCTGTTTAAACGTTGCACTGTGTTCTGCGCCAGTGGCCCAGTGCATCTGATTTCAGCCAACATTTTGTTCAGGTTTGCTTTCCTTAGCCTTTGATTGTCCCCAATCTTCCTGCAAGGCAGCAAATGATCTTTTCTGTAGGGGGATTCTGCACTTAGATGGTTGGCCTTCCCAGGTTTACGAGCACCATCTGCCGAGTCACTAGAGGTGACTAACACAGACATGCGACTTGTGTTCCTTGTTACAGTTTCCTCATATTACCTTTCATGCACAGCCTCCAACTGTTCCCGCCGCCTTTCCCATATACCGGTAAGTCACGTCCTCTTTAAAATGATGATCGTCGTAGCACTTGATGATGTTAGGCCATCGTTGATGACTCCAATTCCGAACATAGACACACACAGTCAGACGTCAAATTTTCCCCGTCGCACATCAAACAGCAGACTGTAAGATTTGCGCACGGCCGGTTTAGGGAACCATTACGATGACGTATTCACACCAATGTCGCCGAACAAATAATCTCGATACCTTTAGATTTCTGTCTGATTACTCAAGTGTAAGCAGCCTACGACGAATAAAACACGAAGCAAATTCCCCAAAGAGACAAATCTCCGGCTGACGAAGTAATTTACATTAATGTGTAACATGGAAAAAACTTGCGTCAAAGAATTTAAACAACGGTCATGAACTCTAACAGCACCAATGTGACGTAAAGCGCAGATCAAGAACATCGAATCAATATGCAACATCATCTACTTTTAGCAAACTGCTTCAGACAGTGGAGTAAGGTCAGCGCACTGACATTAGTTTAGATTGCTAGTAGTGAGAGTTAATTGCTGCAATGGCAGTTGAAGTGTGTAGTTACAATGGTAGTTGAAGTGTGTAGTTACAATGGTAGTTGAAGTGTGTAGTTACAATGGTAGTTAAGTAATAGATGGAACAGTCAGAAGTGTACAGTTGTGTCAGTAATCAGCGGAGATAAGCATTAGAAAACAATTTCACTGTTCATCAGTGTTAACTTTTGTCTTAATACCAACATAAACGACGATGTCAGTACTACCACTAATTGATCGTTGGGCTAAAATGATATCCAGTAGGTAGAATTGAGCGAATGATAGACCGATCGCTGATTGTGTACAACTATGTCGTCTCCATGTATATATAACATATATGATGTTCAACGCCATGCAAGATGTGTCCACTAAACTCATATACTGTTTCATCGACTGATTGTGTACAACTATGTCGTCTCCATGTATATATAACATATATAATGTTCAACGACATGCAAGATGTTGTCCACTAAACTCATATACTGTTTCATCGACTGATTGTGTACAACTATGTCGTCTCCATGTATATATAACATATATGATGTTCAACGCCATGCAAGATGTTGTCCACTAAACTCATATACTGTTTCATCGACTGATTGTGTACAACTATGTCGTCTCCATGTATATATAACATATATGATGTTCAACGCCATGCAAGATGTTGTCCACTAAACTCATATACTGTTTCATCGACTGATTGTGTACAACTATGTCGTCTCCATGTATATATAACATATATGATGTTCAACGCCATGCAAGATGTTGTCCACTAAACTTATATACTGTTTCATCGACTGATTGTGTACAACTATGTCGTCTCCGTGTATATAAACATATATGATGTTCAACGCCATGCAAGATGTGTCCACTAAACTCATATACTGTTTCATCGACTGATTGTGTACAACTATGTCGTCTCCATGTATATATAACATATATGATGTTCAACGCCATGCAAGATGTTGTCCACTAAACTCATATACTGTTTCATCGACTGATTGTGTACAACTATGTCGTCTCCGTGTATATATAACATATGATGTTCAACGCCATGCAAGATGTTGTCCACTAACTCATATACTGTTTCATCGACTGATTGTGTACAACTATGTCGTCTCCATGTATATATAACATATATGATGTTCAACGCCATGCAAGATGTTGTCCACTAAACTCATATACTGTTTCATCGACTGATTGTGTACAACTATGTCGTCTCCATGTATATATAACAATATATAATGTTCAACGACATGCAAGATGTTGTCCACTAAACTCATATACTGTTTCATCGACTGATTGTGTAAACTATGTCGTCTCCGTGTATATATAACATATATGATGTTCAACGCCATGCAAGATGTTGTCCACTAAACTCATATACTGTTTCATCGACTGATTGTGTACAATTATGTCGTCTCCATGTATATATAACATATATGATGTTCAACGCCATGCAAGATGTTGTCCACTAAACTCATATACTGTTTCATCGACTGATTGTGTACAACTATGTCGTCTCCATGTATATATAACATATATGATGTTCAACGCCATGCAAGATGTTGTCCACTAAACTCATATACTGTTTCATCGACTGATTGTGTACAACTATGTCGTCTCCGTGTATATATAACATATATGATGTTCAACGCCATGCAAGATGTTGTCCACTAAACTCATATACTGTTTCATCGACTGATTGTGTACAACTATGTCGTCTCCATGTATATATAACATATATGATGTTCAACGCCATGCAAGATGTTGTCCACTAAACTCATATACTGTTTCATCGACTGATTGTGTACAACTATGTCGTCTCCATGTATATATAACATATATGATGTTCAACGCCATGCAAGATGTTGTCCACTAAACTCATATACTGTTTCATCGACTGATTGTGTACAACTATGTCGTCTCCATGTATATATAACATATATAATGTTCAACGCCATGCAAGATGTTGTCCACTAAACTCATATACTGTTTCATCGACTGATTGTGTACAACTATGTCGTCTCCATGTATATATAACATATATGATGTTCAACGCCATGCAAGATGTTGTCCACTAAACTCATATACTGTTTCATCGACTGATTGTGTACAACTATGTCGTCTCCATGTATATATAACATATATGATGTTCAACGCCATGCAAGATGTTGTCCACTAAACTCATATACTGTTTCATCGACTGATTGTGTACAACTATGTCGTCTCCATGTATATATAACATATATGATGTTCAACGCCATGCAAGATGTTGTCCACTAAACTTATATACTGTTTCATCGACTGATTGTGTACAACTATGTCGTCTCCGTGTATATATAACATATATGATGTTCAACGCCATGCAAGATGTTGTCCACTAAACTCATATACTGTTTCATCGACTGATTGTGTACAACTATGTCGTCTCCATGTATATATAACATATATGATGTTCAACGCCATGCAAGATGTTGTCCACTAAACTCATATACTGTTTCATCGACTGATTGTGTACAACTATGTCGTCTCCGTGTATATATAACATATATGATGTTCAACGCCATGCAAGATGTTGTCCACTAAACTCATATACTGTTTCATCGACTGATTGTGTACAACTATGTCGTCTCCATGTATATATAACATATATGATGTTCAACGCCATGCAAGATGTTGTCCACTAAACTCATATACTGTTTCATCGACTGATTGTGTACAACTATGTCGTCTCCATGTATATATAACAATATATAATGTTCAACGACATGCAAGATGTTGTCCACTAAACTCATATACTGTTTCATCGACTGATTGTGTACAACTATGTCGTCTCCGTGTATATATAACATATATGATGTTCAACGCCATGCAAGATGTTGTCCACTAAACTCATATACTGTTTCATCGACTGATTGTGTACAATTATGTCGTCTCCATGTATATATAACATATATGATGTTCAACGCCATGCAAGATGTTGTCCACTAAACTCATATACTGTTTCATCGACTGATTGTGTACAACTATGTCGTCTCCATGTATATATAACATATATGATGTTCAACGCCATGCAAGATGTTGTCCACTAAACTCATATACTGTTTCATCGACTGATTGTGTACAACTATGTCGTCTCCGTGTATATATAACATATATGATGTTCAACGCCATGCAAGATGTTGTCCACTAAACTCATATACTTTTTCATCGACTGATTGTGTACAACTATGTCGTCTCCATGTATATATAACATATATGATGTTCAACGCCATGCAAGATGTTGTCCACTAAACTCATATACTGTTTCATCGACTGATTGTGTACAACTATGTCGTCTCCATGTATATATAACATATATGATGTTCAACGCCATGCAAGATGTTGTCCACTAAACTCATATACTGTTTCATCGACTGATTGTGTACAACTATGTCGTCTCCATGTATATATAACATATATGATGTTCAACGCCATGCAAGATGTTGTCCACTAAACTTATATACTGTTTCATCGACTGATTGTGTACAACTATGTCGTCTCCATGTATATATAACATATATGATGTTCAACGCCATGCAAGATGTTGTCCACTAAACTTATATACTGTTTCATCGACTGATTGTGTACAACTATGTCGTCTCCATGTATATATAACATATATGATGTTCAACGCCATGCAAGATGTTGTCCACTAAACTCATATACTGTTTCATCGACTGATTGTGTACAACTAAGTCGTCTCCGTGTATATATAACATATATGATGTTCAACGCCATGCAAGATGTTGTCCACTAAACTCATATACTGTTTCATCGACTGATTGTGTACAACTATGTCGTCTCCATGTATATATAACATATATGATGTTCAACGCCATGCAAGATGTTGTCCACTAAACTCATATACTGTTTCATCGACTGATTGTGTACAACTATGTCGTCTCCATGTATATATAACATATATGATGTTCAACGCCATGCAAGATGTTGTCCACTAAACTCATATACTGTTTCATCGACTGATTGTGTACAACTATGTCGTCTCCATGTATATATAACATATATGATGTTCAACGCCATGCAAGATGTTGTCCACTAAACTCATATACTGTTTCATCGACTGATTGTGTACAACTATGTCGTCTCCATGTATATATAACATATATGATGTTCAACGCCATGCAAGATGTTGTCCACTAAACTCATATACTGTTTCATCGACTGATTGTGTACAACTATGTCGTCTCCATGTATATATAACATATATGATGTTCAACGCCATGCAAGATGTTGTCCACTAAACTTATATACTGTTTCATCGACTGATTGTGTACAACTATGTCGTCTCCATGTATATATAACATATATGATGTTCAACGCCATGCAAGATGTTGTCCACTAAACTTATATACTGTTTCATCGACTGATTGTGTACAACTATGTCGTCTCCATGTATATATAACATATATGATGTTCAACGCCATGCAAGATGTTGTCCACTAAACTCATATACTGTTTCATCGACTGATTGTGTACAACTATGTCGTCTCCATGTATATATAACATATATGATGTTCAACGCCATGCAAGATGTTGTCCACTAAACTCATATACTGTTTCATCGACTGATTGTGTACAACTATGTCGTCTCCATGTATATATAACATATATGATGTTCAACGCCATGCAAGATGTTGTCCACTAAACTCATATACTGTTTCATCGACTGATTGTGTACAACTATGTCGTCTCCATGTATATATAACATATATATGTTCAACGCCATGCAAGATGTTGTCCACTAAACTCATATACTGTTTCATCGACTGATTGTGTACAACTATGTCGTCTCCATGTATATATAACATATATGATGTTCAACGCCATGCAAGATGTTGTCCACTAAACTCATATACTGTTTCATCGACTGATTGTGTACAACTATGTCGTCTCCATGTATATATAACATATATGATGTTCAACGCCATGCAAGATGTTGTCCACTAAACTCATATACTGTTTCATCGACTGATTGTGTACAACTATGTCGTCTCCATGTATATATAACATATATGATGTTCAACGCCATGCAAGATGTTGTCCACTAAACTCATATACTGTTTCATCGACTGATTGTGTACAACTATGTCGTCTCCATGTATATATAACATATATGATGTTCAACGCCATGCAAGATGTTGTCCACTAAACTCATATACTGTTTCATCGACTGATTGTGTACAACTATGTCGTCTCCATGTATATATAACATATATGATGTTCAACGCCATGCAAGATGTTGTCCACTAAACTCATATACTGTTTCATCGACTGATTGTGTACAACTATGTCGTCTCCATGTATATATAACATATATGATTTTCAACGCCATGCAAGATGTTGTCCACTAAACTCATATACTGTTTCATCGACTGATTGTGTACAACTATGTCGTCTCCATGTATATATAACATATATGATGTTCAACGCCATGCAAGATGTTGTCCACTAAACTCATATACTGTTTCATCGACTGATTGTGTACAACTATGTCGTCTCCATGTATATATAACATATATGATGTTCAACGCCATGCAAGATGTTGTCCACTAAACTCATATACTGTTTCATCGACTGATTGTGTACAACTATGTCGTCTCCATGTATATATAACATATATGATGTTCAACGCCATGCAAGATGTTGTCCACTAAACTCATATACTGTTTCATCGACTGATTGTGTACAACTATGTCGTCTCCATGTATATATAACATATATGATGTTCAACGCCATGCAAGATGTTGTCCACTAAACTCATATACTGTTTCATCGACTGATTGTGTACAACTATGTCGTCTCCATGTATATATAACATATATGATGTTCAACGCCATGCAAGATGTTGTCCACTAAACTCATATACTGTTTCATCGACTGATTGTGTACAACTATGTCGTCTCCATGTATATATAACATATATGATGTTCAACGCCATGCAAGATGTTGTCCACTAAACTCATATACTGTTTCATCGACTGATTGTGTACAACTATGTCGTCTCCATGTATATATAACATATATGATGTTCAACGCCATGCAAGATGTTGTCCACTAAACTCATATACTGTTTCATCGACTGATTGTGTACAACTATGTCGTCTCCATGTATATATAACATATATGATGTTCAACGCCATGCAAGATGTTGTCCACTAAACTCATATACTGTTTCATCGACTGATTGTGTACAACTATGTCGTCTCCATGTATATATAACATATATGATGTTCAACGCCATGCAAGATGTTGTCCACTAAACTCATATACTGTTTCATCGACTGATTGTTCGCAGTGCCCATCCAGTAATAACAAAGATGCATGATCTAGATAAACTCAACATACTGATCAAGATATTACAAAATCAATAATCTGCTGTGATCTATATCATTTTTGATGCTGAGACCTTAGGGATAAGGTCATCTACAAGATACTGGGCCTTTATGTAAGAGATGTTATAAATCAGCAAGAGAATTGCAATTCTTTTCAACATGTATTATAACAGGTGCAAGAGAAAAGAATGAACTAATTAACTTAATTGAAAGTGGGTCAAGAAGCTTAGGTAAAGGCATCAAGATGCACCAAGATGTGAAGCTGCTGTAAAGCTGATGATAATAGCAATACTAAAAAAAGAAGAAAAAAGTATGTTGACAGCTTTACGTGGTAATGGACGAAACAAAAGTCGACGTTTCGGCGAAGTAGGCCTTCATCTGAACGAACAACAAACACAAAAAATATATATAAGGATATATTAACAGTTAGATTTGTTAATATATCCTTATATATTGTGTTTGTTGTTCGTCCAGATGAAGGCCTACTTGGCCGAAACGTCGACTTTTGTTTCGTCCATTACCACGTAAAGCTGTCAACATACCACTTTTTTCCTTTTTTAGTATTGCTGCTGTCAAGTAGTTTAGCGGCACGCTGAACACTTTTTCCACAAGTCAATGAGCCAAGTGAATGAACTGACAAAAAAGAAATCTCCGCTGTAGTAGTTACTTGTCAAGCTAGCTATCAAGAATATTTAAACTGTGTTGTCAAAGTATATCAAGAAAATATGAAATTATATTAACAGTATAAAGGTTGATCAAGAAACAGAGCTCTTAAATGTTATGTAGAACCAGTCTTAACATATGGATGTGAATCATGGACAATAGGACAACAGACAAGAAAATCACTGGAGTCTGTAGAAAGAAGAATGTTGAGAATACCATGGACAGCTAAGAAGAGTAATGAAAATGTTCTGAAATAGGTGAAAGCAAAAAGAGAGCTAACTTTCAATGTTAGGAAGAAACAATCATTTTTGGGCCATGTAATGAGAAGAGAACAAGTGGAATATATTGTAACAACTGGGTAAATTGAGGGACGAAGAGATAGAGGGAAGCAAAGAGAGAAAATACCAGACAGCTTAAGAGAATGGCTAAGCAGAAGGTCAACAACATAAATGATAAATAACTGTCAAGATCGAAAGTTGTGGAGAGACATGATCACCTACGCCAGCAGGCCTGGTACTGGATGATAAAGGTTGAAATTGTATCTAACGTAGGAAGTAAATCAAGTGGCAAGGAATAAGCAAGTTATATATATTCAAGTTAACTGATCAAGATCTCAAAATAGCAAGTTATCATGAAAGTTCAAGACAAAGCATGCTCAAGTTGTCGAGACAAGACAAATTTGTCAACAACTAAAGAATTTAAGTTACTTCAGTGCGTCGTGTCACGGGATACTCTCGAATATTGCAAGACTAGATAGCACGTTTAAGATTGAAATCGTCAACTAGCGTACGATAAATCTAGGTTAACCAGAGAACAGTGTGACATTGTGAGATCGTCGAACTTAAAACGTGTCTGGAGCGACAGTCGTGCAGTCACGTGACTGAGTGTAACCTGATTTAAGAAACATAAACATCGCGTGTGTACTTTCATTTTCCAAGGATGATCAAGTGTGAATTACTTAGTTAACTATATTTAGGTATTGATTCATTGTCATTATGAATTTGATTGTTGAAATGAAAATAACTGAATTATTATTGAATAGAATACAAGCGTTATAATAAAATAGTATTTAATTGAAATATATTTTCAAGTTAATAAATTGAATTGAAATTTGTCCACAGCAAGTAATATAAACTTTGTTTTCCTTCCAGAGAGACGAATCAAGACCTTTGTATTATGAATTGAATATATGTTGTTAAATTGTATTTAATTGTCAATTGTTTCATGCAAATGGTGACAGGGCACAAAAGGCAAATCTTAATTGCATAATTATATAAAAATGAAATGTAACAAATTCTTGCACATATAGAATCAGGAGTTAGATATTAGCAGACGATAGAAAACGTTTTTTTACAGCCGAGTCAATCGACGGAAGTGAGAAATTATATTAGTGCTAATGATAACAAAGTAAAACATGGCAACAACCATAGATCCTAGTAATGAAGCGATGAGACTGGCAACTGAAACTGTAGGCGAGTTAAGGCTAACAATCATTTTCATCATCATCAAGTACTGGGCTTACTGGCGTAGATGATCATGTCTCTCCACAATTTTCGATCTCGACAGTTATTTATCATTTCTGTTGTTGACCTTCTGCCAAGCCATTCTCTTAAGCTGTCTAGTATTTTCTCTCTTTGCTTCCCTCTATCTCTTCGTCCCTCAATTTTTCCAGTTGTTACAATATATTCCAGTTGTTCTTTTCTCTTTATATGGCCAAAAAATGATGATTCTTACTGATATTGGAAATTAGCTCTCTTTTGCTTTGACCTCTTTCAAAAAATTTTCATTACTCTTCTAAGCTGTCCATGGTATTCTCAACATTCTTCTGTAAAACCACATTTCTACAGACTCCAGTGATTTTCTTGTCTGTTGTCCTATTGTCCATGATTCACATCCATATGTTAAGACTGGCTCTACATAACATTTAAGAATTTTTTTTGTGTGTGCTTCTATTGTCAAAAATGGATTGCATAGTATCTTCCTCGTTTTCTGGAAAGCTGCTTTTGCCTGAGTCATTCTGCATCTCACCTCTTCTGTACATCTTCCGTCTGAGGTTAACAAAGTTCCCAAATATTTAAATTCATTTACCTGTTTTAATATTGTTCAACTTGTCTTTATTCTGCACTGAGGTGATGTTTTTTTCTTTGTTGTTACCATTACTTCTGTCTTTTTGCTTTTTTGCTATTAAGGCTTTTTGCTTTTTGCTATTAAGGCTTTTTGCTTTTTTGCTATTAAGGCTTTTGCTTTTTGCTATTAAGGCTTTTTGCTATTAAGGCTTTTTGCTATTAAGGCTTTTTGCTATTAAGGCTTTTTGCTATTAGCCTTGTCTCATTGTTAGCCTTGAATCATCATAATATTAGCTGTAGTATTGTCACGTTCAAAGGAGAACCATCGAAATTTAGAGAGTGGATAGAATATATAGAAACATTAGCTCACTTAAGGAAAACTAAAGAACTAAGGAATATAGCATTTCAGACCTATTATGATAAAGTGTCTGCGTTCTTAAGAAGGTTAGAATCAGTATCCGAGGAAACGTAGAAGATCGTGAAACAAATATTAACCTTGAGGTATGCAGAAGAAAGAAGTCCACAAGATTTATTTGCAAATTGCACAAAGTGAAGCAAAAAGAAGGGGAAGCCGTGTATACGTATGGGGACAGATTGATTAGTTTTGCGGAAAGAGCATTTGCGCGGTGTCAGGAATGAGAATATACGGATGCAGACAACTATTGTTACTGAAGAGTTAAACAACAAGAGGTTAAGATTGTATTTAATAGAAAAAAGCTAAAGACAATCAATGAAACATTAGATTTAGCCATTAAAGAAGAAAACCATTTGAAAAGATGTGCGGTTGAAGACAGCCCAAACATTTTAAGGTGCACAAGACATGAGGAAACCAGGAATATAGGTCCAACAAGAGAACTGAGTCACCCACCTATGGGGATAGATTACGACAGACATGAGGAAACCAGGAATATAGGTCCAACAAAAGAATTGAGTCACCCACCTATGGGGATAGATTACGACAGACATGAGGAAACCAGGAATATAGGTCCAACAAGAGAATTGAGTCACCCACCTATGGGGATAGATTACGACAGACATGAGGAAACCAGGAATATAGGTCCAACAAAAGAATTGAGTCACCCACCTAAGGGGATAGATTACGACAGACATGAGGAAACCAGGAATATAGGTCCAACAAGAGAATTGAGTGATCCACCAATGGGGATAGATTACGACAGACATGAGGAAACCAGGAATATAGGTCCAACAAGAGAATTGAGTCACCCACCTATGGGGATAGATTACGACAGACATGTTCAGAATAGAAGGAATAGAAAAGTACAACATATACCAATGGAAAAAGATCATGTTAGACACTGTTGGGATAGAAGGTTAGGAGAACACAGCAAATAATAGGATTCGTAGAGAACAAGAGATGCTTTAATTGCGGTAAACTTGGTCATATTGCTCGAAATTGTAGTATTGAGGAAAAAATCTAAGACCATAAATCACCATATAATAGAGCTGAGATAAGTCATAGATTCAAAAAAGGGAAACTAACACCTCGCTCTTGGACTGAGGCCCCAAAGAGTGAGAGAAATTAGGATTGGCCTGACAGTAAAATATGAAGGGAGACCCAAGTTCGTGTATTGTTAAGATAGATGGACATAAGTTTAGAGCATTAGCGACACTGGAGCCGAAGTAAGTGTGGTTAAAGAATTCGCATATCATCGTCATCACATCAGCATCATCACATCAGCATCATCATCACCACATCAGTTTCACCACATCAGCATCATCATATGATCATGTGCCATACCGGTTGGCGTAGGCGATCATGTCCTACCACACTCTTCTATCAACAGTATATCTTAACAGTTCTATTGTTGACTGTTTGCCATGCCATGACACCAAGCTATCTAGTATTTCTCTCTTTGTCGTCCGCGATCTCTCTTTCCTTTTATTTTGCCTGTTGTAACCAATTATTCCAACTTTCCTCTTCTTATGATGTGTCCGAAAAATGTTGTTTCTTTCTGATGTTTTTTTAGGAGTTCACTTTTTGTGTTGGCCTCTTTGAGAATTTCCTCATTGGTCTTTTTAGCTGTCCAGTAAACTTTCAACATTCTTCTGAGAAATCCCATCTCTGTGGCCTCTAACCGCATATAGACAAGTAAGGAAGAAATACAAGTTGAGGCGCACGACAAATAATTTGGAGTCATTAAGTAGATGATCAGTTGAGGTGATATCCGTCCGTCCGTCCACCCGATTTCTGATTATATATCCGTATAAATAGATCAGAGCTTAATGTTTGGAATCGATAAACGGTAGCATTTCTGCAGCTCCACATTAAATGTCTATATTCTGATATTAGAATTAGCCATTTAGTGTAGCATTTTGTGTTGTTTTTGGCAGTGTGTTGAGCATGATGGATCTGTATATGTCTACCTTTTGTGTGGTGTGTTTTTCTAGTGTATGTTGTAATGCAGTTCTTGCTGGTATGATTGTGTTGCATTCGTAAAATATGTGTTCTTCTGTTTCTTGTATGTTTCATCTGCAAAGTTGGCATTTGGCTGTCTGTCCTGATATGTGAGCTTCTCTTTCTGTTGTGAGTGTCATGCTGCATATGAGTCTGTATGTGACTTCCTCGCTTTGGGAGCGATGTGTAGATTGTGGAGGTTTGAGAAAGTGCTGGTGTAGTCTGAAAGTATTGTTGGCTCCTCTTGATTCTGAGCTGTAATGGAGGTGCTTGCTGTTTAATGAGGTGTTTGTAAATAGTGTTTGTCTTTTGATGTAATAGGTTGTCGTCTCCTTGGATGGCTTGAATACAAGTTTTGTAGAATGTGGGTGAGGTATTGAATTGTCAGGTTTTCTGAATTTGAATAATCTCAGTCCCATGTAATAGTGTGCGAACGTATAATTGTCTGGTTGTTGGATGATGTGGCTCACATGACTTATCCTGAGAGCTTTAATTTGTGTGTGTGTGTATGTCCTGTAGTAAAATCCCTCATTGTTTTTGTGCCATATCAGTGTTTTGTGTTGTATGCTGTGAATAGTGTGTCCAAAAACATGTCTAATCAGTTTATTTCTGTTTGTCTTTTGATGTAATAGTTCCGTCTGTCAGACGACGACTCAACCGCTCGCTGGGGGGAGGGAGATAGCGCTCTGTGCAGAACGGATCCCTTCGGCCCCCATCGTAAATGTAGGTAGGGAACAGAAGTTAGGGAGATAACCATCGTCATTTGTGCAAATGGAAAGGCTGCAGTCCCCAGGATCCTCACCTCACTAGGTCTGATGCCTAAGCTAGGGCTTCCTAGCTAGTGGAGACGCCCCAGATTCCACAGCACAATGCCGTGCTCGATTGTACTGCGTTTATGTCAGCTTGTGTGAGTTCTTCAAGTTTTTCCCTGCCAGCTCCTGGTAGTTTCCTTGTGTGTTGCATGAATTTATCTTGTATGAATGTGTGTTACTTTCCGTATAGAGGTTCTTGTAGTAGTTTTCGAATGCTTTTGCTATATTTGAAGTGTCAGTCTGTGTGTTGCCGCCTACGTCTAATATTTTCCCTATTTGCCTGTTTCGTTGTATGCTCTGTTCTATTGCCATGTACTTTTTGCTGGGAATGGGGATAGATTAAGACAAACATGAGGAAACCAAGAATATAGGTCCAACAAGAGAATTGAGTCCCCCACCAGTGGGGACAGATTAAGACAGACACGAGGAAACCAGGAATATAGGTCCAATTAGAGAATTGAGTCACCCACCAGTGTGGATAGATTAAGACAGACACGAGGAAACCAGGAATATATGTCCAATAAGAGAATTGAGTCACCCACCAGTGGGGACAGATTAAGACAGACGTGAGGAAACCAGGAATATAGGTCCAATAAGAGAATTGAGTCACCCACCAGTGTGGATAGATCAAGACAGACACGAGGAAACCAGGAATATAGGTCCAACAAGAGAATTGAGTCACCCACCAATGGGGATAGATCAAGACAGACACGAGGAAACCAGGAATATAGGTCCAACAAGAGAATTGAGTCACCCACCAATGGGGATAGATTAAAACAGACATGAGGAAACCAGGAATATAGGTCCAACAAGAGAATTGAGTCACCCACCAATGGGGATAGATTAAAACAGACACGAGGAAACCAGGAATATAGGTCCAACAAGACGAGGAAACCAGGAATATAGGTCCAACAAGACGAGGAAACCAGGAATATAGGTCCAACAAGAGAATTGAGTGATCCACCAATGGGGATAGATTAAGATAGACATGTAAAACATATACCAATGGAAATAGATCAATCTAGACACAGTTGGGATAAAAGAGTTAGAAGACCACAGCAAAGAATAGAAGGATTCGTAGAGAACAAGATATGTTTTAATTGCGGTAAACTTGGTCATATTGCTCGAAATTGCAGACAAGAGTATAATGGACACAATCTAAGAGATCATAGATCACAATATAATAGAACTGAGTCATAGATTCAAACAGGGAAACTAACTCCTCGCTTGTGGACTCAGGCCTCAAAGAATGAGAGAAATTATGATTGGCTTGACAGTAAAACATGAAGGGAGACCCAAGTTCGTGTATTGTTAAGATAGATAGACATAAGTTTAGAGCATTGATTGACACTGGAGCCGAAATAAGTGTGCTTAAAGAATCAGCATACAGACAAGTAAGAAAGAAATACAAGTTCAGGCGCAAATAATTTGAAGTCAGTAAGTGGACGATCAGTGGAGGTGATGTCTGTCTGTCTTGTCTGTTGATATTTCGAGCCGTGGCCGGCCCATAGGGCATTGATCCAGATAGTCTTTCTCTCAACATTTTTATTCTAGCAGTTTTCACTTCTTGTAAAGATATTTTATCAAATCTCACCATTTGTTCTGTGCAAGCAACTCTATCTCACTGAGGGAGCCGACTCCTGCTTCTCTTGCCTCTCAGAACAATGTTCTTCTCAGTGTCTCTCTCTGGGTCGGCCTCTTTTCTTCTTACCTATTGTTTCCCACATGAGGGCTTGCTTTGTTATTAAGTTATCTCTCCTAATCACATGTCTAACATATGACCATCGTCTTTTCTTGATTGCTGAAGAGGTGATAGGCAGTATAATATTAAACATACAGCATGGAGGGAGAAAATAGGCTGATTTTTTTTTCACGTTGGACCCGAGTCCCCTAACATTAGTAGATAGACATTAATATGCACATGTTAATTTAAAATAATAAATTATTTATATACTTCTTGGTTCCGAAACGTGCTTGGTTCTCAGATTGTGTTATTTTGTTCTCTCTGCCCAGGATGGTGATGGTATTTCTTCTTCGGACTCGCTGGTGTCTATGACGAGCTGGCCAGGTGTGGGTGATGGGCAGCTCCTCTTCAGTGTCAGTTGCTTTCTGTGTCTCGTGGAGCTCCATAGCGAGCTGCTTCGACTTTGGTAAAGTTATGCTTTTGTTCCTTGTCAAATGGGGCCACTTTTTTTCCTACGACCACCATGAAATTTTCATTGTCACTGGTGTCTACTTCCTGGTGTCAAGTATCCAGGGACGCAGATGAAACATACACTTGTCAGTCTTGAGTTCTTTAATGACACCAACCACTGTCTTTGAACCCCTTCGATCTACCTGATCAAATCACTCACAAAACACGTGAGTAAAAGGTATTTCGAGCCATGGATTCGCTTTAGTTACTGCCATGATCTTGATGGTCATACTACTTTTAGTTACCCGAAAGCAGCGCTCTCCTCCGCCAGTTTAATGCTACCAATGCCAAACATGGTCATAGAGCGGACACAGAAGATAGACCTGTGATAAAAGATGTTTTGAAAAAAAGATGTTTTGAAAAAAAGATAATAAACAGAAATATCGTTCAAAGATTCAATGTGAAAATGTGAGAAAAAAATCGAAATTCACCTGCGCCTGAAACACACTCACAAACACGCGCGCGCGCACACACACACACACGCACGCAACCACAGACAGACGCACCACAGCACACCAAATTAAAAAAATAAACAAATGAAATGGTTGATACACTTAATAAAATGGAACCAGATAAAACATGCAAGGTAAGAGACAGTCAGAATAAAGACTTGTGGAACAACCAACATTTTTCTATCTGTTCCCTTCTCATTACATGACATTAAAATAATTCTTTCTTCCTAATATTGGATATTAGCTCTCTTTCTTTTCCAACACGACACAATTTTCGATGGGAGTCAGATTTATGTTATAAGTGAATTTCAATGCCCGTAGAAAAAGAAATTCAAGCGTTCTTGTGCTATTTCAAATGGATTTTATATGTGATTTATATATCATTGTGTTATTTCGATATAACGAACACAAACGAAAATGTCAAAAAGCGGGAAATCTACAACAACACAAAGAAAACAATCAGAACGTTTATTAATAGGCACTTGGAACATCTGCGGATTAGGGGATAAAAGTACAGAAATAGTTGAATTTATGAAGAAAAGGAATATAAAAATCTTAGGATTAGCTGACACAAGGAAGAGAGGTAAAATCATTAAAGAAATACACCAAAGCTACACACTCGTCACGAGCGGAATTAACAACATGGCGGAAGTAAACAAACACGGGGTCGGTTTCATTATCGAAAGTAAGACTGCCAAAAATATACTAGAAATAGATTACATCTCGGAAAGAATTATTAGTATCAAATTAGCAGAAAAAGGAGGAAATACCACTTATATTCAAACATATGCTCCATGCAACGACACATATAGTGAGGACAGCAAACAAGAATATTTTGATGAACTATCAGCCACAATAAATAAAGTCAAAGATGCAGAGAAATTATTTGTACTAGGAGATTTCAACGGTAGAGTAGGACAAAGGAGAACACCATGGGAATTATACCTAGGACCATTTAGTGATATTAGAACAGAGTGTAACAGTAACGGTGAACACCTACTAAATATTTGTGCAGAACATGATCTATATATAACAAACACATTTAATCAGCACAATCATAACCAAATACTTACTTGGTATAAATGGAATGACACGGACAAGGCCTCCCAAATCGATTTTATTTTGACTAGAAGACATCAAAGGAGGGACATAACAGACTCAAGATCTATACCAAATGCAATATTAGATTCTGACCATAAGCCTGTTTTACTATGGCAGAAAAAATGGGTTAGGAAACTACAGATGACAAGACCTCAAGCACAAAGAATCGATCTAAAAGCAATAAAGAATGTAAACATACAGAAAGAAATAGAAGAATCCGTAACCAACAAATACCAAACCCGAATACAACCAACAAACATAGAAGAAGCATGGAAACAGTTTAAAGAAGGTCTAATAGAGTCAACACAAGAGAAATGCGGTCTGAAAAATATAGGAAAGAGCAGAAAGAAACTTACAAGATGGTGGAATGAAGTAGTTAAATCAGCAGTGAAACACAAGAAAGACAAGTATAAAACGTGGCAGAAGACAAAAACAACAGAAGACTACAATCACTATAGACAAGCCAGAAATGATAGCAAAAAGATCCTAGAACAAACAAAAGCAGACTCATGGAAAGCATTTGGTGAAGAATTAGCAAAAACATGTAGAGAAGAACCAAGAGAATTTTTCAAAAGTGTAAAAGCAATGAGAGTAAGAAATAATGATTATAACCCAACCACTATAATAAACGACAAGAACGGTAGACCAATCAGCAGCAGGAAAAACATAATAATCAGATGGAGAGAATACTTTAAGGAACTATTAAACCAGGGAAATACAAACGGAAATACAGAGTTTAAACATAGGCAGTATGATGAACAGGAACCGAATATACTAAAAGCAGAAGTAGAATGGGCATTGAAACAGAATAAAAAGAACAAAGCAGCTGGTATAGATGGAATAACAACAGAAATGCTACTAGCCTGTAAGGAAACAGCTATAGATTGGCTTACTATCATATTCAATATGGCTTGGGAAGAAAGAAAAGTCCCAGACGACTGGCAAAAAGCTATCATTGTCCCATTTTGGAAGAATAAAGGAAGTAAAAGGGAGTGTGAAATGTACAGAGGAATATCCCTATTGAGTCAAGTTGGTAAAATGTTTGCTAAAATATTAGAGAGGAGAGTAAGATACATAATAGAACCTCAATTAAGTAATAATCAATTCGGATTCAGAAAAGGCAAAAGCTGTACTGATGCTATATTTACATTGAGACAACTATGTGAAAAAACAATAGAATATGACAGAAACCTAAATATAGTGTTTATAGATCAGGAAAAAGCGTTTGATCGTGTGGACAGGAACAAACTTTGGCAAACTTTAGAAACATACGGGGTAGCAGGACAACTACTAGAAAATATAATAGCACTATATAAAAACAGTCAAAGTGCCGTCAGAACATCGGAAGGTCTGTCAGAATGGTTTCAGGTTACAACAGGAGTAAGACAAGGATGTGTCCTCTCACCACTCCTCTTCATCATATATATGGACAAAATAAATCAGGAAACAACCAACAACAAGGACAAATCAAATAATAACATAGAGGTAGAAAACTCCAACATCAATGAGCTACTCTTCGCAGATGACCAATGCCTAATATACGAGGATGAAAACCTGCTACAACAGCATTTAACATCTCTAGATAAAAGCTGCACAAACTACAGTATGAAAATTAACACAGCAAAAACAGAGGCTATAAGAATAAGCAAATTAAGACACCCATTAAACATCAAGATCAAAGACAAAGATATACAACAAGTAGAGGAATTCAAGTATTTAGGCACAATGTTCACAGAAGATGGAAAATTAGACAGAGAAATTGACATGCGAATACAAAAAGCAAATGCTGTCACATACCAGCTTTCACCATTGCTAAGACATCCAAACATTTCTATGCCAGCTAAACAACAAATGATAAATAGCATCTTCATACCAACTTTGTGCTATGAAAGTCAAACATGGACCCTTTCTAAATCACATTTAAGAAAGATCAATACATGTGAGATGCGATGCTTGAGAAAAGTAACAAACAACACAAGAAGAGATAGAATACCAAATGAAACCATAAGAAAAATGGTAGGAACAAAACCCTGCCAAGAATATATAGAACAACAACAACTTAAATGGCTTGGCCACCTGGTCAGAATGAATCCTCACCAATCACCATCAAGGGCGTTCTTCTCGAGAATGCATGGAAAAAGACCAAGAGGAAGACCCAGAAGAAGATGGATAGATGCAGTGACAGAGACATGTAACAACAAAGGAAAATCACTAATTCAGACAATTCGAGCAGCACAAGAACGACAAATGATATAAACCACGACACCTTTTAGGTATCAGTGAAAGAGAAAAGAAGAAGAAGAAGAAGAAGCTCTCTTTCTGCTTTTGTCTCTTTCAGAACGTTTTCATTACTATTCTTAACTGTCCATGGTATTCTCAACATTCTTTGTAAAACTATATTTCTACAGCCTCCAGTCCTCCTACAGCTTTATTTTTTTAGTCTGTTGTCCTATTGTCCATGATTCACATGTAACAGGTTTGAAACAATGTTAGGCAATGACAATGGTATGAATATTGGTAATGGTATGATAGGCCAATGAAAATGACCTGCCAGCACCATTTGAACAGCCTTTAACAACAGTCCACTGTGGTACACCGTTTATGACAAAAGCGTTCTTTCTTTGCTTGTGTCGATAGTACGTACATACACCCGGTGAGGGCTACTGTTACTGGTCAGCTGATGGTGACGTTGACAAGGTACAAAAACGTACGGTGGTCAACGTGCGCTGACCTCTCTATCTCAGATGTCAGGTTCTCACGTTCTCAACTAGTACTTCGGCTGTAATCTGACTGAACTGTTTTGTTTAATCTCCGTCTGGTATGGGCCTTCTCAATTCGATTCAACGCCTTGGTATAGGTAGTGACTGTTATAATTAAATCAATGTTATCAATAAACGTCTGCACAGTGCTGATGTTGAAAGATCATGCATCTTTATTCCGACAAACCTAACAATGGCAACTATAAACAATTATTCACAGCGGCCAGCGATCACACATCTCGCTCAGCCAGTCACATACCATATCACAGAAATCACATCTCTACTGGATACTCTCGCTTATGTGCGTCCTCCTACTCAGGCAATAGATTATAAAGAATAGGGCACCAATAATTCTAATAAGAGCATATGCCATTAAACAGGTCTGAGGATTTACCAACGCTGGCGAGGAGTAGTTTACCTGTGCCTACTTCATACAGGGGCACATTCTCGTGTATTTTCACACTCCACAGGAAATGTGGGGAACAGAAGTTAAAAGGATAACCATTCATGTCATTTGTGTAAATGGAAGGGCTGCTGTCCCCAGGATCCCCACCTCACTAGGACTAATGCCCTAGGCTAGAGCTGCCTAGCTAGTGGAAACTAGCCCAGATTCAACAGCACACAGACGTGCCGATTGCAATCTCGGCACTAAGAACATCGGGTGTTACCCTAGTCCGACCACGCATCTTCCACCCCCCCAATTTTTCTGTTCAAACTTTGACATAATGGGAGGTAGCAAAGCAGTACCCAAAGACTACTGTGTCACGTAGCCGACGTGACACAGTCTGTGTTGCTAGAGCAGGCAACACGGCTTTGCACCTAGGACAAGGTTTATAAGCCTTGCGTCTTAGCCAAAGAGAAAAATTGGGCAGTTGGTTTATAAATATTCACTAGAATTTCATAAACCCGGCCACTGAAAACTACATACAAAATAGTTAATTATATAAATCTCTTGCTATTTTAATTTTTTAAGAGTACCACAATTTTGCATATCATTTGAAAAAAGAATATTTTCTTAAACATGTTTATGTTTAAATATACAAAAACATATTAGGCAATGTGTCTTACAATGCACTAAAATTAAAACTTATCAATCAAAGTGTATGTGCTTTTAATTTATGATGCAATTAAAAATAGTACTTTAATATGAATTTTTTAAAGTATTATTGCCCTTGCTTATTAAGTGGGAAGCCACTGCAAAAGAGTAAAGTACAAGTTATTGTTCCTAGGGGTAATTCCTTTTAACTTTTAGACAGTTAAAAATATTCTCTAAAGCATTAATCATTAGACATGTTCAGCAATGCATATATATTTAAATTAATATGATAAATACATGTGCTTCTAAGTTTTGTGCAAATTATATGAAATTAATGTTTTTACATGGTAGCAATTTAAAATTATCTAGTATGCATAAAATTCAATTAGTACTCCACTCAAAATGGCGCTCAAATAAAAAAAAAATATTAATCATTAGACATGTTTAGCATTGCATATAGACTTAAATTAATGTTATAAATAAATGTGCTTTCGTGCAAATTATATGAAATTCATTTGTTTATAAATGGTAGGGTTTTTAAATTATACAGTATGCATACAATTCAATTAGAACTCCTTGATTGATTTCATGATGGTAAATAAGACATTTCATTTCGTCTTATCCCCACAAAATGCAAGGTAGGTGGTCAAAATCAAATAATATTTTCAGAAATATATAGAGGCCATATCATTTCAGGTTCTCTAACAAAATAACTTAGAATATCCTCAAGTATTGATTACGATGAGTCATATTAACAATGATGTCACAGTTTGAGTTACTTCAACCCCAATTTTAAACTTAAAATGAAAAATAATTTCAAAAATTAAGTAAATTTGCTGCAGGTAAAAGTTATATATTAATGCGATTATAATGACATTCTAATATTACAAATAATAATAATTACCCTAAGTTACTAAATTGTTGTTTTAAGTTAATAAAATGAAATTAAATCAGTAATATTAATAGCTCTCTCACTCACACATTTTATTTTGCAGTCACAATAAAGTGCAATTCTAGTTAAAATGGATTAGAAATTGTTCCTTATAGACAAGCTAATTTATAGCTAGAATGTAAATAATAGAGAAACCTTTCTTTATAAAATAAAAATATAATAATTTTATTACAAAACAGTAAAACACACTGTTCCTTTGTTTATTGAATAAAAACAGACAGAATTTTAATTTAGTTATTATTCTAATATTTGTGTTCTTTTTGCTTCACAGTTTCTCACAATGATATTTTGTTTAACAATCTTCAGTGGACTGGATTAGGTCAACATTATTAAAAATAAAATAAAAGTGGAGATAAGTGTCCTATGCAGAGTTTACTGTGAGATTGAGAAACTAAAACAGTATATAATCGTCATCATCAAGTAGGTGACCATGTCTCTCCACAACGTTTACTCAACAGTTATTTATCATTTCTGTTGTTGACTTTCTACCAAGCCATTCTCTTTAGCTGTCTGGTATCTTTTCTCTTTGCTTTCCTCTATCTCTTTGACCCACAATTTTACCTGTTGTTACAATATATTCCAGCTGTTCCCTTCTCATTACATGGCCAAAAAATGATGATTGTTTCTTCATAATATTGGACATTAGCTCTCTTTTTCCAATTTGCTTTTTTCAGAATGTTTTCATTGCTCTTCTTAGAGCTGTCCATGGTATTCTCATCATTCTTCCGTAAACCACATTTTTACAGACTCCAATTATTTTCTTGTCCGTTGTCCTATAGTCAATTATTCTCATCCATATGTTAAGACTGGCTATACATAACATTTAAGAACTCTTTTTCTTGTTTCTATTGTCAACAATTGTTTGCATAGTATCTTCCTCATTTTTTTGGGAAAGCTGCTTTTGCCTGAGCCATTGTGCATCTCATCTCTGTTGTACATCTACCATTTGCGGTGAATATTTTTCCCAGATATTTAAATTTATTTACCTGTTTTAATATTTTTCCACTTGTCTTTATTGTACATTGGGGTGATGTTTTTATCTTTGTTGTTTCCATTACTTCTGTGTTTTTTTTACTATTAGGGCTGGGTCCTTTATTTTAACGGAAAGGTAAACTACAATACACTATATCTCTTTATATATTTCCTACACTATAGTGTCTAACAATTCATGTAACTCATCTTTACTCATAGTGATTAAGACTGTATCATCAGCATACCTTAGATTATTTATATTATTACCTCTGATTGTTCCAGGTATGCCCATTACAGATGTTAAAATAATCTCACTATAAATATTAAACAAATCTAGTGACAGCACACAACCATGCCTAACACCTTTTTTTATTGTTTTGGAACATTCCCAGTTGATTTCCTGTTCTTATGGCCGCTTTTTGTTGCCAGTACATGTTCTTTATTATTCTTAGACTCAGAAAAATGGGAAATTAACTATTTTGTTTAATGGTAACAATTTAGAAATTATGCGGCAGGACACTCACACTAAATGCAAGATCTAATTTCATGAAATAAAATAACATAATTATATTTACATTTATTTGTATCTTTTTTAGGGTATTATTTATAAGTATTATTTGTTTTATTTTATATCCATGATATTATTTATATATTTTCAATTTATTTATTATTTAATATATGACAATAAAAAATCTGACAACCACAGCAATTGTTTACAAGATGGAGCCCTATGGAAACAAGTGACGATTTTCATCTTATCCCGAACAAGTGCAGAAGTTCAAAATCAAATTATATTTTTAGCATCATACAGGGCTATATCATTTTAGGTTCTCTTACAAAATAACTAGGAATATCTTCAACTAGTGATTAAGTTAAATTTTATAAATAAATATGTATAGCTCTAGATACTTCATTCTTCATAATGAAAGTGTATTGGCATTGATTATTTTTAATTGTTTATTAGTCATAACTGTCACTTGTAATTTAAAAAAAAATTAAGATTGAGAAAGAAAAAAATCATTTCAATTATAACATCATTCTTATGTTATTACAATAATTTCTAAGTTACTAATTGTTATTTTAAATTCACAAATTAAATAAAATCAATGATATTAATAGATCTCTCCCTCACACAGTTTATTGCCACATTATTCTGGATAAAATGAACTAGAAGTTATATGTTATAGACATACTAAGTTATAGTTATATTGATGTTATGTATTATAAGCATACTGATTAAGTAATATTTAGATAGATGTTATATTTTATAGACACACTAAGGTATTGTTATATTAATGCTATATATTATAAACATACTGACTAAGTTATAGTTATATGTATATGTTATATGTTATAGACATACTAAGTTATATTTATATATCCCATATATTATAGATATCCTGACTAAGTTATAGTTAGATAAATGTTATATGTTATATACATAATTATGGTTAGACAGAAGTTAGATGTTATAGATATACTGACTTATAGTTAGGGTATAAATAATAGAGAAACCTTTTGTAAAATGTTATGATATAATCATCATCATTCTCAAGCACTATGTCTGCTGGTGTAGGTGATCATGTCTCTCCACATCTCTTGATCTTAACAGTTATTTATCATTTTTGTTGTTGACATTCTGCCAAGCCATTCAAACTATCTGGTTTCTTCTTTTTTCTTTCTTTCCCTCTGTCCCTGCATCCCTCAATTTTCCCAGGTGTCACAATATATTCCAGCTGTTCCCTTCTGATTATATGGCAAAAAGAAATGATTGGCTATATTTATATTTTTAGCTTTGGCCTCTTTCAGAAATAATTCATTACTCTTCTTTGTCATCCATGGTATTCTCAACATTCTTCTGTAAAATCACATTTCTAAAGCATCCAGCAAGTTTCTTGCCATTTGTCCTTTTGTCCATGATTCAGATCCATATGTTAAGACTGGCCCTACATAACATTTAAGAACTCTTTTTAATTGTTTCTATTATCAATAATTAATTGCACAGTATTTTCCTAATATTTTTAGAAAGTTGCTTTTGTCTGAGATATAGAACAAATTATTCAATAGAATATTGTCGTAAATTTATTCTCTTCTTTCCGAACTTTCTTTATATTTGCTGCTGAAGACATGACCAAGATGGCGTTTGATGTCAGCAGACGACCTGTACCCTCATCATCAAGTACCCGGGCCTGCTGGCGTAGGTGATTATGTCTCTCCACAACTTTCGATCTCGGCAGTTATTTCTGTTATTGACCTTCTGTCAAACCACTCTCTTAAGCTGTCTGGTATCTTTTCTCTTTGCTTCCCTCTATCTCTTTGTTTGTCCCTCAATTTTCTCAGTTGTTACAATTATATTTTTTTATATTCCAGCTGTTCCCTTCTCATTACATGGCAAAAAATGATGATTGTTTCTTCCTAATATTGGACATTAGGCAGCTCTCTTTTTCCAATTTGCTTTGGCCTCTTTCAGAACGTTTTCATTACCCTTCTTAGAGCTGTCCATGGTATTCTCATCATTCTTCTGTAAAACCAAATTTCTACAGCCTCCAGTGATTTATTTTCTTGTCTTTTTTCCTATTGTCCATGATTCACATCCAGTTGTTAAGACTGGCTCTACATAACATTTAAGAACTCTTTTTCTTGTTTCTATTGTCAAAAATTGATTGCATAGTATCTTCCTCATTTTTTGGACTGCGGGTGGACCCTAGCCACAAAAATTAACTGTTTCTGGTATTTTCCAACGTTTTTTCGCGTTTGAATTATTTTATTTTGAATCTATGTTTAGTAAATTGTTGTGTTTAGTTTGGATTTTGTAGTGTAAATCAGTATTTAATATTTAAACCGACGGTTTAATTTGATACAAGCATCGTAAGTTATGGTCGTCTCCAGTTTATTTGAATTTCTTGTAGAAATTTTGTGTCAAAATTTATCCTCTTTTTTTCATTTTCACCAAAAATGTAGCATCTCAAATTATTTATGTCTGGATTAACGTTCCCATGCACTTTATTTGGCTGCTCTCGAATCTGTAATTAGAAGACACCTGGGTTTGGAATAGCCTACAACTAACCCTAAACCTAAATTTTGTTGAAAAAATATTTTAAAAATTCAAAAAAATTAGAAACAGATTTATCAGAACAAGTTTAGTATGTCGGTTCGGTGAGGGGGAGATCACTCGTTTAGCATAAATAATTTAGGACACTAAACACGACCTTTACCTTTTATTTTTATGGTAACTCTAATACTGTAGTAATTTGATTAAGAGTACTTACAAATAATTAAATTCTCAATATTTTTTATTATAATATATAGTTGTAAAATAAGTATAAGGGTGAAGTAGTCATATAGATTTCTAAAATAAATAAATGTAAAGTAGTCATATAGATTATTATAATATATAGTTGTAAAATACATAAAAATGTAAAGTAGTGAAATTATTATAATTTTTTTTTCTCCCACCAGCTTTCACTTCTGACGAAGTCCCTAGAGACTAGGAACTGAATTTTGCGTGTTAATCCATTTTTCCCAGGCAGCCGTGTGTACAGGGATCCTTTACCACACAGGCAGTTCCGTCTTTGGAGGTATTCATATATTTGTTTTATCCATGAGTAATTTACATTTGAAAATCAAATTAAAGAGAAACAAACAAAAAACTAATGCAACACCAATAGAGATAATAGCGTTAAACCAGAAAGATGTACAAGAAACTTATACTGTACAAGTAAAGAACACATATCAGAAGCTACTAGAAGAGGGGATGGGATTGAGCAGTACAGAAGAGAAAATCCTGGGGAAAAAATCACAACAAAATGGCAATGCATAAAAAACCGCATGCAAGAATCCTGCAACGCCTTGCCCAAAAAGGAAAGTAGCAAAAATAAAAAATGGATAACAGACAAAATATTAGAAAAAATGGAAGAAAGAAGACAAGCGAAAAACACTGCCAGATACAAGGATATAGACAATGAAATACGGAGAAATGTGCAAAAAGGCAAAAGAAGACTTTCTCAACCAAAGATGTCTAGAAATCGAAACTATGGAAAGTAAACAAAACCTAAGAGAGATGCACACAGAAATAAAGAGAATGATGAATAAAGACAAAAAAGCTACAGGAATCGGATGTATAGCAAACAAAGAGGGAAGAATGCTATCAGACAACAAAGATATAATAGAAAGATGGCAAGAATATATAACAGAAATATTTCATGACGAAAGGGACAAAAAGCCAGACATAAAATGTACATACAACTATAAAATCCTGAAATCCGAAGTAGAAAAAGCCATAAAAACAATGAAAAAGGGAAAGGCAGCAGGGCCTGACAATATACAGATAGAGATGATACAGGCTCTAGAAGAGTTCGGCGTTGAAGTGATCAGACATATGCAATGACATATACCATAAAGGATACATACCAAACGATCTAAAAACATCAACTTTCATTGCATTGCCTAAAAAGAATGGTGCAGTTGAATGCAGTGACTTCAGAACAATAAGCCTAATGAGCCAGGTAACAAAAATTTTACTATAAGTTATACAGGGAAGGATTCAGAATAAAATCAATACTGAATTAGAGGAGCAACAATCTGGATTCAAGAAAAACAGTGGGACAAAAGAAGCCATATTCAGCATGAGAACATTGATTGAAAAGTACACAGAAGTAAACAAACCAATATATGCCTGCTTTATAGACTACACCAAACCTTTCGATAGAATACACCATAACCAACAAATAGACTGCCTAAAGGATATAAACCTAGACGACGCAGAAATACGACTATGTAATTTGTACTGGGAGCAAACAGCAATAATAAGATATAACAAGGAGAACTCTACACCCATGGACATAAAAAGAGGAGTAAGACAAGGATGCATCCTATCACCAAGCTTGTTCAATCTATACACTGAGCAAATCTTTAAAAACATCTCAGAGATACCAGGCCTAAACATTAATGGAAAGATAATCAATAACCTGAGATATGCTGATGATACTGTTCTACTAGCAGAAAATCCTAAAGACCTACAACAATTATTTAATGTGATAAACACAACAAGCAAAAAATATGGAATAGAAATGTATATCAAAAAGACTAAAACTATGATCATAAACAAAGAAAATTCTCAAGACCTACAATTAAATATCACAGTTGAGGGAATACATCTGGAGACAGTCCAGAGTTACAACTACCTAGGACATACTATAACCAATGATGGAAAATGCAAAACTGAAATAAACAAAAGAATAGGTATGGCAAAAAGTAATTTTAATGCCATAAAAAATATACTAACAACAAAACAAATATCAGCAGGGCTGAAACTAAGAGTCGCAAAATGTTACATCTTCTCAATATTCCTGTATAGTGCAGAAACATGGACATTAGACAAGAAAACAGAACAGAAAATTGAAGCCTTTGAAATGTGGATTTATAGAATAGGTAGAATTGGATGGAAACAAAAGATAACAAACGATGAAGTTTTAAAACAACTGAAAATAAAAAGAACTGCTGAACACAATTAAGACAAGAAAAATGAAATTTTTGGCGCATGTTAAAAGACACAACAGCCTACTAAAAGTAATATTGGAAGGAAAAATACAAGGCAAAAGAGGCAGAGGCAGACCAAGAATAACATGGACAAGTAACATCAAAAGATGGACAAGTCAATCTATGTCAGCCTGCACCATCAAAGCAAGAAACAGAGTAGAATGGCGATCCATGGTAGCCAACCTTCGTTGCCGAGAGGACACACAATGATGATGATGATGATAAATTTACATTTCAATTCTGGCCTCGCTGCTGAGACCAGGGGTGGTTGCTGCAGATAAATAAAAATCCCAAATGATGCAGTCGAGATTTGAACCCACAACCTCTCTTCTTGCCTTGAGACCAACCAGTACCCTATAAATTATTATAACACATATATTATATATTATAATAACAACAGTTAGAGTTGATTCATTGTGTTACTCAGTCATTTTATTTCTGAAAATGAAATGAAAAAAATGTATCTGAATACTGTAATTACATGGGGCCTTGGTGGCTGAGTGGTTAGTGTGCTTCCTGATAAGGGCATGGGTTCGATCCGCAGATGTGGTAGGTTTTTTTTTTGACTGACAAGGCTTCTGGATTCACCCAGCATCTAGTAACTGGTAGCAGAGATTTTTCTGGGACGTAAAGGTGGCCTTGTGTGATACCGACCACATCACCTGAAAATGTGCCGTGGTCATAGAAAAATATTGTAGCTAAAACCAAATTCCCCATACTTCTAGCAAAGCAGGGGAGGAAAATTAAAAAAAAAAGTATATTTTATTGTAGATTATAGACTATAATAGATAATAGGCTGCATAATTTGCTGGGCCATAGTCAGTCCTTTTTATTGAAACTGAATGCAAAAAAAAAAATATCAGAACTCTATCATTACTTCTGACAAAATGAAAGCATCACAATATTCCAGACTTATGTTTCTGTCCATCGTAAAACTGTACCGGGCACCGCAGATGAATGCATTTGTCTTCACTTTAAAATAAATAAAATACTGCTCATTTTGAGAGGGATGTAAACAATAATTATTGTCATAACTTTTCTAAGTTGTATCCCTTCTATCAGTTTTATTCTTTAAATTTTTCAGCTGTGTTCAGGAAAATGTTGTAAGTTGCAATTTTGAGACTCGACCTGCATTTTCATAACTATGGCATCAGGTGGAAAGTGGTACCAACCCAATCATCAAATCAACTAAAATATCAGTGACAAACAGCTTTGAAAAATGTGGACTAGCATGACAATTCTTTAAAATGTGGAGGGCATCTGTTATTTTTCTTATTACTCTTTCAAATTTTCATTTCCGGTACACATTTACAAAATATCATTTCAGGTTCTCCAAAAGAATAACTTAGAATATCTTCAAGCAGTGATTAAGATGAATTTTATATATATAAGAATTACATTGAGCTACCAATTATTTTTAAATTAATCAAATTAAATGAAATTAGTAATGTTAATAGCTCTCTCACACACACATAATTTTTGCAGTCACAATAAAGTACATTTTTGGATAAAAATGGATGAAAAGTTGTACCTTCTAGTAAGGTGACCATTCGTCCCGGATTGTCCGGGACAGTCCCGGAATTTGACATTTTTTGAATCTTTGTCCCGGATTAGCTGCTGTACCGGTTTTGTCCCGATTTTGGCATATTTTTTAGCTTTTATCCCGGATTTGATAAAAAATAATTTGGGGCACAAATGTTTACCAATTTTGCCATTTTGGTATATGGCGTACATTTCTTCAATTAAAAGAAATATTATTCCGTTGCTGTGTAGACAATTTTGTTTAATATCAAAATAGTAGAATGCGCTCCTAGTTTTAAATCTCGTATATATTCGTTGTGTTACTAACATTCACTTTCACTTTCGCAAAAAATGGCACCGAAGCGTAATTGTAGTTTTAATCAAGATTTACAAAAGGAATACCCTTTTATAAAAAAGTCTACATCGTCATCAGACTTCACTATAACAGGTAATATATGTTCATCCGGGTTTACTATTAACCATAGTGGACGTGGTGATATTAAGAGCCACATAAATAGTGATAAACATAAGAGAGCTGTCGCTACTGCTGCATCAAGCTCGTCATTGACAAATTTTTTTCGAGCTGAACAGGTTGGTGATAAAGAAGAACAATTAGCTGCTACAGAAGGTGCCTTTGCATATCATACAGTGATGCACAATCACACGTTTAGATCTATGGACTGCACATCAAAATTGCTTCAGGTAACTTTAGAACCAAAATTTGCTTGTGCACGTGCGAAAACAGAAGCTATTTTTCGGAATGTGTTCACACCCCATGCTCTAAACGAGTTGAGATGTGACCTAGAAAACGTAACATTTATCTCCATACTGACAGATGCCTCCAACCACAAAGAAATCAAGATTTTTCCTTTGCTTGTCAGATACTTTGATCGCAATAAGGGACTGAAAGTTAAAATATTAGAGTTGAAGTCATTGCCGGGTGAAACATCTGATATAGTAAGTAGTTTTCTTTTTGACTGTCTAACTGAAAATGGTTTAGAACTGAAAGTAGTTGGATTATGTGCAGACAACACAAATTCTAATTTTGGGGGCGCTGAAAGAAAAGGACAGAACAATGTTTTCACAAAACTGGAAGAAAACCTTGGATATAGTTTGATAGGTGTTGGGTGTGCTTGCCATATTTTCCACAACACTGTTCGAGCAGCTGCAGACGTATTGCCTGTTGATGTTGAAATGACTATTTCAAAAATTTATCTGTACTTCAAATCATACACAGTTAGAGTTGAAAGTCTCAAGGAGTTTTGTCAGTTTGTCGACACAGACTTCCAGATGATTTTAGGTTATGCACAAACTAGGTGGCTTGCACTCTTGCCTGCTGTTGAAAGGGTTCTTTACATGTTCCTGCCTCTAAAATCATATTTTCAATCTCAAGACAGATGCCCAGTTTTTATACAGGAATTCTTTAAAAACCCACTGTCTGAGGCATGGATTATTTTGATTCACAGTCAGGCATCCTCTTTCCATGAAGCGGTGCAGAAAGTAGAGGGACAGATGGTCACTGTATTTGAAGTCATTGACAACATCAATAGGTTGAAAGCTATCTTGGAGTCCAAGCTGGAAGACGGCTTCTTGCCATCAAGAGTTCAGATAATCCTTAAAAAGCTGGAAATGGAAGGATTTCCACGTGATGATGTGAAAAAGTTTAACGCCAGTGTTTCTTCATTTTATGAAACAGCTTTAAGTTATTTGAAGAAATGGGCTGCAAATAATTTTCAAAACCTAGTCTTACAGCTGGGTAATGCTGAACAGAACACCAAATTGGGAAGATATTGAGAAGTCTTCATCATTAGTGAGTCAAACAGTGCCTTCAGTCGACTTTCCAGAAAATGAAATGTATGACGAATATGTCTACATGAAACAGTTCATTACTTCACAAAAAATTAGTGAGTGGAGTCTTAATAAAACATTACCAGGGCAGCGTTGGGTTGAACTAGCTTCCCACTTCAGAAACAATCATATGCCCGTTTTACATATTCTGAAGTTGGCAGAGTTCTTTTTGTGTCTACCTGGAACAAATGTTGCAACAGAACGAGTGTTTTCTCTGATGAACAGTTTGTGGACAAATGATAAAACACAACTAGGTGTTGAAACTTTAAAAGCCATGTTGATCACCAAAGTGAACTATGAGGGAACATGTGTCGAATTTTATAAGATGCTGCATACAAAGAAGGACATTTGACAGAAAATTCACTCATCTGAAAAGTACAGCATCTCTGTTTCACCTTCAATTTAAGTGAGTATCACTGTTTTTTTATCTCTTGATTATCCTTATAGCGTATTGTAGGTCTATATTATTAGATGTTTTAAAATGTATGTATTATTCACTTGAAAATGACAGCAAGAAAAAAAGGTAATTTTATTGGTGGAAAATTGAAGTAAAATTATTCCGTCCCGGAATGGGATTTCAAAAATATGGCCACCTTACTTATAGACATTCTTTTTAAGTTATAGTTAGAGTATAAATAATTGAGAAACCTTTCTTGAAAAATAAGATAAAAATAATTTTAGTGCAAGACAATAAAACAAACTATTCTCTTTGTTTGTTGGATAAAAACAGACAGTATGTTAATTTAATTAAAACGTCTAAACGTCTTTTTTATACAGTTTCGCACAATCATATTTGGTTTGACAATCACACAGTGGATTGATTAAGGACAGCATTATTAAAAAATATAAAATGACAAATCAGCCTATGACTTTAATCTTTGTTGAAGAGCTGCATAGTACTTTTTAAATCTCTCTTCTGAAATAATTTCACTCCTTATTTATGATCTTCTTTTAATTTATAGAATTCATATAAGGGCCTTCATAATTGGCTGATGAGATGAAGAAACTACCATGATCTCTCACAACTTTATGCTTTATTTCATTCTAAAGAGTGTCAAGTTAGTGATTCTAAAAATTGTGTTATGTTACACATTAATTTATTACAAATATTAGTAATATATATATAATGTCTGTCTGTCTCTCCGACAGTCATTCCCAGCAAACTATGTGTAATGTTGCTGTTTTTGTCTTGCAGGTTTTGCCAACTTCTTGGCCAGGCACAATCCATTTAGCCTCAAACTACGTCTTTCAGGTTATATTAGACCGTGATTGTCATCCAAAATTAAAAGTGGTAAGTTACTTTGGCTTCATAAATTGAACATATGTTTAATTGTTGCCTTCTTGGATTCCCAGTTCTATGGCAGCTGTTAGTTGCCAGTACATGTTCTAATTATTCTTTGATCTTTGCTGTCAACATTTATGCCATCTACAATTTTTATTATTTCTTGTGCTTTACTTTATCAAAAGCTTTGGTATAATCTATAAAACATAGGTATAGATCTTTTTAGATAGTTTTTAAACGTATTATTTTCTTTGGTTATTATATGACGTCACTGCAAATTAAATTTTTCTTTAAGTTATTGTTTGTAGGGGTAATTGCATTAACCTTCTAGACAGATCACAATATTCTGTAAAATATCAATTATTAGACATGTTTAACAATGCATATAGATTTAAATTAATGCAATAAGTAAATGTGCTTTTAAATGTTTATGCAAATTATAGGAAATTAATTTGTTTTTAAATTGTAACAATTTACAATTATACAGTATTCATAAAATTCAACAAGAACTCAACTGTTTTCAAGATGGCGTTCTATATAAACGAGATATTTTATTTTCATCTTATCCCTGCAAAATGCAGGATCGGTGGTCACAATCAAATCATATTTTCATGAACATTGGACACCATCACATTTCAGGTTCTCTAACAAAATAACTTAGAATATCCTCAAGTAGTGATTAAAATGAGTTCAACTTCTATAAATAATTTTGATACAGTTCAAGTCAAGGTACTTCAAACTTTATAGTGAAAATGAATTAATATTTATTCATTACTATTCATTGTCTTATTGGCATGATTCTAATTAAACAAGAATTAAGTAAGGTTACCGCAGTTAAAATTTATATAATATGATTATAATGCCATTCTAATATTACAAATAATAATAATTACCTTCAGTTACTAATCTTTGCTGTCAACTTTTACGCCTTCTAAAATTTTGATTATTTCATGGTGCTTTACTTTATCAAATGCTTTGGTATAGTCTATAACCATCTCTCTTGATGAAGAAATAAACTGTCGAACTGGTAAGGCAGCTATGACCTTCGACAAACTCACAGAAAGTGCCTGGAACAACATGAAACTAACACTGAAGACTAAACTCTTAATATATCAAACTTGTGTGCTTAGCACACTATTATATGGATCTGAAACCTGGACAACATACTCAAACCAGGAAAAAAGACTAAATGTCTTCCACATGCGATGTCACAACAAAATAATGCACATCAAATGGCAGGACAAAATAACCAACTTATCTGTCCTCCAACGTGCTATGACCCCAACAATCATGTCGATGCTCAGATGTCGAAGACTAAGATGGCTGGGGCACATCCAACGAATGAAAGAAAAGCACATTCCTAGGCAAATACTATATGGTGAACTAATACATGGAAAAAGACAAATCGGCAGACCTAAACTACGATATAGAGATATCTGCAAATCATCTCTGAAAGACTTCTCCATATGTGAAAATGACTGGGAACATCTGGCAAGTAATCACACATCATGGAGAGCATGTATAAGGAATGGTATAGCATCATTTGAGACTGTGCTAAGGCAAAACTTAGAAGAGAAAAGACTAATGAATAAGGATGGAAAACCCTGTGGACCAGTGGGCCTGACTTGTTCATTCTGTGACCACGTGTATTTGTCAAACATTGGTAGAATTAGCCACGAGTGAAGCTGCTCGACAAAAACAAAACCTAAAAAATATAGACAGTAGCCTCCACTAGACCGTCTGACAAGATGAAAAGGGCCATATAGTCTATGAAACATAGATCTGTTTTCACCTCTGTGGCTCTTTCTTTTAAAGATCTTATGATGTATATAGCATTGTTCATTCATTTACCTCCCACAAAATCACACTGTTCACTAATTTTTAGGCTGATTTTGTTTAGCAGTCTTTGCATGATGATTCCTAGTAATATCTTAGATGTGTGACTTATAAGGCTTATTTTGCGATAATCACCACATTCAATCACACCAGATTTCTTTGGTAAGGCTGTGAATATTGATTTTAATAGGCCATCTGGTAATTTTCACCTGTTATAGATTTGCATTCACCTGGAGCATAAAATAAATAAATAATCAGTGTATTGGTTTAACTGTTTAAAACATGTTTTCTTTGTAATTTTAATTAAAGCCTCTTTATGTCAATTCATTAAACAATTTAACAATTATTTCTTCAATAAGCTTACATCAGACTGAGTGATTGCAAAAGTGTAACTGATCTAGGGATGTGAGAGTGGCCAAATTACGTGAGACTCTACATTACCTCAGTGTGACCAAATGTAAAAAGGTAATGGAGGTTTATACTTTCTAATGCCTCTTTATTTATAAAAGTTGTGGGGTATATGTCCTTATTCTGGCCGAGCTTCTCAATCTTCCCTAAAATTCTACCTTACTCAACTTTTAAGAAAAGTGTAAACCTAAGTTAATATAGCAATTATTGAAAAGACACCGCCTTGAAAAAAACCACTAGTCCTGAATTTGATGTGAGTAAGCAGCCATCTTGTACCAGCTCACCAACCACCTGCATTTACATGTTTAGCAGTCAAATATTTGTAATAAAAAATGTTAATCTACATGTAATGTGTATTATGCTATTCTTATCACCGCAAACATTTGTACTTAGATTTTTTTTCTTTAAAATAATTTATTACACTAGCCCAAAAAGTACAGTATAGACTAATATTGTTTTCTCTGCATTCACCACCTTTCACCTAAGGTGAAGTCCCTACAGCCTAGAAACTGAGTTGTGCTTGTTAATTCATTTTACCCTGGCAGCCATGTGCACAGGGGCTCCTTGCCACCCAGGCAGATAACTCCATCTTCGGAGGTACTCATATTTTTTCTGTTGATGTGTAATTGACGTTTCAAGCTGGACATCACTGTCGAGACCAGGGATGGTTGCTGCAGAGAGAAGTCACAAATAAAAATCCTAGTTGGTGCAGTCGGATTTAAACTCACAAACTCTGTCTTGAGACTGGCGTAACTTGGGATTGAAAACTTTCTCTTCAAGCAAATTCCACAGAGAATTGTGAATTGCTTTAGGCTAAAAAGTTTCCACTGTGAGAATTCCAATCACAGTTTATAGCTTCTGACACGTATTCAGTGCATCTACCATTTTGATAACTAACACAAGGAAGCATGTGATACCAGACTGTGGTGGACATTTTTTTTTTTTGGAAGAGTAAACAAAAAAATCCCGCTTTACATCGGAAATAACACATTTTATAAAACTTTTGCAGTACAGATACAGACTTTCACAGCGTATAAGTTTAAAATTGTTTCTTTAGAGAGTTATGTATAAATTTTATATGACATTTCCATTTATGCCATTCATTCATTCATTGAGTGCTGTCTCCACGTCCAAAGTTGGCTGCCACGGAGCACCTTTCCGTTATGTCTCTTGCTTCGATGATGCAGATTATCATAGGCTGACTTGTCCATCTTTTGATGTTACTCATCCATATTAGCCTTGGTCTACCTCTGCCTCTTTTACCTTGCATCTTCCCTCCCAAGATTCTTTTTAATAGACTGCTGTGTCTTTTAACCTGCTCCAAAAATCTAATTTGTCTTGTTTGAATTGTGTTTAGTAGTTCTCTTTTTATTCTTAGTTGTTTGAAGACTTCATCGTTTGTTTTCTTTTCTTTCCTTCCAATTATTCCTATTCTTTTATAAATTCACATCTCAAAAGCTTCAATTTTCTGTTCTGTTTTCTTGTCTAATTTCCATGTTTCTGCATCATACAGGAATGTTGAAAAGTTATAATAATTTGCTATTCTTAGTTTTAGCCCTGGTGTAATTTGTTTTGATGTTAGTATATTTTTCATGGCATTAAAATTACTTTTTTGCCATTCCTATTCGTTTGTTTATTTCAGTTTTACATTTTCCATCCCTGGTTATAGTATGTCCAAAGTAGTTGTATCTCTGAACTGTCTTCAGGTAGTGCAGCATTGATTCTGGCCATGACTTTGTACAAAAGTCAAGTTGGTCATAAAAAAATATAATCACTAACACCATTATTCCTCCATATATCAAAAGGGATGATGAGTTTAATTTGTACATGTTTACTAGTGTTGTTATGGTTATGTACAGTGTTTAAATATTTACAGAAGTATATTATAATTGTTGACAGATATTTATATATCTACCAATGTTTTTAATTATTTACACAATTTACAAAGTATGTTAGTAATATTTACAAACATTTACATATATAATTGCTCACAAATACCTGTTATAAACTTTTTACAAATATTTCCATGTTTACCAAGGTGTCAGACCAAGGGGTTATCCACATTACTAAGAACTACAGCAAGCTAAGCTACCTCAACGTTCAGGGCTGTGAGGCTATCTCAGACACTGGCTTAGATTTTCTGGCACAGAACTGCTCAAGACTTTGCTCGTTGGACATAGGTAAATGTGACATAACAGATAGAATGTATGCCTTATCTATGCATTGTCCAAATCTATGTAAACTTGGGATGAAGTCATGTGATGTGACAATAGACAAAGGAATAGAGATGATTGCTTATAGGTGCTCTTCATTTCAGAAGTTGCATGTCTAGGATTGTCTGTCCCCTGATGCATATGCTGTGGTTAAAAAGTACTGCAAGAGAGCCATCACAGAACACACAAATCCAGTAATTCTGTAAAGCAGCATTTTATATAATTTTGTTCATTTTGAGTTGTGTCCACATTTTGTAATAGTTAAGTAACTGTCTGAGAGATAAAATTAGAAGTGAAGAATTAAGAAAAAAGCTAGAAAAAATTTCTGCCATTGAATAGATAAAGAAACAATTATAAAAAGGTTTATTCTTTGTGTTGTGGTAAGACATATCAAAATATGATACAACGAGCCTTCAAAAAATGTATGAGACCAGAGGCTTGACCATGAAAGAGATTGAATTTTAGAAAAACATGAGGAAATGAGGCAGGGAATGTCAAGAGAACATAAACCGCCAGTTGTAGTTGTAAGTTGAAAGCCCCTACAATCAGAACTCAGGCGCATACAAAAGTGGTGTGACGAGGCAGGTGCCAACGTGAACCCATCAAAAGCTGAAGTAACTTGGTTCTCACTATATAACAACATCGTTAATATTGATACTCCATCTGTAGAAATGTTTTCAGACACTTTGCCAAGATCTATGACAATGAAATATTTAGGTATTCATTTAGACCGAAGCCTTGCTTTCGTAAAGCACATTGATAACGTGATAGAGAAAGCAAAAAAGGGTCTTGCTGCTATGAAAGTAATGGCCGCTGCAGGCAGTGAACAGCGGCACCTGCATACATTATACCAGGGACTGGTTGTTTCTGTTCTAGAATACGCTTTGGCGATTCAAACTCTCAGCAAACTTCAGTTAGAGAGGCTCGAAAAAATTCAGAACGAGGCTATGCGCATTATTCTTGGCTGCACTAGAGACACGTCATGCAGAGCGTTAAGATACCTACTTGACATTCCAACCATAGAAAGTAGAATCGAGTTGTGTAGAGCACGCGCTTTTCTGAACATTCTTGCTGATGAAAGACATCCTTTAAATTCTGTAGCGCTAGCGCCAAAAGGTGATAGACTCGAGCGAGGCTAGTCGTGGATGGGCAGGGCAGAGAAATCCATTCAAAAGGTGTGCATGCTAAATGACTTGCAGCGTGGTGAAGAATGGCGGCAATGGCCAAATGACATTTCTACAATTACTATCAAAGTCTGCATAACACTGAATAAAGAATGTAGAACGATGAATCCCAAGGTCGTAGAGGATAAGATTCAGGCCTTAATCAAAGAAAACGTAACGTCCGGCAATATTATTATCTACACAGATGGTTCGGTTGTACGAAATAAACGATGTTCATGGGCATATACAGCGCAGGTGAAAGGGCAAATGGTGCATGAGGATAGTGGTGCTTTTTCGCAAACAACGAGCAGCATGACAGTGGAGGTTTTAGCAGTCACTAAGGCAATGACATGGCTCGAAACACAGTCTTTCGCAGGAGTATGTTTTCTCAGTGACTCCATGAGTATGCTTAAGAAGGTTGAGGCTGGGTGGAGGCGAAGAGAGTGGTTGAAGTCCCTGCAGCTGTCAACTTTAAAAGAAATCGTCTTCATCTACGTACCTGGCCACTCTGGAGTGCAAGGGAACGAACGAGCTGACAAGCTTGCTGAAAAGGCTAAAACTTCAGATGGCAACGCCATGGACAACGCGGACATTTTACACGCAATCCGCGAGGCGGGAAGAGTAGCAGACTCTCGAGACGACAAGGATTCAAACGCAATGGCGAGACTAACGCATAGTCGCGTAAGGCTTGGCACAGCTAAGAGCGAACATTTTTCAGGACGCCAGAGGTGTATGGTTAACCAACTGCGAACCGGTACGATCAGCCGTCACACACTTGTGAATTTACTCGAAAGGAAATCGGAGCACTTATGGGTATGCCCCTTGTGCAAGGAGGATGATCTTTCGACTAATGACTAATGAAAGCCCCGGTATCCCTGCAAACAAATTTAAATACATAAGTGCTCAACTGCCAGTGCCAGTGGAATCATCTGAATTAACATCTCATCTCATTGAAAGATCCAAACAAAGAAAGGTAGCTGCAGTCCCCCTCATAGCAGTCACAGCACACACCAAAAGATATAAAGTGCAGCCACACTGAAAGTGAACGCAGCCAAATTTTCCTTCGTCAACGATATCATTCATTGTAAGTATCAGAATATTGAAACATGATTCAGATGAAAAATACAGCTTACAGTGTGCACAGAGCACTAAACTCAATAGTTCCGACATCAAACTGGACTTGGAATATGAGGAAACTGCAACAGGGAACACTTCTCAGGCAGAGCCTCAATGGTTTGCTACCTTTCTGCCATATTGACCGGAAGTCCTTATTTGACAAGATAAGATCATCAAGTAAAAAACACTTTAAAAGTGGGTAGCAAAGATTTCAGAAAAGTATATAAGATGTACCGGCAACAGAAAACAGTCATGAGAAATGAAAACCAGGAATGTTTCAACAAATAAAACTGTTAGGTAAATGTATGTGCTCTCACCAGATTTATATTAATACATATGGTGAAAATGCAGCCACCTATAGAATTAATTAGCTGAAAATGCCATTTTTCAATTAGATTTTCCGAGGTTTCCTTTCAGCCCCCAGGTTTATTTCTATTCATGGTGATGGATTATACCACAATCCATAAAGATTATGCAGCTGGCAGTAACCAAATAACAATAGGAAAAATACCTCTACTAGACGTACAATCTTACATATATCTGGGCTATAATATAGACAAAGCGGGAGGAACCAAGAATGATACCAAAATAAGTATCATTTTAAAAAAATCATAAGCAAGAGGAGCATTCGTTGCACTAGGAAGCATATGGAAATCCAAAGAAATTAGGTTAAATACTAAAATAAAAATGTTCAACTCCAATGTTATGTCAGTAATTTTATATGGCTGTGAAACATGAACAAAAAACATGACAATCATGAAGATACAGTCTTTCATTAATGAATGTTGCACAGAATAAAAGGATAGAAATGGCAGGACAAAATCACTAACATAGAATTATGGAAAAGTACCAGTCAAATATCAGTGGATACGGAAATATAGCAAAGACGATGGCACTGGATATGACATTTATTATGGAAAACAACTGAGAGTATTACACAACAGGCTCTTTTTTAGAATCCCTAAGGAAAGAGACAGAGGAAGATCAAAATATTCTTGGAGAAGACAGTTGGAAGCAGAGATGAAGATGGTGGGGAAGACATGGAATGATCTTAAAAGAATGGCAAGAAACAGATCATCGTGGAAAATGTTTGTTGAAGACCTATGCTCCACAGGGAGCTGAAATGTAGAGGAAAAAAAGATAATGGTGTTAGCTGGAGTTTCAGTCCTGGCCATAATATAAACAAAATGAGATATGCTGATGACAGTCTTAATCGCTAAGAGGGACAATGGGTTATATTTAAATAATTCATATTATAATGATGGAAAGCAAAAATAAAGACCTTAGTCTCAATAGCAAAAAAGCCTCCTAAGGAATTGTTGTAACAGTGAAAGAGACATCTAAACAACACTAAAGTATTCTTAAATGGGTTAACATAAATAGCTGTGGACGACGTTAATTTGATACATGGATGTGAATTGTGAACAATCGGACAACAAAAATATCCCAGTTGTCACAAAATGTCACTAATAGTAAAAAATATTCCAGCTGTAACAAAAATTCCCAGGTGTTAGAAAATATCTCCGTTGTCACAAAATATTCTATCTGTAACAAAATATCATAGCTGTAACAAAAATATCAAAAATGTTATAAAAATATCCCAGCTCACAAAAAAATCCCAGTTGTCACAAAATATCCCAGCTTTCAGAAAATATTTCATTTGTCACAAAATATCTAGACTCACAAAATAACAAAGCTGTCACAAAAATATCCCAGCTGTTGCAAGATACCCCAGTTGTAACAAAATATCCCAGTTGTCACAAATTGTCACTAATAGTAAAAAATATTCCAGCTGTAATAAAAAATTCCCAGGTGTAAGAAAATATCTCCGTTGTCACGGGATATCCCAGCTTTCAGAAAATATTTCATTTGTCACAAAATATCCCACTGTCACATATATCAAAGCTGTCAAAAATATCCCAGCTGTTGCAAGATACCTCAGTTGTAACAATATCACAGCTGTCACAAAATATCCCACCTGTCACAAATTATCCAAGCTGTAAAAATAATATTCCAGCTGTTACAAAATATTCCAGTTGTCACAAAACATTCAAGCTGTAACAAACTATTTCAGTTGTCACAAAACCACCCAGCTGTAACAAAATTTCCCGACTGGCATAAACTTTCATTGTTGTCACAAAATATCTCTGTTGTTACAAAACATCCCAGCTCTCACAAAATACCCCAATTGTCACAAAATATCCTCATTGTCACAAAATGTCCCAGCTGTTCCTATCTTCTGACATTGCCCCAAGTGATGAATGTCTCCTTCTGTTATAGGAAATTAGATATTGTTTTTTTTTATTTGGCCTCTTTCAGAACATTCTAATTACTCTTTTACAACATCCTAATTACTCTTTTAGAACATCCTAATTACTCTTTTAGAACATCCTAATTACTCTTTTAGAACATCCTAATTACTCTTTTAGAACATCCTAATTACTCTTTTAGAACATTATAATTACTCTTTTAGAACATTATAATTACTCTTTTAGAACATCATAATTACTCTTTGAGAACATCCTGATTACTCTTTCAGAACATCCTGATTACTCTTAGAATATCCCCGTTACCCTTTTAGAATACTCTCGTTACCCTTTTAGAATACTCTCGTTACTCTTGGAACATCCTCATTACTCTTTTAGAACATCCTCGTTACTGTTTTAGAATATCCCCGTTACCCTTTTAGAATACTCTCGTTACTCTTGGAACATCCTCATTACTATTTTAGAATATCCCCATTACACTTTTAGAATATCCCCGTTACCCTTTTAGAATACTCTCATTACTCTTTTAAAACAACCTCATTACTCTTTAGAACATCCTCAATTGCTGTTTTAGAACATCCTCATTACTCTTTAGAACATCCTCATTGATCTTTTGTTTTCTGTGATTTTTGTATCAACTGGGATATTTTTATGACCATTTTGATAATTTGTAACAGCTGGGATATTTTGTTATAGCAGGAATATTTAGTAACAGCTTGGATATTTAGTGACAACTGCAATGTTATGTGACAACTGGGGTGTTTTATGACAGCTGTGATATTTTCTTGCAGCTGGAATATTTTGTGACAGTTGAGATATTTTGTGATAGTTTGAATATTTTGTTACAGCTGGGTTATTTTGTTACAGCTGTGACATTCTGTGACAACTGAGATATTTTGTAATAGCTAGGAAATTTTGTTATAGTGGGGACATTTTATGACAGCTGAGATATTTTGTGTCAATTGGGATATTTTGTTGCACCTATGATATCTTGTGACAGTTGGGATATTTTGTTACAGCTGGGTTATTTTGTTACAGCTTTGACAACTGAAATATTTTGTAATAGATAGGAAATTTTATTTTTAGTGGGGATATTTTATGACAGCTGAGATATTTTGTGTCAACTGGGATATTTATTTGACAGGTGGGATAATTTGTGACAGCATGGATATTTTGTTGCAACTGCGATATCTATGACAGCTGGTATATTTTCGGACAACTGAGATATTTTGTGACAGTTGGGATATTTTGTGACAGCTGGAATTTTATGTTATCTTCTCTTCTTCTACCTTTCAGCTCCCTGTAGAGAATAGGTCTTTAACAAACACTTTCCAAGTTATCCTGTTTCTTGCCATTCTTTTAAGATCATTCCATGTCTTCCCCATCATCTTCATATCTGCTTCCGTCTGTCTTCTCCAAGAATTCCTTGGTCTTCCTCATTTTCTTTTCCCCTGGGGATTAAAAAAAAAATGCCTGTTATGTAATACTCTCAGTAGGCTTCTGCAGTGTGTGTTCTATCCAGCACCATCATCTTCACTGTATCTCTTTATCCACATGTTCTCCATGTTTCACAGCCATATAATAGAACTGACTTAACATTGGAGTTGAACATTTTTATCTTTGTATTTAACCTAATTTCTTTATTTTTTATATTTTTTATAGCTGCAATATTTTGTGACAAATTGGAATGTTTTTGGTGATCGCTGGAATATTTTGTGACATTTCAGATTATTTTGTGACAACTGAGATATTTTGTGACAGCTATAATATTTTGTTACAGCTATGGCATTTTGTGACAATAGATATATTTTGTAACAGCCTGGATGTTTTGAAACAACGAATATTTTGTGACAGCTGGGATATTTTTGTGACAGCTTTGGTATTTTGTGACAGTTTTGATATTTAGTGACAACTGACATATTTTTTGACATCATGAATATTTTGTGATAACTGGGATATTTGATGACTGCTAGGATATTTTGTGACAAATTATATATTTTGTGAAATCTGTGATATTTTGTGACATCTTTGATATTTTTGTTACAGCTTTGATATTTTGTTACAACTAGAATATTTTGTAACAAAGGAGATATTTTCTTATACCTGGGATTTTTTTATGACAGCTGGGATATTTTTCACTATCAGAGACATTTTGTGACATCTAGGATATTTTGTTATAACTGGGAAATTATGTGACAGCTGCGACATTTTGTGACAGCGGATATTCTGTGGCAGTTTTGATACTTTGAACAAATATATTTTGTTACTGCTTTGATATTTTATTACAGCTGGGATATTTTTGTGACAGATTATATATGTTTTGATAGCTAGGTTATTTTATTACAACTGAGATATTTTGTAACAGCTGAGATATATTGTGACAGATCTTATAGTTTGGTGGGGAGCCGCGATTGCTCAGTGGTTAGTGAATTGGACTACAAAGGACAAGAGGTAGGGTTCGATCCCAACCGACAGCTTCCAGTTCACCCAGCCTTTAATGAGTACCAGATTTTTTTCTGGGAAAGCAAAGCGGCACGGGCATAATGCTGACCACATTACCCAAAAATCATGTGCTGAAAGTCTGTAAAATTTATGGTCACTAACACCATATTCCCTATGTGCCGTTTGGTGTAACAGGGTACTTTATACTTTTTTTTTACTTTTATATTTTGTTACTATTGGATATTATGTGACAGATTTAATATTTTTGTGATAGCTTTGCTAATTTGTGACATCTGGGATATTTTGTGACAACTGTGATATTTTATAACAACTGTGATAATTTGTGACAGCTGTGATAATTTATGACAGCTGGGATATTTTGTGACAGCTGGGATATTTTGTGACAGCTGGGATATTTTGTGACTGCTGGGATATTTTGTGACTGCTGGGATATTTTGTGACTGCTGGGATATTTTGTGACTGCTGGGATATTTTGTGACTGCTGGGATATTCTGTGACTGCTGGGACATTCTGTGACTGCTGGGACATTCTGTGACTGCTGGGACATTCTGTGACTGCTGGGACATTCTGTGACTGCTGGGACATTCTGTGACTGCTGGGACATTCTGTGACTGCTGGGACATTCTGTGACTGCTGGGACATTCTGTGACTGCTGGGACATTCTGTGACTGCTGGGACATTCTGTGACTGCTGGGACATTTGTGACAGCTGGGATATTTTGTGACAACTGAGATATTTTGTGACAACTGTGATATTTTATAACAACTTCAATATTTTATAACAACTGGAATATTTTGTGAGAGCTGGGATATTTTGTGACAACTGAGATATTTTGTTAAAGCTGGGATATTTTATGACCACTGGGATTTTTTTGTGGCAGCTGAGATATTTTGTTGCAACTAGAAATTTGTAGGAGGTAGCCATTAGAACTGAAATAGAGAAAAGATGCAAGATATTTTAAGAGAATGCTTTGTTAGTCAAAAAAAAAAAAAAAAACTATAAAGATAGAAAGTTATGGAGAGACATTATCACCTACCCCAGCAGGCATGGTACTTGATGATGATGATTACAATCTTGCAGTAATAATCAACAATACAAAAATTGTATGGGCATAAACTATATCTTTCCTCATTGGTAAAATCAAATGTGAAAGAAAAGAAGAACTAACCTGCAACTCTGTGCCACAGCCCTGTTCTGTTCTGTTCTGTTCCTCTTTATCTGTATTTTACAGTTTTGATGGTAAAGAATGTTCTTTACAGGGATCTGTAGTTTGCTTCATTTATAGTAAGTAGTTTGTTTCCTCTGCCTGTTCATTTAATTCATTGTTTATTTATATATTCAACTGTGGTGTTCCCAAACCTAGTTCATAGTTCTTCACTTTTTACTTTGTCAAGCTGGCTCCCATTATTTCATCATCATCAAGTATCAGGCCTACCGGCGTAGGTGATCATGTCTCTCCACAACTTTCGATCTCGGCAGCAATTTATCATTTTCGTTGTTGACCTTCTGCCAAGCCATTCTCTTAAGCTGTCTGTTATTTTCTCTCTTTGCTTCCCTCTATCTCTTCGTCCCTCAATTTCCAGTTGTTACAATATATTCCAGTTGTTCTCTTCTCATTACTAGGCCAATAAATGATGATTGTTTCTTCCTAATATTGGAAATTAGCTCCCTTTTTGCTTTGACCTCTCTCAGAATGTTTTCATTACTCTACTTAGCTGTCCATGGTACTCTCAACATTTTTCTGTAAAAACACATAACTACAGACTCCAGTGATTTTCTTGTCTGTTGTCCTATTGTCCATGATTCGCATCCATATGTTAAGACTGGCTCTACATAACATTTAAAAACTCTTTTTCTTGTTTCTATTGTCAAAAATGGATTGCATAGTATCTTCCTCATTTTTTGGAAAGCTGTTTTTGCATGAGCCATTCTGCATCACCTCTTTTGTACATCTTCCGTCTGAGGTTAACAAAGTTCCCAAATATTTAAATTCATTTACCTGTTTTAATATTGTTCCACTTGTCTTTGTTTTGCACTGAGGTGATATCTTTTATCTCCCATTATCTCCTATTTATCTGACACATTTAACTTCTGTGGCATTTAACTAATTAGTTGTTCCAAAATTTAGCTTTCAAGTAAAACATTGATAACTCAGCCATTGATATTGTTTTTTTTTTTAAAAATATGTTGTGATTTCTATCTTTTCAAAAATGGTATCATTTTGCCAAAGATTTGGTTTTGTTTTCTGCATCATGAGTCTACTCTTTCATTGCTTGGAGATAGGGGACAAATATAAAATATACAATATATTGAATATCATATGGAGACGGAAGAAAACATGTAAAAAAAAACCACAAAATTGTATTAAGTACAATCTATAAATAAACTTATAGAAAGATGAGACAAACTACTACATTTTGGCAAAAGCCTTCATCAGATACAAACCAACAGATAATATTATAGGAAAACAATACAGAAAGCTAGCAAGAACTAATCTTAAAATTGAAAAAGAGGACTAATTAGTCTTAATACCATTTGTTTATTTTACACATCTTTCACTGCTTGCTTGTTGTCATGCCACAAGACAGCATTGGTATTTGAAATCTTCTGTTTTCTTTATTTGCCACTTATCAACTTGTTGAAATAATTTGTTTCATATTTTAAATTTCACTGAACCATCTTTTTCTGTTTCTGCTGTTTCATCTGATTACTGTTGGATGCTTTTTTCATTTTTTGTTGTTTAATATGATTGCTGTTGGATGCTCCTTTCTTTTTTTGCTGTTTCATCTGATTACTTTTGGACGTTTTGTCAAAATTATTAAATTTCCTGTTTCTGAATTAAAAAAAAAAAAGACATCCATTGCTGGTGTATGTCAGGGGGGTAATGATAGAACCAGAGAGATAAAGGCTGCTTGGTTAAGCAGTCACCACAACATGTGAGACTCAGGATTTTTATTTTACCCCGATAGAAAAAATCCTTACTGTCTACTGCAGGCTTTGAACACTGTACATCGGCTTTGCAGCCAGCAGAACAGTGGTTTTAGCTGCACTGTCACGCACACCCCCCAGAATCAATCTGATGTCTACTTTTCTTTTTAATATCTTTGTTGTTGATGTCATACCTTCTTGTTACACTCAGCATCCTCCTGTGATATCTCTTTCTAGTGGTTGCGAATCTTTCTTTTGTAGTCATATTTTCATTAAAAAATATGTTTTAATGAAGTATATTGAATACATTGAAAGAGGATTATCAGTTATAAATCTCATGTAATATTTAATTACATTGCTGTTGAAGTTGAGACATTTGGACAAACACTTTCAAAATGTATGACGGAATGTTTCTAAAACAAAGATCATGCATCTTCCACATTTAGCCTGTTTTTTTGTTGTTGTTTTTGCTGTTGCTTTTGTTTTAATATGAAAAGGCATTGAAAATCAACTCCACAGAGAAATGTTTGAGGCAAAGGAAAATAAATTATTTAGGTTGATCTTCTACAGTGTTAAGAGAGCACCTCAATCATTTCGCAATATTTCTTTGTTGAAAGTCTGAGTCTGTTATTGAAACAGAGTGATGCAGAAAAAAATGCATTGTGATATTTTATTGTATGTTATTGTGAATATCTCTTACTTGTAACATATAATTTTATTGTAATAATAATGCAGAATTTGTATGTTATTGTGAATATCTCTTACTTGTAACATATAATTTTATTGTAATAATAATGCAGAATTTGTATGGTAAATTTGTTGAATGATTGAATCAAGGTGTGATGGGGGAGATATAGAGATGAAATATCTATAATGATCTCATGGGGAAACACTAATTAGTTAACAATTTTCTAATATAAAAGAAAGAAATTGAGATAAAGAAGAGAGAGAGAGAGAGAGAGAGAGAGAGAGAGAGAGAGAGAGAGAGAATAAGGGAGGAGGGGGAGACAAAAGACAGAGAAATAAAGTCATCGATTAGAAGTTAATATGTAATCTTTATTGAAATACACTGTATGTGTATTTTAATGGCTTTCCTACTGAACTCATTACTTGCAAGCTGGGATTTGTCTGTCATTTACGAAAATGAAAAAAAATGTGAAGTAACTTATAGACCACAGATTTTCTTTCATTTTCAACTCAAAATGGATCAAAACATCACTGTATTATTACTATTGACTTAGCTTCTTCTTCTGCTGCGATCATGGCTCATTCAGACTATGACTCCGGACTCTCTTATGAAGGCAGCTGTCTAAGTGTTTTGGTTGCCCCGTTTAGTTTCTCTTCCAGGAAGGTGGGTGTGGGCCACATTGTCATCCTCAGGCCTGTGTGCTGGGGCAATCCTGTAGAACATGTTTTGGGTCATGTTATCTAGTGTACAGTGGCACTGGCTGGTAGTTCCTATTTTGAGTTTGGTGAACATGTGGTTTCTCATTCTGTTGTGGCCAGTGCGTAGAAAAGTATGATGACTTGATCCCTTCTAGATAGTTGGAGGTATCTGTCCCTTTCATTATATTTTAGTTGTTCTTGTTTTGATTTTTCAAAGTACTGGCCTTTGATGATGGATTTGGCTTCATCTGACCAGATAGTTCAATTGTGGTAATCTCCCTCCCATCTTTGCTAGTTTGTCTGCAGGTTTGTTTCCGTGTATGTTATAGTGTGATGGTAGCCACTGGATGACCACTCTCTGGAAGTTATTGCACAGTTGGTCTAGGGTTGGTCTCAAGTCATCTAGCTCACTGTTCCTGGGGTTTTTTAGAGCTGTTAGGACTGACAGTGCTTCAGTCAGTATCACCAATATCTTGTGCATGTTATTTTTGTGTTGGATAGCCAGCTTTGCAGCGTCTTCAAGGGCTTCAGTTTCTTCTTTATAGTTGTTTGAGAATTTCCCAGTATCTATTGACTTGGTGATCTCTATCTAGTTATTCAGCCTCAAGAACACACCTCCATTTCTAGTGGCATTTGTAGCAGAGCATTCTGTATATATGTGTAACCAGGAGTCCTGTGGGTATTTGTTTGTGTTTTTCTGCTTGTGCTTTCTATCTGTGTCTGTTCGGGTGCCTTTTTTTATGATTCCTATTATGTCTTCCTTAAGTTCTGGTATTTTATGTTTCCTATGGGGAGTCATATCAGATGGGCTTATGGGTTTCGACATTGTTTAGGGACAGTACTGGATCACTAGTTGTCAGCTCTTTAGAGATTGCAGCAAAGTTGCTCCTCTTTAGTCTTCTTTCTGAAACTGATTATTCTTTGGTGCATGGGGTGGTTAGGGAGCCTTTTGTATTTCTCCGCATATTGCATTACTTTAGTTTTCTGTCTTCTAAAGGTTGTAAATATGTTACTGTTTCTAGAGTCTCGATAGGTGTAGATTTCATAGGACCAGTGATGATATGGGCAGCCTGGTTTTTTTGTTCTGTTAATTTTGCTAAGCTGTGATTTGGAAGCTGTAGCCCAGGCTGTGACTCCATACTGTAGGACTGGTCTTACTCTTCCTACGTATAGTCATTTCAAGATATTGCTGTCTGCTCCTTAATCCTGCCTGCTAATTTCTTCATATCTGTTTGTTTTCTGGCTCTTTTGTTTGCTTCATCTATTTGATTTATCCATGTCATTCTGTGGTCCATTGTGACTCCAAGACATGTTGGGTTTTGGTCAATAGGAAGTGTGTGGTCTTTTATCTTCAGTTTTGCAGAGAGTGTGTTTTTAATTGTGTATGTAGCTGTTAATCGGTAGTAACCAGGTGTTCATCCATTTTTCAAGTTTTCCTAGGGCATCTTGCATTCTGGAGCTTGCTACTAACATAGATTCTTCATGTGCCTATATTGTCAGGTCATCTGCATACATTGCTGAGTGTATTCTGGGTGGAATGTCCACTATGCTGTCATTTATGAAATTTAAAAAGAGCGTTGGGGATAGTACAGTGCCTTGTGGGACACCTTGTTCAATTCTGGCTTTTTTACTTAGTTGTCCATGTACTCTGGCCATTCTGTTTGTAGGTATTGAGATATCCAATTTAATAAATGACTTCAGATGCCAAGTCTGAGAAGCTTGTTCTTTCATCCTTCTCTCCATACCCTATCAAAAGCCTTCTCCATGTCGACCCACACTGTCAATGTGTGTTTCTTTTCTTGTAGAGCATCTTCAATTTCCTTTGTGATGTATGTAATCAGGTCTTCAGTTGATCTGTGCTGATAAAAACCACTTTGTTGTGGTATGATTTGTTGTTTTGTCTCCAGATGCCACATGAGTCTTCTGTTGACCAGCCTTTCCGTGAGTTTGTTCAGGCATCTAAGTAGGCTAATTGGTCTGTAGCATGCTTGGGTCCAATGGATCTTTTCCATGTTTAAGGATGGGCACCATATTGTCTTCTTTCCAGGTTGCCGGCATTTATCCTCTCTTCCAGCTGGCATTTATTATCCTTAGGAGCTGGCCATTGGTTTTCTGTCCCAGTTTTATGACCTATTATTAGCGTTTCCATCTTTTCCAGGGGAACTCTTGAGTTTCAATCCTTTGAGTGCTATATCTAGTTCTGTTAGTGTAAAGATTGTTGTCTGGTGTTCTTCTGGTGCTAAAGGCATGTGTTTTGCATCTGTTTTCCTTTCTTGCATCTTTCTGTTGGTCTTTTGGAATGTTTATCCTACTTATGTTTTTATAAGTTTCTGTCAGTACGTTTGCTTCCCTTTTGCCTTTGTGGATCTTCTGATTGGGTGCTAATGTTATTGTAGGTTGGCTGTTGTTTTCATCACTCAGAGCTTTTGCAGTTTCCACAGTTTGTGTCCATTTTTATTTAGATGGAGGCTCTCTGTTTTGTCTTTCCAACTCTGTCTTGCTGATATCTTAACCTCTCTTCTGTATTTTTCAGAGGCTGCTTTTTAGACTATGTTGTTCTCTGTGCTTTGTGATGTTTCAGCTAGATGTCTGGCAGAGTTTATCAATGTTTGTTATATACAAAAATTAAATGTGAAGTATCTTATAGACCAAAGATGAATTTGTGACAGTCTACAACTTTACTATTCACAAACTTAAAAATAACTACTAGAATATTTTCATGAAAGAATATTTAGTGTCATTTACAGTTGTTTATCACTGATACTTTAGTTAATTTGTTCATATGTGTCTTTGCGAGAAGTCAAAATACATTTGCTTCTTCTGTTAAACATTCAAAGTGATGAAGTTATTTCTTAAAATATAAATACTTTTGTCATCACAAATTAAACATTGCATCCCCCAAAACTCTCAGATTTACCAATCTTTGATCTTTTTGTTACAAGCATTAACTCATGAAATATCATTTACATTAGCTAAACATTTTACATTTTGTATGTGGTGTCACAAATTGAAACCACTCACATAAATTATATGTTATAAGAATGAGGAGAATGTATTAGTATCAGGACATCTTCATAAATAAATGCTACTAAATTTTCAAGATTAAAACTAAAATACCACTTTGAGATAGCAACAAGCAGCTGTGCAATTTTCAAATTAAAGTACTTTAATAGCCAGTGAAGCTGTTCTGTATATTTGATTTTGTTTCGTGTTTTGACATGGGCAATCAATGAGGCCTGCAATTCTTGGTCATTTTCTTGTTCATGAACTTTGTTGTTGAATAGCTTCCTTCATGCTATTATGATGGCAGGTTATATATATGATTTTATTTATTTGTCATCCTCTGCCATTGTTTGCAAGGAATTTTGTAAAACATTCTCAAAACTTTAGACATATTTAATTTTGAAAGTAACAAATTCCTTGTATGGTTATCGCAAAATATATAATTTAACATAAGCAGTTATTTGTTACTGACAGAAGACAGGCAGTTAGCACTCTTGTTAGTTGTGATGTGCTGTATTCTTTATTCATGCTCTGAGAAATAAAGAATCTGTTTCATTAATTTGTTTTAACCATTGTTATTTTATTTCTTTATTACACAAGGACATAAATAGAGGTACAAAGTAGACCTACTTTTGAAAAGGTGAAATTGGCTCTTTTTACATAGAGCACAGGGTTTGAGATTGGATTAATCAGTCATCTCAGCTAAATAAAATGGGTATATGACCTTTGGTTAGGGAAGTAAAGGCATAAAGATAAAGATATAAAATGTAACCAGGAGAGTGATGCCCCTTTACTCCACTCCTCATGTTGGTAATGCTTGAGTTCATGTGATGACCCTTTACTCCACTCACGTTGGTAATGATTGTGTTCATGTGATGCCCCTTTACTCCACTCCTCATGTTGGTAATGCTTGAGTTCATGTGATGCCCCTTTACTCCACTCCTCATGTTGGTAATGCTTGTGTTCATGTGATGCACCTTTACTCCACTCCTCATGTTGGTAATGCTTGAGTTCGTGTGATGCCCCTTTACTCCACTCCTCATGTTGGTAATGCTTGAGTTCATGTGATGCCCCTTTACTCCACTCCTCATGTTGGTAATGCTTGAGTTCATGTGATGCCCCTTTACTCCACTCCTCATGTTGGTAATGCTTGAGTTCATGTGATGCACCTTTACTCCACTCCTCATGTTGGTAATGCTTGTGTTCATGTGATGCCCCTGTACTCCACTCATGTTGGTAATGCTTGAGTTCATGTGATGCCCCTTTACTCCACTCCTCATGTTGGTAATGCTTGAGTTCATGTGATGCCCCTTTACTCCACTCCTCATGTTGGTAATGTTTGTGTTCATGTGATGCCCCTGTACTCCACTTATATTGGTAATGCTTGAGTTCATGTGATGCCCCTGTACTCACTCATGTTGGTGATGCTTGTGTACTCCACTCATGTTGGTAATGCTTGTGTTCATGTGATGACCCTTTACTCCACTCATGTTGGTAATGTTTGTGTTCATGTGATGACCCTTTACTCCACTCATGTTGGTAATGCTTGTGTTCATGTGATGACCAAAAGAGTAAACCTCTTCTTTATCCACCCTAAAAGAAAGTTAAGTGAGTGTGGTTGTGCTGTGTTGTGGTAGTGCTGTGTTGTTGTTTGCAGTAGAATTTATATTTCCACTTTTGGCCTAACACTTCATTGCCTCATTTTTCAGTATTGGGTTGTCTTCCCTATCAATTCCTAATCATTTGACCAGATTAGACTAGTCAGTTGGTAAAGGCATCAAGATGCATAGAAATGTGAAGCTGATGTAAAGTTGATTATAATAATGAAAATTTAAAGAAAGGGAAAAAGTGGTATAGTAATACCATTACATAGGTAAGAAACAAAACAAAAATAGAACGTTTTGGACAAGAAGCCTTCATTTGGAACAATAAAGCTTTTAGTAAAGAATTTACAAAGGCTGATTAAAAAGTTAAACAGAAATACATTTTCTTAAAATAAAGGTCTACTTATGCACATGCACCACCAAGAATTGTGAGGAGCTCCTATATTTTTGTCCTGAGTCTAAGTGCGTTGTATTTGACAGTTGCTAACCTTTACTGATGCTGGGTTTTCTGTGACATTGTCTATCTGTATGACTTCTGGTCTTCCTTGAGCCTTGAAACCAGTCTATCAACTTCTGCAGGTACACAGTGAGTTACTGGTTCAGTGGTTTACTGGTTAGAATCCAAAATTGTTTGTGTCTTTGTGTTTATTGCTAGTTGTGATTTCAACAGTTCACCTGAATTTCACTATTTTTCTCTTATGTTAAGTGAAATGTAAGATATTTATTGCAGCAGCTACATTTTAATGGAGAGAAATTTAATACAGTATTGTAACTTGAACTTTAACCGTTTAAAATTTTAAACTTTAATCGTTGGAAATTTAAGACAGTTACAACAATACTTCAAAACTAAACTTAAATTTGTGTAAAATTAAGACAATTAATAGAGTACTCCAAAAAAAACTTTATTCTGTATAAATTTATAACAGTTAATACAGTACTTCAAACTCAAAACTTTTATCATTGTAAATTTAAGATAGTTAAAACATTACTTCTAACTAAAATTTAATCATTGTAAATTTAAGACAAATAATACAGTACTTCAAACTAAAATGTAATCTTTTCAAATTTGAGACGGGTAATAGTTTGAAATACTTCAAAATAAACTTTGATCATTGTACATTTAAGACAGTTAATACAGTAATTCAAACTAAACTTTAATCATTGTAAATTAAGCACAGTTAATACAGTACTTCAAAATAAACTTTAATCATTGTAAATTTAAGACAGTTAATACAGTAATTCAAACTAAACTTTAATCATTGTAAATTAAGCACAGTTAATACAGTACTTCAAACTAAACTTTAATCATTGTAAATTTAAGACAGTTATTACAGTACTTGAAACCAAATCTTTCACAAAGGGGAATTCGTGTTCATTAAAACACAATCCATATTAAACATCAGTAAAGATATGTATGATGCTTTCTCTTGTACAGTTCAAACAAAGGCAGGACTGAGTGAATGGTTTCAGATTGATGAAAGGGATGATCTTCTACCTTTCAGCTCCCTATGGAGCATAGGTCTTCAACAAACACTTTTCAGTCCATTCTATTTCTTCCCATTCTTTTAAGATCATTCCATGTCTTCTCCAAGAATATTTTGGTCTTCCTCTTTGTCTTCTTCCTTGAGGATTCCAAAAGAGGGGCCTGTTGTGTAATACTCTGTTGGCTTCCACAATGTGCATCCTATACAGCGCCATTGTCTACATTGTATCTCTTTATCCACAGGTATTTGACTGGTACATTTCCATAATTCTGTGTTAGTGAATTTGTCCTGCATTTCCATCCTTTTATTCTGCATAAGCATCCATTAATGAAGGTCTGCATCTTCATGATTGTACATATAGATTGAAAATGAACTCAAATGTTAAGTCAGTCTTATTATATTGCTTTTAGCAATTTTTATTTTAGTATTTAACCTAATTTCTTTGGATTTCCATATGTTTCCCAGTGCAATGAATGCTCCTCTTGCTTTTGCTATCTTTATTTTAGTATAGGCCATGTAATGAGAAGAGAACAACTTGAATATATTGTAACAATTGGAAAAATTGAGGGACGAAAAGATAGAGGGAAGCAGAGAGAAAAAAATAACAGACAGCTTGAGAGAATGGCTTGGCAGAGGGTCAACAACAGAAATGATAATTAGCTGCCGAGATCGAAGGTTGTGGAGAGACATGATGATTTTAGTATAATTCTCTGTTCCTCGTTCTTTGTCTATATTACTGCCAAGATATATGTAAGATTGTACGTATCTATCTATCTTTCTATTGACGTTTCGAGCCGTAACTAGCCCATAGGGCGTAGACCAAGATACTCCTTCTCATATCTGATTTTTTTTGTTCTAGCAGTTTTTAATTCTTTTAAAGATATTTTATCAAATATTGCCATTTGTCTCTGTTATGTGCAAGAAGCTCTATCTCATTGAGGAAGCTGATTCCTGCTGCTCTTGCCCCTCTAATCAATGTTCTTCTCAGTGTATCTCTGGGTCTTCCTCTTTTCCTCTTACCTGTTGTTACCCACATGAGGGCTTGCATTGCTATTTGATTATTATCTCTTCTCATCACGTGTCCAACATATGACCATCATCTTTTCTTTATTACTGAAGATATTAGTGGTTGATAGACGATTTCTCTAATTTCCTCGTTTGTTTTGAATTCGTTCCACACTATACCAAGTATTTTCCTTAGACATTTATTTTTGCATGCGTTCAACTTTGTTTCTATATCTCTTGTTGTTTTCCAGCCTTCACACGCATATGTAATAGTTGATAGTACATTTGATTTGAATAGTCTAAGTTTTGTGTTTGTGCTGATGAGTTTTGATTTCCACAACTTTTCAAGGCTTCTGAAAGACATTGCTGCTTTAGCTATTGTTAGTCTAGTAGAGGTATTTTCCCTATTTTTATTTGGTTATTGCCAACTGCATTCTAAAAATGTTGCTATTATCTCTATCTATTTTCAGTCCCAGCTGTTATGTCTCTCATCAAGTATGCTTATTTTATCTTTAGCTATGTCAGCAGCAAAGTCTATATCATTAAGTTATTTGGTCAGTGACCTGACCACTGGATTCCATTTCTGTTGTTCTAAGTTATTTCCATTATCCAATCTATGGCCAGCAGAAAGATAAATGGAAATAGAAGAGATCCCTGCCTTACTCTTGTTCTTATTACAAATGCTTCTGTAAGCTGCCCCTCGTGCACAACACTACATTTCATTCCTTCATACATTGTTCTTATCAAGTTAATAAACTTTATGGGGATTCTGTAATGGCTCAGCAACTTTCAAAGCATTCCTCTGTCTATAAATCAAATCCCTTTTCGTAATCTGTGAATCCAATATAAAGTGTGGACTATAGTTCTAAACTTTGTTCAACTATTATACACAGGGCACTTATTTCATCAGCACATGAACTGTTTTTCCTAAAACCTATTTGTTCATCTCTCAAATGTTTCTATATGGCCTCTTTTAGTCTCTCCAGAATGATTCTGCTTAATATTTTTCCAGGCACTGATAGTTGCATAATTCCCCTATAATTTGTGCACTCCTGTAAACTTCCTTTCTTTGGTAGTTTGATCATATAACCTTCTTTCCAGTGCTTAGGTATTTCTTCCCTGTCTCAATTTTTTTTCTAGTAGATTATGTAACATCTTGGTAGAGGTGTTAATATCTGCTTTGATGGCTTCTGAAGGAATTTCATCTGGTCCTGTGGCTTTACAAATTGGTAATACCTTGATGGCTTTCATTATTTCTTCCATGCTAGGTTTTCCACAGTTAACATGTAACTCTACTTCTGCTGGTAGTATATCTGGAGGATTATTTGGGTTGTGTCTGTTCAAAAGTTCTTCAAAGTGTTCTTTCTATCTTTTCATTTGTTCCTGTATATTACTAAGCAGATTTCCTTTCGTATCTTTAATAAAGGTATTGATCTGTTTGTATTTTCCACTTAATTTCTTTGTGCTATTGTACAGTTCTTTCATAATTCTTTTTTTTTTTTTACTTCTTCTTCTGCCTCTTTTGCTAGTTCATGTAAATACTCCCTCTTATCCCTTTTAATGCATCTTCTCACTTCTTTGTTCACCTCTGTGTTAGTTTCATGTGTCTTGGCTTTAGTACTTCTCGTTTAGCTTTTAATTATGTCTGCTTTCTTATTCTTTCTTTCTTTAATTTTATCCATGGCCTCTGCTGTCATCCATGCCTCATTCAGTAGTTCTCCTTTCCTAGGGTTTCTTCGCATGTCTCTTTCCATATATCATTTACCTGTTTCAAATGATCTTCTGTATTTATTGTATTTTCTAGTTGTTGGAGGATTTGATATTTGTTTGATACTGTGACTGCAAATTTATCTTTAATTCTTTGCTCTAGAAACCCTACATTGAAATACTTTCTACCCTTATGCGTTGTAGTATATCTTTTCCATTTAAGTTTGGCTAGCAGAAAATGATGATCTGAAGCCACATCTGCTCCTCTATATACTTTTACACCATGTAAGGAAGTTCCCTACCAGGCATGTTTGTAAAAGGTGACTAAGGAGAGGTGGGCATGGAACTGGCTATCCTGTACTGTAAAAAAATAAGCCGAAAAAACTTTGCAATGCAAACATAGACAAGTCAAAGAAAAGAATAAAAGTAAATATGCCATCCAGGAAAGATAAAGACTTGGTAAAAGCTTTTTCATTAGGGACTTTTATAAGTATTTTGTATTCCATGGTGAGCAGCAATATGTGGTTTGTGACTTGTGTATTCTCTAGATTGTTCTTTACTCCTTAGGAGTAAGGCAATGTATGTCTCGTTCACCCTCGGAAGTAGATATCCTTTGTCGAAGGAGTCCTTAAAAAACCTTCAGCAGGAGTGTTCCTGGGGAAAAACTCTTAATAGAACTCTGCAGTGAGTCCGTCTGTTCCAGGCGTTTTATCCTTTTGCATGGATTTCACCACAGTCATTATATCTGCGAGTGTTATCTCTGCATCCAGTATTTGTTTTGTTGGTTTTCACTAGTTCTTTTGTATGTTCCATGTACAATCCTTGAATGTGTGGTTGAGGTGTTTCTTCTGTGTACAGCTGTCTGTATTACTTTATGAAAGATTGAGCGATGTTTGATGTATTTTTTTGTGTTTTGCCCTCAGAGTCTAAAACTTCCTAGGTGTGTCTGCTGCTTTGTATGTGTTCTATGGCCAGAAATTATTTGTTGGCTGCTTCGTGGGTGTTTGTATCTTGGTGTTCGCATGTTAAAGTCACCTGCTATACATTGCCTGTGTCGGTTCCGTTCATTTTCCAGCAGTATGATGTTTGAGGCGTGTTTATTCACTTGTTTTGCCTGATTTGTAGCAAATTGTTTTTTTTTAAATAAATAATCTTCATTTCATCTTTAAATTAAATGTTTTACAGTACAACATATGGTACCTATATTTTTATGATATTCCCGTGTGTTACCGGGGCCTCATTATGAGGGAGGTAAAGAATAGTGACACTTTGACCTTCCAGGCATGTCGTAGGAGGCGACTAAGGAGGTTGATCGATGGCTTGACAAGCTGTCATTGTAAAAAGTATTGTTATGGAAACAGCGCCATAGATTTTAGAGCAGTGATCTCTGCAATATGTGCCATTTTGGCACGCGGGGTTTCTGTTTTTGAGATTGTGGTTCTGCCCTATGTGCCATCTTCGGCTCGAAAGGACAATAGATAGATTTTTATGAAACAATGTTTGATGAAGAAGGTTTGAGTGCATACATATATATGCATATATATGTTCAAGGTGTGACCTCTCTCACTTTCCACACACACGAAGTTAATGAGAAATGAAAAAAAAATGTTTTTTTCTTTAGTTGACACATGTTCACTCTCACCAGTGATATTTGTGTTTGTTTTAGGAGTCACATTTATTTTTGGTAAAAAATTTGCAGAAAAAGTTTGGGGTTTAAAAAGCTTACATTAAAAAATGACATCATTCCTGCAGGCAGACATTAGACGTTTGTATTCGATAGTATTATGAGTAATTTTGTAAAGAGATCATGTGTTGATGATTTTGGCAGTGTGTTCAACCTTTTTGTGTGGAGCATGATTCTAGTGTATGTTGCAGTGCCCTTCTTGCTGCTGTGATTGTTCTGCACCTACAGAATATGTGGTCTTCTGTTTCTAGAATGTTTTGTCTGCAAAGTTGACACCAGGCTCTCTGTCTGAATTTGTGGACTGTTTTTGCTGTGGTGGATGTCATGTTGTTTATCTCTCTCTCTCTCTGCGATCAAGACTCAATCAGAGTAGGATTCCAGACTCTCTCATGAAGTCAGCAGTCTGTTTAAGCGAATCGATTGCCCCATATATGTTGTTTATGAGCCTGTATGTAACTTCCTATGCTTTGGTGGTGATGTTTGGATTGTAGAGGTTTGAAAATGTGCTGGTGCAGTTTGTGAGAAGGTATTTTTAGCATCTCTTGATTATGTAGCTGTAGTGAAGGTACTTGTTGTAGCATATTTGAGCGTGTTTTTTTTTTAGTTAATCATTATTTCATCTTCTAATACAAAGCATTACACTACACAGTGATAATTGCATTCCTATAAGTCAAAGATGATAAGCGTTACATGTATTTCTGGTGTAGTCAAGAGGCATGTCAATAGATCAATCTACTGGTCATGCAATTAGTGTGCTTAGAGTCAATTTTTAAATACCGGATGCCAGAGGCAACAATAGATACAAAAGGACCCCGATGTTTGATTTTATTTTCAGAGGCATGGCGTCTCTTTACCGAAATTGTTAGTACAATTTTTTTCCTTCTCTTATCTCTTTTTTATTCGGAGATTCTTTCTCGAGATAAATCATGCTTCTTTAAAAATGGATGTTGATTTTTTAATGATAAATCTGTACAAATATATTAGGGTTAAATGTGTTAAATTCGTCTTGTTCTTCTTCTGCAATCATAAATATTTTAAATTGGAATATGGCAACATTTCGACAGGTCCACATTAAATTTCTATATTCTGATACTAGAATTAGCGATTTTGTGAAATATTGTTGTGTTGTTTTTGGCAGTGTGTTGATCATAATATAACTGTATATGTCTACCTGTTGTGTGGTGTGTGTTTCTAGTGTGTGTTGTAATGACCGTCTTGCTGTTATGTGCATGAATTGAGGATATTGTCTATTGATCTAGTGTTTGATGGAAAGAAGACAGTATCGTCAACATATGCTAATAATTTCTGCTCTCTTTTCCCTGGTGTGAATGTGCCCTTTATAGAACTGTTGTCTAATGCTCTCTAGGAGCAGGTTCTATGGTCAGAGTGTAAAGTAGAGGGGAGAGGGAACACCCTTGTCAACCCAATCTAGTTAGCCTGAAGGTCTCTATGAACGAATGGTTCACTAGAACTTTAATTTCAAGTCTAGAATAAAGGATCTGTATCCACTGTCTGATGCGTTCTCCTATGATGCTATTTAGTAGTGTTTTGTGGAGTTAGGAATGGGCTACTTGTCGAAGGCTTTTTCTTGGTTGAGAGATTGGATGGAAGACTGGCTGTCTTTATCATGAGTGTATGTTATAATGTCTCGTATAAAGTGTGTGTGCTGGTGGATGTTTCTGCCCTGTACACTGTTGGTCGTTGTGAATGAGTGTTGTCATGAAAGGTTTGAGTTTGTTTGTTAATGATTTTGTTATAATCTTGTAGTCTATGTTAAGTAGTGAAATGGGTATGTAGTTTTTAAGAAGTGATTTGTCTGTGTTGTCTTTGCTGAGCAATGTTATGTAAGATATGTGCAGTGTGTACACCAGGCATTGACTGTTCCATTGAGCGTCACTAGAGCAGTGTGTGCACCAGGTATTAACTGTCCCAGTGAGCGTCACTAGAGCAGTGTGTACACCATGCATTGACTGTCCCAGTGAGCGTCACTAGTGTAGAATGTACACCAGGCATTGACCTGTTAGCGTCACTAGAGCAGTGTGTGCACCAGGCATTAACTGTCCCAGTGTGCGTCACTAGTGTAGTATGTACACCAGGCATTGACCTGTTAGCGTCACTAGAGCAGTGTGTACACCATGCATTGACTGTCCCAGTGAGCGTCACTAGTGTAGTATGTACACCAGGCATTGACCTGTGAGCGTCACAAGAGCAGTGTGTGCACCAGGCATTAACTGTCCCAGTGTGCGTCACTAGTGCAGTGTGTACACCAGGCATTTACTGTCCCAGTGAGCGTCACTAGTGCAGTATGTATACTGGGTACGTCTGCCTGAAAGTTCTACCACCAGGTGACCATCAATCATCTTCGCGACCTTCACCTTCATATATTGAGGAATTTGAACTCCCTGTGTCGGTTTGTATCTGAAAATCCAGTCACAAGTAGATCTTTTCTTGCAGCTTCTGCTTCTTTTTCGCCTTTCATTTTGCGGACAATTTATCGATTAAGGGTTTATCAATTGTAGGAGGTAGCCAATTGATGACCCCCTTTTTCTTTCCTTCTCTACGTGATCGATCTGACTAGATAGTTTAGGCGAAGATAATTCGGTCCTTCTTCCTTCTAGTTTCTGATAATATATTATATGAGCCACCTTGCTGAGGGTAATGTACCCACTTGAACGGCTTTTCCAAGCGGTACAAACTTGTGATGCCTCCTAGCTGGACCGGCCAGAACGTCCATTATAATGTTGAAATTCACTTTTGAAATGTCTGGACTAGAGATGTTATGCTCGAGCGTGCCATTCCAATGCATAAAATTGCCTCGTCCAAATAAAAAATAGGAACCTCCATTTCCGTGACACGATCGTCACCATAATAAACACAAAGTAATTTTCAAACGAAATGAAGATAACCACTCCACAGAAAAATTAAAAATCTGTCATCTATTTATCTATATTTTGTTCGCCTGGAGTATTGTCTATATTTGCAATGTCGTTTCCTGTATACATTTTACAGTCTTTTCTAATTCTTGCAATGGCCCATACAGTTTTGTCTGTAGTGTTGCATTTATGGGTCAATGGATTGTCCTCGGTCTACTTTATTCAGTAGGGAGACGCGATAGCTCAGTAGTTAGCTGGACTACAAAGGACAAAAGGTAGGGTTCGATCCCAACCGACGGCTTCCTGGTTCACCCAGCCTTAAATGGGTACTGGATTTTTTCTGGGAAAGTAAAGCAGCACGGGCGTAATACCGACCACATTATACCAAAAACCATGTGCTGAAGGTCTGCAAAATAATAGGGTCACTAACACCATATTTCCCTATACGCCACTTGGCGTGACGGGGGTACTTTACTTACTTACTTTATTCAGTACAGTCTTGGAGTATGTGTTCAGCAGTCTGAGGCTCCTGTCCATATGCACATGTAGTTGAGGTGCCGATCTTGAATTTTGTATACATGTGACTGTGGAGTCTATTGTGTCCTGTTCTGAGGCGTATAATAATAACGTGTTTCCATCTATTCATTATGAAATGCATCCTGACTTGGGGTTTGTAGTCCTCTGATTGATTTGATTATCTGTTTCTTCTCATGGTATGTAACTGGTGCATCTAATTGTGTGCCAGTCGCACAATGTTTTGCCAGCTGATCTGCTCTCTCGTTTCCTGGTATTCGACAATGAGATGGGATCATGTGGTGCTTGCAGAGGTCAGTCAATAAGGCCTGCAGCTGTGGCAATTTTCTAGATTGCAGTGCCTGGAGTACTGATCTTGCATCTGTCAAAAACACTACAGGCTGTGGGCTAAGATTACTGTTCAGCAGTTTTTTCTATTGCCAACTTTATTTCTTGGATTTCTGCATCGTAATTGTGACAATATTTCCCTGTTACTATTTTATTTTTTATATCCCTAGTATTATTTTATTATCCGATCATGCACCTGCTCCCCCATTCTTTACTGCATTCTGTGCTGATCCATCTGTGTACATCCGAACACCTGTGGTTCCTGTGGGTATTCTTCACTCAAGAAACTGACAGTTATTGTTTTACTATGTATACTATTCTGTTCTTCTTTGTAAATTATTCCTTTCACTTCAGTCCATATGTGTATTGACAATCCACATTCCTCTGTCTAAGGAGTCTGTTCTGGTATGGGCAAGTAGGGTGCTGGCAACTCTTATACTGTAAAACATTTAAACCGTCAAGCTTTTGTACGTTACTTTCAAAACATATAGTTTCAAAGAAAATATACAAAAGTGATAACAAAATAAATAAGCTTTGATCAGGTGATTATAAGCTAAAAAAATAATAATTTCTTTGAAGAATGTATATTCAAATGTTGCACAATATTTACAGGCACGGTTCGTTCTAAAATATCAAACTTAAATGCAAGAAAATGTTCTACCGTTGAATTGTTAATGAAAACATGAATATATTCATATCTGCTTTAGAAATTAACAACTATTTTCTTTTATTAAAAGGGAAGTAACTCATAAAATAAAGATTAACAAAATAGTATATGTATAATTCTCTGATGCAAATTATGATAATTGTGTCAACCTTCTGTATGTTACTTTAAAAAAAGTATTTTTTGTCAAAAAATATATGCACTCCGTAAAAGTTTGTAAAAATTGACTATATCTAAACAATCAGACTAAAATAAATGCATCTTTTTTTTAATTTATGGTTGCAAATATCATAAAAGTAGTAATATCTTTTCTGATTAAAAGTTATCAATCTTTACTTATGTTTTACTTACACCGAAAGAAGAAAAGAACCACGCTCTATGTAACACCGCATACTACAAGTCTAGTTTTATCAACTAGAACTTGATTCTCAGATTACAAATTTTGAAAAAAATTGACTGTCTCTCCATTTGAATTTCTGATCTGTAATTGTCTATCTCTCTTTTCTTATTAGGATTATAAAATGCTTTTATTTTCACATCAGGATTTTAAATGTTTCTTTATTAATACTGCCACTTTTATCTGTATTTCCTTACACAATAAGATTTTTAACTGCGTTTTTCTTCATGCTAGTATTTTAAATTGTCTTTCTGGTCATTCTAAGACTTTTAACTGTTTAACTATTTATACTAGAAATTAAAAATCTCTCTCACTCTCTTAACTCTTTTATTTTAAACTTCATCTCTTATAATCATATCATTTTAAATTCTTGTCTTTCATCGAGCGGGATTTTTTTTTTTTTTTTTTTTTTTTTTTTTTTTTTATTTGCTTCTTTCTCTCTCTTAAAATACCGATTTTAAACTGTCTCTTTCCGTCTCTCAATGGTATGATTTCCATGTAATTGCCTTTCTCTACATCGCCAGCCCATAAATTTGAATTTACACTGCATAGTTGTAGTTACCTTGTGTTATTGACATCTCGCTCTCTAACATTCTCTCTCGTTGTTACAATATTTTCAAGTTATCCTCCTCTCGACTCAACAGCCAAGTGACCAGAATGAAATAAATTATTAATAATTTCATTTTAGAATGTAAAATTATCGTCATCCTTTTTCACACGGGAGGCAGCTTCTACCTCAGTAAGAAAACACAGCTATTTAATGCCGCTGTGCAGTGAAAATTTATTTGAAATTACGGGAAATTGTAAATAAAATGTGTATTTAGTTATGTAAACTCTACTGCTCCTGACTGGCTTGTATTGGGTAAAGTAGCTGTTCACACGTTTAAGTTGTGCTTACAGCTTGAGCTCAAAACATGCACCACAAGCCTCTTCATATTTTTAAAAACCTTCTGGATAATGACCGGTGATATTTGTTGGCTCTGAGTGACGATTACTGTCTTCAGACCATTAAATGTCTGCAAATTGTTTTGATGAACTTTAGTTTTTTCAGCCCCCCCCCACCCCCTTTAACAATTAGGCGGGTTTAGGTCTGCAGAAAAAGCACGCCAGAATCCAAGAGATAAAATGCGACTTTGAAATACGTTTCTTAAAAAGTAATGTTGCAGCTGTATGTGTTGTTGCCCCAAACTGCTGAAACCAGGTTTCTTTACAATTTCCCGCTCTGTAAGGTGGTCTATGATTTATTCCAGGATTAAAGTACGGTAACGTTCTGAGTTGGTTATTGCATTGGCAAAATTTTCCCTATTATCGGCATGCGACTTTCTGATCGTTAAGCGGTACTTAATGTAATTCATGCGGGTTTTTACTGCATCACACACGATTGTTCATACTTGGTGACGTAATCCTGTAGATGAAACCGTGCCTCATCAGTGAAGAAAGTCACGTCAAGGACTTCATCACCTTGTTCAAAGATAATGTTCTGAAACCACATGCAGTAGTTCCAGGAATTTTTTGTAACTGCAACTTTCTCTCTCTTAATGTTAGGAGTTTAAACTGCCACTCTCCCTCTCCCAGTGACACAAATTACGTGTAATTGTCTATCTTCAACCCCACTCCTTTTTTCTACAACAATTTTGCATTTTCAACTGCATAGTATTTTTCCTTGTGTTATTGATATTTTTCTCTGTCTCTCTCTAACATTTTCTCTGGTTCTTACAATATTTTCAAGTTATCTCTTCTCGACTCTACAGTGAAGTGAACAGACGGCACAGCTTTTGTAAATGAACTTGTTTTGCTTCTCCTCTAAACTACAAAAATGCTTAGAAAATTAAACAGTTGATTATCAGCTAAGAAGAATACAATTTCTTTGAAGAATGTATATTCAAAAGTTGCACAATATTTAAAGGCACGGTTCTTTTCTTAAATACCAAACTGAAATGCAAGAAAATGTTCTACCGTTGAATAGTTGATGAAAATATTAATATATTCATGTCTGCTTTAGAAATTAACAGCTATTTTCTTTTATTTCAAGGGAAGTAACAAATAAAATAAACATTAGCAATATAGAGTATATGTAAAATTATCTAATGCATATTAATTTTAGTGGCACGATTTTGTATATTACTTTCAAAAAATTAATTTTTTGTCATAAAATATATGTACTCCTAAAAATGTTTGTAAAAATTGACTATTTCTAAACAATCAGTCTAAAAGAAATGCAACTTTTTAAAATTATTTTTTGCAAATATCATAAAAGCAGTAATATCTTTTCACGGTTAAAAGTTATCTTCCTTTACTTATGTTTTACTTTCACCGAAAGAAGTAAAGAACCACGCTCTATGTAACACCGCATACTACAAGTCCAGTTTTATCAACTAGAACTTGATTCTCAGATTACAAATTTTGAAAACATTGACTGTCTGTCTATTTGAATGTCTGATCTACAATTGTCTATCTCTCTTTTTCTTATTAGGATTTTAAAATGCTTTTATTTTCACATCAGGATTTTAAATGTTTCTTTATTAATACTGCCACTTTTAACTGTATTTCCTTACACATTAAGTTTTTAAACTGCGTTTTTCTTCATGCTAGTATTTTAAATTGTCTTTCTGGTCATTCTAGGACTTTTAACTGTTTAAATATTTATGCTAGAAATATAAACTCTCTCTCACTCTCTTAACTCTTTTATTTTAAACTTCATGTTATATAATCATATCATTTTAAATTCTTGTCTTTCATCGACCGGAATTTTTTTTTTTGGTATTTGCTTCTTTCTCTCTCTTAAAATACAGATTTTAAACTGTCTCTTTCCATCTCTCAATGCAATGTTTTAGTTGTAATTGCCTTTCTCTACATCGCCAGCACATAAATTTTAATTTTCAATTGCATAGTTGTAGTTACCTTGTGTTATTGACATCTAGCTCTCTAACATTTTCTCTCGTTGTTACTATATTTTCAAGTTATCCTACTCGCGACTCAACAGCCAAGTGACCAGAATGAAATAAATTATTAATAATTTCATTTTAGAATTTAAAATTTCGTCATCCTTTTTCACACGAGAGGCAGCTTCTACCTCAGTAAGAAAACAAAGCTATTTAAAGTCGATGTGCAGTGACAATTTATTTGAAATTACGGGAAATTGTAAATAAAATGTGTATTTAGATATCTAGACTCTACTGCTCCTGGCTGGCTTCTTTGGGTAAAGTAGCTGTTCACACGTTTAAGTTGTGCTTACAGCATGAGCTCAAAACATGCACCACAAGCCTCTTCATATTTTTTAAACCTTCTGGATAATGACCGGTGATATTGTTGGCTCTGAGCCGAGTGACGATTACTGTCTTCAGATCATTAACTGTCTGCAGATTGTTTTGATGAACTTTATTTTTTTCAGCCCCCCTTACACCCCCCCCAACCCCTTTAACAATTTTGCGGGGTTAGGTCTGGTGAAAGAGCACGCCATAATCCAAGAGATAAAATGCGACTTTGAAATACGTTTTCTTAATAAGTGTTGTTGCAGCTGTATGTGTTGTTGCCCCAAACTGCTGAAACCAGGTTTCTTTACAATTTCCCGTTCTGTAAGGTGGTCTATGAATTATTCCAGGATTAAAGTACGGTAACGTTCTGAGTTGGTTGTTGCATTGACAAATTTTTCCCTATTATCGGCATGCGACTTTCTGATCGTTAAGCGGTACTTAATGTAATTCATGCGGGTTTTTACTGCATCACACACGATTGTTCATACTTGGTGACGTAATCCTGTAGATGAAACCGTGCCTCATCAGTGAAGAAAGTCACGTCAAGGACTTCATCACCTTGTTCAAAGATAATGTTCTGAAACCACATGCAGTAGTTCCAGGAATTTTTTGTAACTGCAACTCTCTCTCTCTTAATGTTAGGAGTTTAAACTGCCACTCTCCCTCTCACAGTGACACGAATTACGTGCAATTGTCTATCTCCAACCCCACTCCTTTTTTTCTACAACAATTTTGCATTTTCAACTGCATAGTATTTTTCCTTGTGTTATTGATATTTTTCTCTGTCTCTCTCTAACATTTTCTCTTGTTCTTACAATATTTTCAAGTTATCTCTTCTCGACTCTACAGTGAAGTGACCAGACGGCACAGCTTTTGTAAATGAACTTGTTTTGCTCCACCTCTAAACTACAAAAATGCTTAGAAAATTAAACAGTTGATTATCAGCTAAGAAGAATACAATTTCTATGAAGAATTTATATTCAAAAGTTGCACAATATTTAAAGGCACGGTTCTTTTCTTAAATACCAAACTGAAATGCAAGAAAATGTTCTACCGTTGAATAGTTGATGAAAATATTAATATATTCATGTCTGCTTTAGAAATTAACAGCTATTTTCTTTTATTTCAAGGGAAGTAACAAATAAAATAAACATTAGCAATATAGAGTATATGTAAAATTATCTAATGCATAATAATTTTAGTGGCACGATTTTGTATATTACTTTCAAAAAATTAATTTTTTGTCATAAAATATATGTACTCCTAAAAATGTTTGTAAAAATTGACTATTTCTAAACAATCAGTCTAAAAGAAATGCAACTTTTTAAATAATTTTTTGCAAATATCATAAAAGTAGTAATATCTTTTCACGATTAAAAGTTATCTTCCTTTAATTATGTTTTACTTTCACCGAAAGAAGTAAAGAACCACGCTCTATGTAACACCGCATACTACAAGTCCAGTTTTATCAACTAGAACTTGATTCTCAGATTACAAATTTTGAAAACATTGACTGTCTGTCTATTTGAATGTCTGATCTGCAATTGTCTATCTCTCTTTTTCTTATTAGGATTTTAAAATGCTTTTATTTTCACATCAGGATTTTAAATGTTTCTTTATTAATACTGCCACTTTTAACTGTATTTTCTTACACATTAAGTTTTTAAACTGCGTTTTTCTTCATGCTAGTATTTTAAATTGTCTTTCTGGTCATTCTAGGACTTTTAACTGTTTAACTATTTATGCTAGAAATATAAACTCACTCTCTTAACTCTTTTATTTTAAACTTCATGTTTTATAATCATATCATTTTAAATTCTTGTCTTTCATCGACCGGAATTTTTGTTGTTGTTGGTATTTGCTTCTTTCTCTTTCTTAAAATACAGATTTTAAACTGTCTCTTTCCATCTCTCAATGATATGTTTTAGTTGTAATTGCCTTTCTCTACATCGCCAGCCTATAAATTTTAATTTTCAATTGCATAGTTGTAGTTACCTTGTGTTATTGACATCTCGCTCTCTAACATTCTCTCTCGTTGTTACAATATTTTCAAGTTATCCTACTCTCGACTCAACAGCCAAGTGACCAGAATGAAATAAATTATTAATAATTTCTTTTTAGAATTTAAAGTTAACGTCATCCTTTTTCACACGAGAGGCAGCTTCTACCTCAGTAAGAAAACACAGCTATTTAATGTCGCTGTGCAGTGACAATTTATTTGAAATTACGGGAAATTGTAAATACAATGTGTATTTAGTTATGTAGACTCTACTGCTCCTGACTGGCTTGTATTGGGTAAAGTAGCTGTTCACACGTTTAAGTTGTGCTTACAGCATGAGCACAAAACATGCACCACAAGCCTCTTCATATTTTTAAAAACCTTCTGGATAATGACCGATGATATTTGTTGGCTCTGAGTGACGATTACTGTCTTCAGACCATTAAATGTCTGCAAATTGTTTTGATGAACTTTATTTTTTCAGCCCCCCCCCCCCCACCCCCTTTAACAATTAGGCGGGTTAGGTCTGGTGAAAGAGCACGCCATAATCCAAGAGATAAAATGCGACTTTGAAATACGTTTTCTTAATAAGATTTGTTGCAGCTGTATGTGTTGTTGCCCCAAACTGCTGAAACCAGGTTTCTTTACAATTTCCCGCTCTGTAAGGTGGTCTATGATTTATTCCAGGATTAAAGTACGGTAACGTTCTGAGTTGGTTGTTGCATTGACAAATTTTCCCTATTATCGGCATGCGACTTTCTGATCGTTAAGCGGTACTTAATGTAATTCATGCGGGTTTTTACTGCATCACACACGATTGTTCATACTTGGTGACGTAATCCTGTAGATGAAACCGTGCCTCATCAGTGAAGAAAGTCACGTCAAGGACTTCATCACCTTGTTCAAAGATAATGTTCTGAAACCACATGCAGTAGTTCCAGGAATTTTTTGTAACTGCAACTCTCTCTCTCTTAATGTTAGGAGTTTAAACTGCCACTCTCCCTCTCACAGTGACACGAATTACGTGTAATTGTCTATCTCCAACCCCACTCCTTTTTTCTACAACAATTTTGCATTTTCAACTGCATAGTATTTTTCCTTGTGTTATTGATATTTTTCTCTGTCTCTCTCTAACATTTTCTCTTGTTCTTACAATATTTTCAAGTTATCTCTTCTCGACTCTACAGTGAAGTGACAAGACGGCACAGCTTTTGTAAATGAACTTGTTTTGCTCCCTCTAAACTACAAAAATGCTTAGAAAATTAAACAGTTGATTATCAGCTAAGAAGAATACAATTTCTTTGAAGAATGTATATTCAAAAGTTGCACAATATTTAAAGGCACGGTTCTTTTCTTAAATACCAAACTGAAATGCAAGAAAATGTTCTACCGTTGAATAGTTGATGAAAATATTAATATATTCATGTCTGCTTTAGAAATTAACAGCTATTTTCTTTTATTTCAAGGGAAGTAACAAATAAAATAAACATTAGCAATATAGAGTATATGTAAAATTATCTAATGCATATTAATTTAAGTGGCACGATTTTGTATATTACTTTCAAAAAATTAATTTTTTGTCATAAAATATATGTACTCCTTAAAAATGTTTGTAAAAATTGACTATTTCTAAACAATCAGTCTAAAAGAAATGCAACTTTTTAAAATAATTTTTTGCAAATATCATAAAAGTAGTAATATCTTTTCACGGTTAAAAGTTATCTTCCTTTACTTATGTTTTACTTTCACCGAAAGAAGTAAAGAACCACGCTCTATGTAACACCGCATACTACAAGTCCAGTTTTATCAACTAGAACTTGATTCTCAGATTACAAATTTTGAAAACATTGACTGTCTGTCTATTTGAATGTCTGATCTACAATTGTCTATCTCTCTTTTTCTTATTAGGATTTTAAAATGCTTTTATTTTCACATCAGGATTTTAAATGTTTCTTTATTAATACTGCCACTTTTAACTGTATTTCTTACACATTAAGTTTTTAAACTGCGTTTTTCTTCATGCTAGTATTTTAAATTGTCTTTCTGGTCATTCTAGGACTTTTAACTGTTTAACTATTTATGCTAGAAATATAAACTCTCTCTCACTCTCTTAACTCTTTTATTTTAAACTTCATGTTTTATAATCATATCATTTTAAATTCTTGTCTTTCATCGACCGGAATTTTTTGTTGTTGGTATTTGCTTCTTTCTCTCTCTTAAAATACAGATTTTAAACTGTCTCTTTCCATCTCTCAATGCTATGTTTTAGTTGTAATTGCCTTTCTCTACATCGCCAGCCCATAAATTTGAATTTTCAATTGCATAGTTGTAGTTACCTTGTGTTATTGACATCTAGCTCTCTAACATTTTCTCTCGTTGTTACTATATTTTCAAGTTATCCTACTCGCGACTCAACAGCCAAGTGACCAGAATGAAATAAATTATTAATAATTTCATTTTAGAATTTAAAATTATCGTCATCCTTTTTCACACGAGAGGCAGCTTCTACCTCAGTAAGAAAACACAGCTATTTAAAGTCGATGTGCAGTGACAATTTATTTGAAATTACGGGAAATTGTAAATAAAATGTGTATTTAGATATCTAGACTCTACTGCTCCTGGCTGGCTTCTTTGGGTAAAGTAGCTGTTCACACGTTTAAGTTGTGCTTACAGCATGAGCTCAAAACATGCACCACAAGCCTCTTCATATTTTTTAAAACCTTCTGGATAATGACCGGTGATATTTGTTGGCTCTGAGTGACGATTACTGTCTTCAGATCATTAACTGTCTGCAGATTGTTTTGATGAACTTTATTTTGTTCAGCCCCCCCCCCCCCCCCCCCCTTTAACAATTAGGCGGGGTTAGGTCTGGTGAAAGAGCACGCCATAATCCAAGAGATAAAATGCGACTTTGAAATACGTTTTCTTAATAAGATTTGTTGCAGCTGTATGTGTTGTTGCCCCAAACTGCTGAAACCAGGTTTCTTTACAATTTCCCGTTCTGTAAGGTGGTCTATGAATTATTCCAGGATTAAAGTACGGTAACGTTCTGAGTTGGTTGTTGCATTGACAAATTTTTCCCTATTATCGGCATGCGACTTTCTGATCGTTAAGCGGTACTTAATGTAATTCATGCGGGTTTTTACTGCATCACACACGATTGTTCATACTTGGTGACGTAATCCTGTAGATGAAACCGTGCCTCATCAGTGAAGAAAGTCACGTCAAGGACTTCATCACCTTGTTCAAAGATAATGTTCTGAAACCACATGCAGTAGTTCCAGGAATTTTTTGTAACTGCAACTCTCTCTCTCTTAATGTTAGGAGTTTAAACTGCCACTCTCCCTCTCACAGTGACACGAATTACGTGTAATTGTCTATCTCCAACCCCACTCCTTTTTTTCTACAACAATTTTGCATTTTCAACTGCATAGTATTTTTCCTTGTGTTATTGATATTTTTCTCTGTCTCTCTCTAACATTTTCTCTTGTTCTTACAATATTTTCAAGTTATCTCTTCTCGACTCTACAGTGAAGTGACCAGACGGCACAGCTTTTGTAAATGAACTTGTTTTGCTCCTCTAAACTACAAAAATGCTTAGAAAATTAAACAGTTGATTATCAGCTAAGAAGAATACAATTTCTTGAAGAATGTATATTCAAAAGTTGCACAATATTTAAAGGCACGGTTCTTTTCTTAAATACCAAACTGAAATGCAAGAAAATGTTCTACCGTTGAATAGTTGATGAAAATATTAATATATTCATGTCTGCTTTAGAAATTAACAGCTATTTTCTTTTATTTCAAGGGAAGTAACAAATAAAATAAACATTAGCAATATAGAGTATATGTAAAATTATCTAATGCATATTAATTTAAGTGGCACGATTTTGTATATTACTTTCAAAAAATTAATTTTTTGTCATAAAATATATGTACTCCTTAAAAATGTTTGTAAAAATTGACTATTTCTAAACAATCAGTCTAAAAGAAATGCAACTTTTTAAATAATTTTTTTGCAAATATCATAAAAGTAGTAATATCTTTTCACGATTAAAAGTTATCTTCCTTTACTTATGTTTTACTTTCACCGAAAGAAGTAAAGAACCACGCTCTATGTAACACCGCATACTACAAGTCCAGTTTTATCAACTAGAACTTGATTCTCAGATTACAAATTTTGAAAACATTGACTGTCTGTCTATTTGAATGTCTGATCTGCAATTGTCTATCTCTCTTTTTCTTATTAGGATTTTAAAATGCTTTTATTTTCACATCAGGATTTTAAATGTTTCTTTATTAATACTGCCACTTTTAACTGTATTTTCTTACACATTAAGTTTTTAAACTGCGTTTTTCTTCATGCTAGTATTTTAAATTGTCTTTCTGGTCATTCTAGGACTTTTAACTGTTTAACTATTTATGCTAGAAATATAAACTCACTCTCTTAACTCTTTTATTTTAAACTTCATGTTTTATAATCATATCATTTTAAATTCTTGTCTTTCATCGACCGGAATTTTTGTTGTTGTTGGTATTTGCTTCTTTCTCTCTCTTAAAATACAGATTTTAAACTGTCTCTTTCCATCTCTCAATGCTATGTTTTAGTTGTAATTGCCTTTCTCTACATCGCCAGCCCATAAATTTGAATTTTCAATTGCATAGTTGTAGTTACCTTGTGTTATTGACATCTCGCTCTCTAACATTCTCTCTCGTTGTTACAATATTTTCAAGTTATCCTACTCTCGACTCAACAGCCAAGTGACCAGAATGAAATAAATTATTAATAATTTCTTTTTAGAATTTAAAGTTAACGTCATCCTTTTTCACACGAGAGGCAGCTTCTACCTCAGTAAGAAAACACAGCTATTTAATGTCGCTGTGCAGTGACAATTTATTTGAAATTACGGGAAATTGTAAATACAATGTGTATTTAGTTATGTAGACTCTACTGCTCCTGACTGGCTTGTATTGGGTAAAGTAGCTGTTCACACGTTTAAGTTGTGCTTACAGCATGAGCTCAAAACATGCACCACAAGCCTCTTCATATTTTTAAAAACCTTCTGGATAATGACCGATGATATTTGTTGGCTCTGAGTGACGATTACTGTCTTCAGATCATTAACTGTCTGCAGATTGTTTTGATGAACTTTATTTTGTTCAGCCCCCCCCCCCCCCACCCCCTTTAACAATTAGGCGGGGTTAGGTCTGGTGAAAGAGCACGCCATAATCCAAGAGATAAAATGCGAATTTGAAATACGTTTTCTTAATAAGATTTGTTGCAGCTGTATGTGTTGTTGCCCCAAACTGCTGAAACCAGGTTTCTTTACAATTTCCCGCTCTGTAAGGTGGTCTATGATTTATTCCAGGATTAAAGTACGGTAACGTTCTGAGTTGGTTGTTGCATTGACAAATTTTTCCCTATTATCGGCACGCGACTTTCTGATCGTTAAGCGGTACTTAATGTAATTCATGCGGGTTTTTACTGCATCACACACGATTGTTCATACTTGGTGACGTAATCCTGTAGATGAAACCGTGCCTCATCTGTGAAGAAAGTTACGTCAAGGACTTCATCACCTTGTTCAAAGATAATGTTCTGAAACCACATGCAGTAGTTCCAGGAATTTTTTGTAACTGCAACTCTCTCTCTCTTAATGTTAGGAGTTTAAACTGCCACTCTCCCTCTCACAGTGACACGAATTACGTGTAATTGTCTATCTCCAACCCCACTCCTTTTTTTCTACAACAATTTTGCATTTTCAACTGCATAGTATTTTTCCTTGTGTTATTGATATTTTTCTCTGTCTCTCTCTAACATTTTCTCTTGTTCTTACAATATTTTCAAGTTATCTCTTCTCGACTCTACAGTGAAGTGACAAGACGGCACAGCTTTTGTAAATGAACTTGTTTTGCTCCTCTAAACTACAAAAATGCTTAGAAAATTAAACAGTTGATTATCAGCTAGAAGAATACAATTTCTTGAAGAATGTATATTCAAAAGTTGCACAATATTTAAAGGCACGGTTCTTTTCTTAAATACCAAACTGAAATGCAAGAAAATGTTCTACCGTTGAATAGTTGATGAAAATATTAATATATTCATGTCTGCTTTAGAAATTAACAGCTATTTTCTTTTATTTCAAGGGAAGTAACAAATAAAATAAACATTAGCAATATAGAGTATATGTAAAATTATCTAATGCATATTAATTTAAGTGGCACGATTTTGTATATTACTTTCAAAAAATTAATTTTTTGTCATAAAATATATGTACTCCTTAAAATGTTTGTAAAAATTGACTATTTCTAAACAATCAGTCTAAAAGAAATGCAACTTTTTAAATAATTTTTTTGCAAATATCATAAAAGTAGTAATATCTTTTCACGATTAAAAGTTATCTTCCTTTACTTATGTTTTACTTTCACCGAAAGAAGTAAAGAACCACGCTCTATGTAACACCGCATACTACAAGTCCAGTTTTATCAACTAGAACTTGATTCTCAGATTACAAATTTTGAAAACATTGACTGTCTGTCTATTTGAATGTCTGATCTGCAATTGTCTATCTCTCTTTTTCTTATTAGGATTTTAAAATGCTTTTATTTTCACATCAGGATTTTAAATGTTTCTTTATTAATACTGCCACTTTTAACTGTATTTTCTTACACATTAAGTTTTTAAACTGCGTTTTTCTTCATGCTAGTATTTTAAATTGTCTTTCTGGTCATTCTAGGACTTTTAACTGTTTAACTATTTATGCTAGAAATATAAACTCTCTCTCACTCTCTTAACTCTTTTATTTTAAACTTCATGTTTTATAATCATATCATTTTAAATTCTTGTCTTTCATCGACCGGAATTTTTGTTGTTGTTGGTATTTGCTTCTTTCTCTCTCTTAAAATACAGATTTTAAACTGTCTCTTTCCATCTCTCAATGCTATGTTTTAGTTGTAATTGCCTTTCTCTACATCGCCAGCCCATAAATTTTAATTTTCAATTGCATAGTTGTAGTTACCTTGTGTTATTGACATCTCGCTCTCTAACATTCTCTCTCGTTGTTACAATATTTTCAAGTTATCCTACTCTCGACTCAACAGCCAAGTGACCAGAATGAAATAAATTATTAATAATTTCTTTTTAGAATTTAAAGTTAACGTCATCCTTTTTCACACGAGAGGCAGCTTCTACCTCAGTAAGAAAACACAGCTATTTAATGTCGCTGTGCAGTGACAATTTATTTGAAATTACGGGAAATTGTAAATAAAATGTGTATTTAGTTATGTAGACTCTACTGCTCCTGACTGGCTTGTATTGGGTAAAGTAGCTGTTCACACGTTTAAGTTGTGCTTACAGCATGAGCTCAAAACATGCACCACAAGCCTCTTCATATTTTTAAAACCTTCTGGATAATGACCGGTGATATTTGTTGGCTCTGAGTGACGATTACTGTCTTCAGATCATTAACTGTCTGCAGATTGTTTTGATGAACTTTATTTTGTTCAGCCCCCTTTCCCCCCCCCCCCCCCCTTTAACAATTAGGCGGGGTTAGGTCTGGTGAAAGAGCACGCCATAATCCAAGAGATAAAATGCGAATTTGAAATACGTTTTCTTAATAAGTTTGTTGCAGCTGTATGTGTTGTTGCCCCAAACTGCTGAAACCAGGTTTCTTTACAATTTCCCGCTCTGTAAGGTGGTCTATGATTTATTCCAGGATTAAAGTACGGTAACGTTCTGAGTTGGTTGTTGCATTGACAAATTTTCCCTATTATCGGCACGCGACTTTCTGATCGTAAGCGGTACTTAATGTAATTCATGCGGGTTTTTACTGCATCACACACGATTGTTCATACTTGGTGACGTAATCCTGTAGATGAAACCGTGCCTCATCTGTGAAGAAAGTTACGTCAAGGACTTCATCACCTTGTTCAAAGATAATGTTCTGAAACCACATGCAGTAGTTCCAGGAATTTTTTGTAACTGCAACTCTCTCTCTCTCTAATGTTAGGAGTTTAAACTGCCACTCTCCCTCTCACAGTGACACGAATTACGTGTAATTGTCTATCTCCAACCCCACTCCTTTTTTTCTACAACAATTTTGCATTTTCAACTGCATAGTATTTTTCCTTGTGTTATTGATATTTTTCTCTGTCTCTCTCTAACATTTTCTCTTGTTCTTACAATATTTTCAAGTTATCTCTTCTCGACTCTACAGTGAAGTGACAAGACGGCACAGCTTTTGTAAATGAACTTGTTTTGCTCCTCTAAACTACAAAAATGCTTAGAAAATTAAACAGTTGATTATCAGCTAAGAAGAATACAATTTCTTTGAAGAATGTATATTCAAAAGCTGCACAATATTTATAGGCACGGTTCTTTACTTAAATACCAAACTGAAATGCAAGAAAATGTTCTACCGTTGAATAGTTGATGAAAATATTAATATATTCATGTCTGCTTTAGAAATTAACAGCTATTTTCTTTTATTTCAAGGGAAGTAACAAATAAAATAAACATTAGCAAAATAGAGTATATGTAAAATTATCTAATGCATATTAATTTAAGTGGCACGATTTTGTATATTACTTTCAAAAAATTAATTTTTTGTCATAAAATATATGTACTCCTTAAAAATGTTTGTAAAAATTGACTATTTCTAAACAATCAGTCTAAAAGAAATGCAACTTTTTAAAATTAATTTTTTTGCAAATATCATAAAAGTAGTAATATCTTTTCACGATTAAAAGTTATCTTCCTTTACTTATGTTTTACTTTCACCGAAAGAAGTAAAGAACCACGCTCTATGTAACACCGCATACTACAAGTCCAGTTTTATCAACTAGAACTTGATTCTCAGATTACAAATTTTGAAAACATTGACTGTCTGTCTATTTGAATGTCTGATCTGCAATTGTCTATCTCTCTTTTTTATTAGGATTTTAAAATGCTTTTATTTTCACATCAGGATTTTAAATGTTTCTTTATTAATACTGCCACTTTTAACTGTATTTTCTTACACATTAAGATTTTAAACTGCGTTTTTCTTCATGCTAGTATTTTAAATTGTCTTTCTGGTCATTCTAGGACTTTTAACTGTTTAAATATTTATGCTAGAAATATAAACTCTCTCTCACTCTCTTAACTCTTTTATTTTAAACTTCATGTTTTATAATCATATCATTTTAAATTCTTGTCTTTCATCGACCGGAATTTTTTTTTTTGTTGGTATTTGCTTCTTTCTCTCTCTTAAAATACAGATTTTAAACTGTCTCTTTCCATCTCTCAATGCTATGTTTTAGTTGTAATTGCCTTTCTCTACATCGCCAGCCCATAAATTTGAATTTTCAATTGCATAGTTGTAGTTACCTTGTGTTATTGACATCTAGCTCTCTAACATTCTCTCTCGTTGTTACAATATTTTCAAGTTATCCTACTCTCGACTCAACAGCCAAGTGACCAGAATGAAATAAATTATTAATAATTTCTTTTTAGAATTTAAAATTATCGTCATCCTTTTTCACACGAGAGGCAGCTTCTACCTCAGTAAGAAAACAAAGCTATTTAAAGTCGCTGTGCAGTGACAATTTATTTGAAATTACGGGAAATTGTAAATAAAATGTGTATTTAGATATGTAGACTCTACTGCTCCTGACTGGCTTGTTTGGGTAAAGTAGCTGTTCACGACGTTTAAGTTGTGCTTACAGCATGAGCTCAAAACATGCACCACAAGCCTCTTCATATTTTTTAAACCTTCTGGATAATGACCGGTGATATTTGTTGGCTCTGAGTGACGATTACTGTCTTCAGATCATTAACTGTCTGCAGATTGTTTTGATGAACTTTATTTTTTTCAGCCCCCTTCCACCCCCCCCCCCCCAACCCCTTTAACAATTAGGCGGGGTTAGGTCTGGTGAAAGAGCACGCCATAATCCAAGAGATAAAATGCGACTTTGAAATACGTTTTCTTAATAAGTGTTGTTGCAGCTGTATGTGTTGTTGCCCCAAACTGCTGAAACCAGGTTTCTTTACAATTTCCCGTTCTGTAAGGTGGTCTATGAATTATTCCAGGATTAAAGTACGGTAACGTTCTGAGTTGGTTGTTGCATTGACAAATTTTTCCCTATTATCGGCATGCGACTTTCTGATCGTTAAGCGGTACTTAATGTAATTCATGCGGGTTTTTACTGCATCACACACGATTGTTCATACTTGGTGACGTAATCCTGTAGATGAAACCGTGCCTCATCAGTGAAGAAAGTCACGTCAAGGACTTCATCACCTTGTTCAAAGATAATGTTCTGAAACCACATGCAGTAGTTCCAGGAATTTTTTGTAACTGCAACTCTCTCTCTCTCTCTAATGTTAGGAGTTTAAACTGCCACTCTCCCTCTCACAGTGACACGAATTACGTGTAATTGTCTATCTCCAACCCCACTCCTTTTTTTCTACAACAATTTTGCATTTTCAACTGCATAGTATTTTTCCTTGTGTTATTGATATTTTTCTCTGTCTCTCTCTAACATTTTCTCTTGTTCTTACAATATTTTCAAGTTATCTCTTCTCGACTCTACAGTGAAGTGACAAGACGGCACAGCTTTTGTAAATGAACTTGTTTTGCTCCACCTCTAAACTACAAAAATGCTTAGAAAATTAAACAGTTGATTATCAGCTAAGAAGAATACAATTTCTTTGAAGAATGTATATTCAAAAGTTGCACAATATTTAAAGGCACGGTTCTTTTCTTAAATACCAAACTGAAATGCAAGAAAATGTTCTACCGTTGAATAGTTGATGAAAATATTAATATATTCATGTCTGCTTTAGAAATTAACAGCTATTTTCTTTTATTTCAAGGGAAGTAACAAATAAAATAAACATTAGCAATATAGAGTATATGTAAAATTATCTAATGCATATTAATTTTAGTGGCACGATTTTGTATATTACTTTCAAAAAATTAATTTTTTGTCATAAAATATATGTACTCCTAAAAATGTTTGTAAAAATTGACTATTTCTAAACAATCAGTCTAAAAGAAATGCAACTTTTTAAAATTATTTTTTTGCAAATATCATAAAAGTAGTAATATCTTTTCACGATTAAAAGTTATCTTCCTTTACTTATGTTTTACTTTCACCGAAAGAAGAAAAGAACCACGCTCTATGTAACACCGCATACTACAAGTCCAGTTTTATCAACTAGAACTTGATTCTCAGATTACAAATTTTGAAAACATTGACTGTCTGTCTATTTGAATGTCTGATCTGCAATTGTCTATCTCTCTTTTTCTTATTAGGATTTTAAAATGCTTTTATTTTCACATCAGGATTTTAAATGTTTCTTTATTAATACTGCCACTTTTAACTGTATTTCTTACACATTAAGTTTTTAAACTGCGTTTTTCTTCATGCTAGTATTTTAAATTGTCTTTCTGGTCATTCTAGGACTTTTAACTGTTTAACTATTTATGCTAGAAATATAAACTCTCTCTCACTCTCTTAACTCTTTTATTTTAAACTTCATGTTTTATAATCATATCATTTTAAATTCTTGTCTTTCATCGACCGGAATTTTTTTTGTTGTTGGTATTTGCTTCTTTCTCTCTCTTAAAATACAGATTTTAAACTGTCTCTTTCCATCTCTCAATGCTATGTTTTAGTTGTAATTGCCTTTCTCTACATCGCCAGCCCATAAATTTGAATTTTCAATTGCATAGTTGTAGTTACCTTGTGTTATTGACATCTCGCTCTCTAACATTCTCTCTCGTTGTTACAATATTTTCAAGTTATCCTACTCTCGACTCAACAGCCAAGTGACCAGAATGAAATAAATTATTAATAATTTCTTTTTAGAATTTAAAGTTAACGTCATCCTTTTTCACACGAGAGGCAGCTTCTACCTCAGTAAGAAAACACAGCTATTTAATGTCGCTGTGCAGTGACAATTTATTTGAAATTACGGGAAATTGTAAATAAAATGTGTATTTAGTTATGTAGACTCTACTGCTCCTGACTGGCTTGTATTGGGTAAAGTAGCTGTTCACGAGTTTAAGTTGTGCTTACAGCATGAGCTCAAAACATGCACCACAAGCCTCTTCATATTTTTAAAACCTTCTGGATAATGACCGGTGATATTTGTTGGCTCTGAGTGACGATTACTGTCTTTAGATCATTAACTGTCTGCAGATTGTTTTGATGAACTTTATTTTTTCAGCCCCCTTCCCCCCCCCCCCCCCCCCAACCCCTTTAACAATTAGGCGGGGTTAGGTCTGGTGAAAGAGCACGCCATAATCCAAGAGATAAAATGCGAATTTGAAATACGTTTTCTTAATAAGATTTGTTGCAGCTGTATGTGTTGTTGCCCCAAACTGCTGAAACCAGGTTTCTTTACAATTTCCCGCTCTGTAAGGTGGTCTATGATTTATTCCAGGATTAAAGTACGGTAACGTTCTGAGTTGGTTGTTGCATTGACAAATTTTTCCCTATTATCGGCACGCGACTTTCTGATCGTTAAGCGGTACTTAATGTAATTCATGCGGGTTTTTACTGCATCACACACGATTGTTCATACTTGGTGACGTAATCCTGTAGATGAAACCGTGCCTCATCTGTGAAGAAAGTTACGTCAAGGACTTCATCACCTTGTTCAAAGATAATGTTCTGAAACCACATGCAGTAGTTCCAGGAATTTTTTGTAACTGCAACTCTCTCTCTCTCTCTAATGTTAGGAGTTTAAACTGCCACTCTCCCTCTCACAGTGACACGAATTACGTGTAATTGTCTATCTCCAACCCCACTCCTTTTTTTCTACAACAATTTTGCATTTTCAACTGCATAGTATTTTTCCTTGTGTTATTGATATTTTTCTCTGTCTCTCTCTAACATTTTCTCTTGTTCTTACAATATTTTCAAGTTATCTCTTCTCGACTCTACAGTGAAGTGACAAGACGGCACAGCTTTTGTAAATGAACTTGTTTTGCTCCACCTCTAAACTACAAAAATGCTTAGAAAATTAAACAGTTGATTATCAGCTAAGAAGAATACAATTTCTTTGAAGAATGTATATTCAAAAGTTGCACAATATTTATAGGCACGGTTCTTTTCTTAAATACCAAACTGAAATGCAAGAAAATGTTCTACCGTTGAATAGTTGATGAAAATATTAATATATTCATGTCTGCTTTAGAAATTAACAGCTATTTTCTTTTATTTCAAGGGAAGTAACAAATAAAATAAACATTAGCAATATAGAGTATATGTAAAATTATCTAATGCATATTAATTTAAGTGGCACGATTTTGTATATTACTTTCAAAAAATTAATTTTTTGTCATAAAATATATGTACTCCTAAAAATGTTTGTAAAATTGACTATTTCTAAACAATCAGTCTAAAAGAAATGCAACTTTTTAAAATTATTTTTTGCAAATATCATAAAAGTAGTAATATCTTTTCACGATTAAAAGTTATCTTCCTTTACTTATGTTTTACTTTCACCGAAAGAAGAAAAGAACCACGCTCTATGTAACACCGCATACTACAAGTCCAGTTTTATCAACTAGAACTTGATTCTCAGATTACAAATTTTGAAAACATTGACTGTCTGTCTATTTGAATGTCTGATCTGCAATTGTCTATCTCTCTTTTTCTTATTAGGATTTTAAAATGCTTTTATTTTCACATCAGGATTTTAAATGTTTCTTTATTAATACTGCCACTTTTAACTGTATTTTCTTACACATTAAGATTTTAAACTGCGTTTTTCTTCATGCTAGTATTTTAAATTGTCTTTCTGGTCATTCTAGGACTTTTAACTGTTTAACTATTTATGCTAGAAATATAAACTCTCTCTCACTCTCTTAACTCTTTTATTTTAAACTTCATGTTTTATAATCATATCATTTTAAATTCTTGTCTTTCATCGACCGGAATTTTTTTTGTTGTTGGTATTTGCTTCTTTCTCTCTCTTAAAATACAGATTTTAAACTGTCTCTTTCCATCTCTCAATGCTATGTTTTAGTTGTAATTGCCTTTCTCTACATCGCCAGCCCATAAATTTGAATTTTCAATTGCATAGTTGTAGTTACCTTGTGTTATTGACATCTCGCTCTCTAACATTCTCTCTCGTTGTTACAATATTTTCAAGTTATCCTACTCTCGACTCAACAGCCAAGTGACCAGAATGAAATAAATTATTAATAATTTCTTTTTAGAATTTAAAGTTAACGTCATCCTTTTTCACACGAGAGGCAGCTTCTACCTCAGTAAGAAAACACAGCTATTTAATGTCGCTGTGCAGTGACAATTTATTTGAAATTACGGGAAATTGTAAATAAAATGTGTATTTAGTTATGTAGACTCTACTGCTCCTGACTGGCTTGTATTGGGTAAAGTAGCTGTTCACACGTTTAAGTTGTGCTTACAGCATGAGCTCAAAACATGCACCACAAGCCTCTTCATATTTTTAAAAACCTTCTGGATAATGACCGGTGATATTTGTTGGCTCTGAGTGACGATTACTGTCTTTAGATCATTAACTGTCTGCAGATTGTTTTGATGAACTTTATTTTGTTCAGCCCCCCCCCCCCCCCCCACCCCTTTAACAATTAGGCGGGGTTAGGTCTGGTGAAAGAGCACGCCATAATCCAAGAGATAAAATGCGAATTTGAAATACGTTTTCTTAATAAGATTTGTTGCAGCTGTATGTGTTGTTGCCCCAAACTGCTGAAACCAGGTTTCTTTACAATTTCCCGCTCTGTAAGGTGGTCTATGATTTATTCCAGGATTAAAGTACGGTAACGTTCTGAGTTGGTTGTTGCATTGACAAATTTTTCCCTATTATCGGCACGCGACTTTCTGATCGTTAAGCGGTACTTAATGTAATTCATGCGGGTTTTTACTGCATCACACACGATTGTTCATACTTGGTGACGTAATCCTGTAGATGAAACCGTGCCTCATCTGTGAAGAAAGTTACGTCAAGGACTTCATCACCTTGTTCAAAGATAATGTTCTGAAACCACATGCAGTAGTTCCAGGAATTTTTTGTAACTGCAACTCTCTCTCTCTCTAATGTTAGGAGTTTAAACTGCCACTCTCCCTCTCACAGTGACACGAATTACGTGTAATTGTCTATCTCCAACCCCACTCCTTTTTTTCTACAACAATTTTGAATTTTCAACTGCATAGTATTTTTCCTTGTGATATTGATATTTTTCTCTGTCTCTCTCTAACATTTTCTCTTGTTCTTACAATATTTTCAAGTTATCTCTTCTCGACTCTACAGTGAAGTGACAAGACGGCACAGCTTTTGTAAATGAACTTGTTTTGCTCCTCTAAACTACAAAAATGCTTAGAAAATTAAACAGTTGATTATCAGCTAAGAAGAATACAATTTCTTTGAAGAATGTATATTCAAAAGCTGCACAATATTTATAGGCACGGTTCTTTTCTTAAATACCAAACTGAAATGCAAGAAAATGTTCTACCGTTGAATAGTTGATGAAAATATTAATATATTCATGTCTGCTTTAGAAATTAACAGCTATTTTCTTTTATTTCAAGGGAAGTAACAAATAAAATAAACATTAGCAAAATAGAGTATATGTAAAATTATCTAATGCATATTAATTTAAGTGGCACGATTTTGTATATTACTTTCAAAAAATTAATTTTTTGTCATAAAATATATGTACTCCTAAAAATGTTTGTAAAACTTGACTATTTCTAAACAATCTGAATAAAAGAAATGAACTTTTTAAAATTTTTTTTATGCAAATATCATAAAAGTAGTAATATCTTTTCACGATTAAAGTTATCTTCCTTTACTTATGTTTTACTTTCACCGAAAGAAGAAAAGAACCACGCTCTATGTAACACCGCATACTACAAGTCCAGTTTTATCAACTAGAACTTGATTCTCAGATTACA
>JAVIAB010000046.1:40893890-41011390 GCA_032433765.1 Megaustenia siamemsis
GACAACTGATAGAAATGACTGGGCACACTGGCATTAGTTTAGATCACTAGTAGTGAGAGTTAGTTGTTCAGAGTTATGAGATAGACACGACTGATAGAAATGGCTGGACACACTGGCATTAGTTTAGATCACTAGTAGTGAGAGTTAGTTGTTCAGAGTTATGAGATAGACACCTGATAGAAATCTGGACACACTGGCATTAGTTTAGATCACTAGTAGTGAGAGTTAGTTGTTCAGAGTTATGAGATAGACAACTGATAGAAATGGCTGGACACACTGACATTAGTTTAGATCATTAGTAGTGAGAGTTAGTTGTTCAGAGTTATGAGATAGACAACTGATAGAAATGACTGGACACACTGGCATTAGTTTAGATCACTAGTAGTGAGAGTTAGTTGTTCAGAGTTATGAGATAGACAACTGATAGAAATGGCTGGACACACTGGCATTAGTTTAGATCACTAGTAGTGAGAGTTAGTTGTTCAGAGTTATGAGATAGACACCTGATAGAAATGAATAGGCACACTGGAATTAGTTTAGATCACTAGTAGTGAGAGTTAGTTGTTCAGAGTTATGAGATAGACACGACTGATAGGAATGGCTGGACACACTGACATTAATTTAGATCATTTGTAGTGAGAGTTAGTTGTTCAGAGTTATGAGATAGACAACTGATAGAAATGACTGGGCACACTGGCATTAGTTTAGATCACTAGTAGTGAGAGTTAGTTGTTCAGAGTTATGAGATAGACACGACTGATAGAAATGGCTGGACACACTGGCATTAGTTTAGATCACTAGTAGTGAGAGTTAGTTGTTCAGAGTTATGAGATAGACAACTGATAGAAATAGCTGGACACACTGGCATTAGTTTAGATCACTAGTAGTGAGAGTTAGTTTTCAGAGTTATGAGATAGACAACTGATAGAAATGGCTGGACACACTGGCATTAGTTTAGATCACTAGTAGTGAGAGTTAGTTGTTCAGAGTTATGAGATAGACAACTGATAGAAATGGCTGGACACACTGGCATTAGTTTAGATCACTAGTAGTGAGAGTTAGTTGTTCAGAGTTATGAGATAGACACCTGATAGAAAGAATACATACTGGCATTAATTTAGATCACTAGTAGTGAGAGTTAGTTGTTCAGAGTTATGAGATAGACACGACTGATAGAAATGGCTGGACACACTGGCATTAGTTTAGATCACTAGTAGTGAGAGTTAGTTGTTCAGAGTTATGAGATAGACACGACTGATAGAAATGGCTGGACACACTGGCATTAGTTTAGATCACTAGTAGTGAGAGTTAGTTGTTCAGAGTTATGAGATAGACAACTGATAGAAATAGCTGGACACACTGGCATTAGTTTAGATCACTAGTAGTGAGAGTTAGTTGTTCAGAGTTATGAGATAGACAACTGATAGAAAGCTGGACACACTGGCATTAGTTTAGATCACTAGTAGTGAGAGTTAGTTGTTCAGAGTTATGAGATAGACAACTGATAGAAATGGCTGGACACACTGGCATTAGTTTAGATCACTAGTAGTGAGAGTTAGTTGTTCAGAGTTATGAGATAGACAACTGATAGAAATGGCTGGACACACTGGCATTAGTTTAGATCACTAGTAGTGAGAGTTAGTTGTTCAGAGTTATGAGATAGACAACTGATAGAAATAGCTGGACACACTGGCATTAGTTTAGATCACTAGTAGTGAGAGTTAGTTGGTCAGAGTTATGAGATAGACACGACTGATAGAAATGCTGGACACACTGGCATTAGTTTAGATCACTAGTAGTGAGAGTTAGTTGTTCAGAGTTATGAGAAAGACACCTGATAGAAATGAATGGCACACTGAATTAATTTAGATCACTAGTAGTGAGAGTTAGTTGTTCAGAGTTATGAGATAGACACGACTGATAGGAATGGCTGGACACACTGACATTAATTTAGATCACTTGTAGTGAGAGTTAGTTGTTCAGAGTTATGAGATAGACAACTGATAGAAATGACTGGCACACTGGCATTAGTTTAGATCACTAGTAGTGAGAGTTAGTTGTTCAGAGTTATGAGATAGACAACTGATAGAAATGGCTGGACACACTGGCATTAGTTTAGATCACTAGTAGTGAGAGTTAGTTGTTCAGAGTTATGAGATAGACAACTGATAGAAATGGCTGGACACACTGGCATTAGTTTAGATCACTAGTAGTGAGAGTTAGTTGTTCAGAGTTATGAGATAGACACCTGATAGAAATGGCTGGCACACTGGATTATTTAGATCACTAGTAGTGAGAGTTAGTTGTTCAGAGTTATGAGATAGACACCTGATAGAAATGAATAGGCACACTGGAATTATTTAGATCACTAGTAGTGAGAGTTAGTTGTTCAGAGTTATGAGATAGACACGACTGATAGGAAATGGCTGGACACACTGGCATTAGTTTAGATCACTAGTAGTGAGAGTTAGTTGTTCAGAGTTATGAGATAGACACGACTGATAGAAATGGCTGGACACACTGGCATTAGTTTAGATCACTAGTAGTGAGAGTTAGTTTCAGAGTTATGAGATAGACACGACTGATAGAAATGGCTGGACACACTGGCATTAGTTTAGATCACTAGTAGTGAGAGTTAGTTGTTCAGAGTTATGAGATAGACAACTGATAGAAATGGCTGGACACACTGGCATTAGTTTAGATCACTAGTAGTGAGAGTTAGTTGTTCAGAGTTATGAGATAGACAACTGATAGAAATGGCTGGACACACTGGCATTAGTTTAGATCACTAGTAGTGAGAGTTAGTTGTTCAGAGTTATGAGATAGACAACTGATAGAAATGGCTGGACACACAGGCATTAGTTTAGATCACTAGTAGTGAGAGTTAGTTGTTCAGAGTTATCAGATAGACAACTGATAGAAATGGCTGGACACACTGACATTAGTTTAGATCACTAGTAGTGAGAGTTAGTTGTTCAGAGTTATGAGAAAGACACCTGATAGAAATGAATAGGCATACTGGAATTAATTTAGATCACTAGTAGTGAGAGTTAGTTGTTCAGAGTTATGTGATAGACACGACTGATAGGAATGGCTGGACACACTGGCATTAGTTTAGATCACTAGTAGTGAGAGTTAGTTGTTCAGAGTTATGAGATAGACACGACTGATAGAAATGGCTGGACACACTGGCATTAGTTTAGATCACTAGTAGTGAGAGTTAGTTGTTCAGAGTTGTGAGATAGACCACTGATAGAAATGGCTGGACACACTGGCATTAGTTTAGATCACTAGTAGTGAGAGTTAGTTGTTCAGAGTTATGAGATAGACAACTGATAGAAATGACTGGCACACTGGCATTAGTTTAGATCACTAGTAGTGAGAGTTAGTTGTTCAGAGTTATGAGATAGACACGACTGATAGAAATGGCTGGACACACTGGCATTATTTTAGATCACTTGTAGTGAGAGTTAGTTGATCAGAGTTATGAGATAGACAACTGATAGAAATGCTGGACACACTGGCATTAGTTTAGATCACTAGTAGTGAGAGTTAGTTGTTCAGAGTTATCAGATAGAACAACTGATAGAAATGGCTGGACACACTGGCATTAGTTTAGATCACTAGTAGTGAGAGTTAGTTGTTCAGAGTTATGAGAAAGACACTGATAGAAATGAATAGGCACACTGGATTAATTTAGATCACTAGTAGTGAGAGTTAGTTGTTCAGAGTTATGTGATAGACACGACTGATAGGAATGGCTGGACACACTGGCATTAGTTTAGATCACTAGTAGTGAGAGTTAGTTGTTCAGAGTTATGAGATAGACAACTGATAGAAATGGCTGACACACTGGCATTAGTTTAGATCACTAGTAGTGAGAGTTAGTTGTTCAGAGTTATGAGATAGACAACTGATAGAAATGGCTGGACACACTGGCATTAGTTTAGATCACTAGTAGTGAGAGTTAGTTGTTCAGAGTTATGAGAAGACACCTGATAGAAATGAATAGGCACACTGGAATTAATTTAGATCACTAGTAGTGAGAGTTAGTTGTTCAGAGTTATGAGATAGACACGACTGATAGGAATGGCTGGACACACTGGCATTAGTTTAGATCATTTGTAGTGAGAGTTAGTTGTTCAGAGTTATGAGATAGACAACTGATAGAAATGACTGGCACACTGGCATTAGTTTAGATCACTAGTAGTGAGAGTTAGTTGTTCAGAGTTATGAGATAGACACGACTGATAGAAATGGCTGGACACACTGGCATTAGTTTAGATCACTAGTAGTGAGAGTTAGTTGTTCAGAGTTATGAGATAGACAACTGATAGAAATGACTGGACACACTGGCATTAGTTTAGATCACTAGTAGTGAGAGTTAGTTTATCAGAGTTATGAGATAGACAACTGATAGAAATGGCTGGACACACTGGCATTAGTTTAGATCACTAGTAGTGAGAGTTAGTTGTTCAGAGTTATGAGATAGACAACTGATAGAAATGGCTGGACACACAGGCATTAGTTTAGATCACTAGTAGTGAGAGTTAGTTGTTCAGAGTTATCAGATAGACAACTGATAGAAATGGCTGGACACACTGACATTAGTTTAGATCACTAGTAGTGAGAGTTAGTTGTTCAGAGTTATGAGAAGACACCTGATAGAAATGAATAGGCATACTGGAATTAATTTAGATCACTAGTAGTGAGAGTTAGTTGTTCAGAGTTATGTGATAGACACGACTGATAGGAATGGCTGGACACACTGGCATTAGTTTAGATCACTAGTAGTGAGAGTTAGTTGTTCAGAGTTATGAGATAGACACGACTGATAGAAATGGCTGGACACACTGGCATTAGTTTAGATCACTAGTAGTGAGAGTTAGTTGTTCAGAGTTATGAGATAGACACGACTGATAGAAATATGCTGGACACACTGGCATTATTTTAGATCACTAGTAGTGAGAGTTAGTTGTTCAGAGTTATCAGATAGACAACTGATAGAAATGACTGGGCACACTGGCATTAGTTTAGATCACTAGTAGTGAGAGTTAGTTGTTCAGAGTTATGAGATAGACACGACTGATAGAAATGGCTGGACACACTGGCATTAGTTTAGATCACTAGTAGTGAGAGTTAGTTGATCAGAGTTATGAGATAGACAACTGATAGAAATGGCTGGACACACAGGCATTAGTTTAGATCACTAGTAGTGAGAGTTAGTTGTTCAGAGTTATCAGATAGACAACTGATAGAAATGGCTGGACACACTGACATTAAGTTTAGATCACTAGTAGTGAGAGTTAGTTGTTCAGAGTTATGAGAAAGACACCTGATAGAAATGAATAGGCATACTGAATTAGTTTAGATCACTAGTAGTGAGAGTTAGTTGTTCAGAGTTATGTGATAGACACGACTGATAGAAATGGCTGGACACACTGGCATTAGTTTAGATCACTAGTAGTGAGAGTTAGTTGTTCAGAGTTATGAGATAGACACTGATAGAAATGGCTGGACACACTGGCATTAGTTTAGATCACTAGTAGTGAGAGTTAGTTGTTCAGAGTTATGAGATAGACACGACTGATAGAAATGGCTGGACACACTGCATTAGTTTAGATCACTAGTAGTGAGAGTTAGTTGTTCAGAGTTATCAGATAGACAACTGATAGAAATGACTGGGCACACTGGCATTAGTTTAGATCACTAGTAGTGAGAGTTAGTTGTTCAGGAGTTATGAGATAGACACGACTGATAGAAATGGCTGGACACACTGGCATTAGTTTAGATCACTAGTAGTGAGAGTTAGTTGTTCAAGTTATGAGATAGACAACTGATAGAAATAGCTGGACACACTGGCATTAGTTTTAGATCACTAGTAGTGAGAATTAGTTTTATCAGAGTTGTGAGATAGACAACTGATAGAAATGGCTTGACACACTGGCATTAGTTTAGATCACTAGTAGTGAGAGTTAGTTGTTCAGAGTTATCAGATAGACAACTGATAGAAATGGCTGGACACACTGACATTAGTTTAGATCACTAGTAGTGAGAGTTAGTTGTTCAGAGTTATGAGAAAGACACCTGATAGAAATGAATAGGCATACTGGAATTAATTTAGATCACTAGTAGTGAGAGTTAGTTGTTCAGAGTTATGTGATAGACACGACTGATAGGAATGGCTGGACACACTGGCATTAGTTTAGATCACTAGTAGTGAGAGTTAGTTGTTCAGAGTTATGAGATAGACACGACTGATAGAAATGGCTGGACACACTGGCATTAGTTTAGATCACTAGTAGTGAGAGTTAGTTGTTCAGAGTTATGAGATAGACACGACTGATAGAATTGGCTGGACACACTGGCATTAGTTTAGATCACTAGTAGTGAGAGTTAGTTGTTCAGAGTTATGAGATAGACACGACTGATAGAAATGGCAGGACACACTGGAGATAGTTTAGATCACTTGTAATGAGTGTTATCTGCTGTAGTTGTAGTAGAATTGTATAGTCACAATGATAGTTAAGTAATAGGTGGAACAGTTCAGAAGTGTGATAGTTGTGTCAATAAATCAGCGGAGATAAACATTAGAATACAATTTCACTGTCCATCAGTGTTAACTTAGAAGTTATCTTAATGCCAACATAAATGATGATGTTCAGTACCATCACTAATTGATCATAGGGCTAAAATGATATCCAATAAAAAGACGGGAGCATCCAATACTCATATACTGTTTCATCGGCTGATTGTTCGCTGTGCCAATCCAATAATAATTAAGATGCATAATTTAGTCAACTCAAAATTCTGATAAAGATATTACAAGATCAACAGTCTGCTGTGATCTATAACAAGATCATTTTTTATGCCGCGAGCTTTAGATAAGGTCATCTACAAGAGCCTGGGTCTTTATGTAAGAGAGACGTTATAAATCAGCGACGAGAATTTGAATTCTTTTCAACAGGTTTTATAACAGGTGGAGGAGAAAAGAATGAACTAATTAACAATATAGTGGGTCAAGTAGCTTAGCAGGGACGCTGAAGAATTTCTTTCTTTTTTTTCACAAGTCAACGAGTCAAGTGAATGAACTGAAAAAAAATCGCTGCTGTAGTAGTTACTTATCAAGCTAGCGATCAAAAATATTTAAACAGTGTTGTCAAAGTATATTCAGAAAATACGAAGTTATATTAACAGTATAAAGGTTGATATTGTATCTAACTTATGAAATAAATCAAGTAGCAAAGAAGTCACGCTCAGTGCAAGGAATAAACAAGTTGTATATATTAAAGTTAACTGATCAAGAACTCAAAATAGCAAATTATCATGAAAGTTCAAGACAAAGCATGCTCAAGTTGTCGAGGCAAGTCAAATTGATGTCAACAATAAGTTCACAACTAAAGAATTCAAATTACTTCAGTGCGTCGTGTCACGAGAGGCTCCCGAATATTGCAAGACAAGAGAGCACGTTTAAGATTGAAATCATCAATTAGCGTACGACAATTCCAGGTTAACAAGGGTAGAGTGTGAGATTGTGAGATTGTCGAACTTAACACGTAGTGTCTGGAGAGACAACTGTGCAGTCACGTGACTGAGTGTAACCTTCTGGCTTAAGAAACATAAACATCCAGTGTGTACTTTCATTTTCCAAGGATGATCAAGTGTGAATTACTTAGTTAGCTATTATATTTAGGAATTGAATGGTTGTCCTTTTGAATTGATTGTTGAAATGGAACTTAATGAATTGTTATTGTTTGGTTGATTACAAGCGCAAGATTTTGATTAAAAATGACTTATGATTTTTACCCCAAACATTTTTATGGATACGACTATGAAATCACTAAAGGTAGTACATTTACACTCAAGGTACAATTCAAACTTAATATATCCTCACAGCAAGATTTTGAATAATAAAATCATTTGTATGAATTTTACCCCCAGCCATTTTTTAAAGAATACGCCTATGCAATTAAAAAAATACAATTAACCTCTAGGCTTACCTCAAACTTTAATTTAGGCAACCCGTAGCAAAATTTACTTTAAAATCACTTATATTAATTTTACTCCTCACTATTTTTGAGATACGCCTATTAACAAAATAAAAGTTAACCTCAAGGTTTACCTCCAACATTGTTTTAAGGAATCCCTGTAGCAAAAGTGTACTTAAAAACCAATTTTATGAATTTTACCCCTGACCATTTTTTGGGTATACGATTATGAAATCACTAAAAATAGTATATATACACTCTAGGCCTACTTCAAACTTCATATTAGACATCCTCATAGCAAGGTTTTGAATACAAAAATCACTTTTATGAATTTACCCCCTCACTATTTTTTTAAACTTTACCCCTGACAATCTTTGAGGGATATGCCTATGAAACTGTTAAAAAAATAGATAACCTCTAAGCTTACCTCTAACTTTATTTTAGGCATCTCCGTGGCAAAAATTTACTTAAAATCACTTTATAAATGTTTAACCCTTGATCATTTTTTAGGGATACGCCTATGAAACTGTTAAAAAAATTAATTTAACCTCTAGTCTTTCTCAAAACTTCACATTAGACATCCCTGTAGCAAAATTTTGAATAAAAATCACTTTATTATTTTTACTCCCCCCTCCGCCCGCCTATTTTATGAATACGACTATGAAAACGCTAAAAATAGTAAATTCACACTCTAGATAAATTTCACACTTAATACTAGACATCCTCATAGCAAGATATTTTACATAAAAATCACTTATGAATTTTAGACCTGACTATTTTTCAGGTTTGACTATGTTTCATACGCCTATGAAACTGTCAAAAAAATATATCCTCAAGGCTTACTTAAAACTTTAATTTAGGCAACCCCGTAGCAAATATTTACTTTAAAATCACAATTTAAATTTTTAAACTCTCACTATTTTTTAGGGATACGCCTATTAACTGTTTAAAAAATAAAAGTTAACCACAAGGCTTACCACAAACTTTATTTTAAGCAACCCTGTAGCAAAAATGTACATAAAAATCACTTTTATGAATTTTATCCCTGACCATTTCTGAGGGATACGCCTATGAAACTGTATTTAACCTCTAGGCTTACCTCAAACTTTATTGTAGGCACCCCCGTAGCAAAAATTTATTTTAAATCACTGTTATAAATTTTACCTCCTGACCATTTTTGAGGGATACGCCTTTGAAACAGTTAAAAATAAATTTAACCTCTAGGTTTACCTCAAACTTCATATTAGACATCATCGTAGCAAAAATTTACTTAAAAATCACTTTTATGAATTTTTACCCCTTGATAATTTTGGGGGGATAAGCCTATGAAACTGTTAAATAATAAATTTAACATCTAGGTTTTTTCAAAAACTTCATATTAGACATCATCGTAGCAAAAAATTACTTAAAAATAACTTTTATTAATTTTACCCCCAGCCATTTTATAGATACGACTATAAAATCACTAAAAATTGTAAATTTACACACCAGGCCTACTTCAAACTTCACATTAGACATCCTCATAGCAAGATAGTGAATAAAAATCACTTTTATGCATTTCATCAACAGCTAATTTTTTTTATGGATGCGTCTATGAAACTGTTAGAAAAATAAATTTAACCTCTAGGTTTACCTCAAACTTCACATTATACATCATTGTAGCAAAAATTTACTTAAATAACATTTATAAATGTATAAACCTTGATCATTTTTTAGAGATACGCCAATGAAGCTGTAAAAAATTAAATTTAACCTCTAGACTTACCTCAAACTTTATTTTATGCACCCCCGTAGCAAAAATTTAATTAAAATCACTTTTATGAATTTTTACTCCTTTGATATTTTTTTATGGAAAACGCCTATGAAACTTAAAAAATTAAAATATAACCTGTATGCTTTCCCAAAACTTCATATTAGACATCCTCATAGCAAGATTTATAATAAAAAATCACTTTGATGAGTTTTAATCAGTCATTTTTGTAATGATACGCCCATGAAACTGTTAAAATAATTAAATATAACCTCTATATTCTTTCCCAAAACTTCATATTACACACCCCCGTAGCAAGATTTTGAATAAAAATCACTTTTATTTTTACCCCCCCCCGGCCATTTTGTATGGATACGACTATGAAAACACTAAAAATAGTAAATTTACACTCTTGGTAAATTTCTCTCTTAATACTAGACATCCTCATAGTAAGATTTTGAATATAAAATCACTGTTATGAATTTTACATCAAATCATTTTTTAGGGATACGCCTATGAAACTGTAACAAAAAATCAAATTTAACATCAATGCTTACCTCAAACTTTAATTTAGGTAACCCCGTAGCAAAAATTTAATTTAAAATCACTTTTTGTTTAGCTCCTCACTATTTTTGAGGGATACGCCTATTAACTGTTTATAAAAATAAAAGTTAACATCAAGGCTTACCTCAAACGTTATTTTAAGCATCCATGTAGCATAAGTGTACATAAAAATCACTTTTATAAATTTTACAATTTTTGAGGGATACGCCTATGAAACTGTTAAAAAATAAAATTATACCTCCAGGCTTACATCAAACTTTATTTTAGGCATACCAGCAGCAAAATTTATTTAAAATCACTTTTATAAATTTTACCCCCTGAACATTTTTAGGGATACGCTTTGAACCTATTTTAAAAAATATAAATTTAACCTCTAGGTTGACCTCAATCTTCATATTAGACATCATCGTAACAAAATTTACTTAAAAATCACTTTTATGAATTTTTACCCCTTTAAGATTTTATTTCGGGATATGTCTATGAAACTGTTAAATAATAAATTTAACATCTAGGTTTTCCCAAAACTTTATGTTAGACATCTTCGTAGCAAGATTTTGAATAAAAATCACTTTTTTGAATTTGATCCCCAGCCATTTTTTATAGATACGACTATGAAATCACTAAGAATAGTAAATTTACAATCTAGGCCTACATCAAACTTCATATTAGATGTCCTCATAGCAAGATTTTGAATAAAAATCACTTTTAAGAATTTCACCCCAGCCATTTTTTTATGGATACGCTAATGAAACCGTTAAAAATTAAATTTAACCTCTATGCTTACCTCAAACTTTAATTTAGGGAATCCGTAAAAAAAAAATTATTTTCAAATCACATTTTTTATTTTACCCGCTCATTATTTTTGAAAGATTTGCCCATTAACTGGAAAAAAATAAAAGTTAACCTCGAGGCTTACTTCAAAATTTATTTTAAGCTTCCCTGTAGCAAAAGTGCACTTAAAAATCACTTTTATTAATTTTATCCATGACCATTTTAAGGGATACGCATATGAACCTGTTAAAAATATAAAATGTAACCTTTAGGTTTACCTCAAACTTCATATTATACATAATTGTAGCAAAAAATTACTTAAAAATAACTTTATAAATATATAACCCTTGATCATTTTTTGGGGATACGCCTATGAAACTGTTAAAAAAATAAATTTAACCTCTAGTCTTTACCAAGATTTTATATTAGACTTCCCCGTAGCAAGATTTTGAATAAAAATCACTTTTATGAGTTTTAACCCCAGCCATTGTTTTAGGTTAGGGATACTCCCATGAAACTGCTAAACAGATACATTTAACCCCTAGTCTTTCCCAAAACTTCATATTAGACACCCCCGTAGCAAGATTTTGAAGAAAAATCATTTTTATTATTTTTACCCCAAGCCATTTTTTATGGATACGACTATGAAAATACTAAAAATAGTAAATCTACACTCTAGGTAAATTTCACACTAATAATAGACATCCTCATAGCAAGATTTTGAATAAAAAATCAGTTTTATAAATATTTGCCCCCTGTCATTTTCTAAGGGATACGCCCATGAAAATGCTAAACAAATACATTTAACCCCTAGTCTTTCCCAAACCTTCATATTACACACCCCCGTAGGAAGATTTGAATAAAAATCACTTTTATATTTTTTAGCCATTTGTTATGGATAAGACTATGAAAACACTAAAAGTAGTAAATTTACACTCTTGGTAAATTTCACACTTAATAATAGAAATCATCATAGCAAGATTTTGAATAAAATATAATTTTATTAATTTTACCCCTGTCAATTGTTTGTTGAAGACCTATGCTCCACAGGTTGCAGACAGTGTTTGTTGAAAACCTATGCACCACAGGTTGCAGACAGTGTTTGTTGAAGACCTATGCTCCACAGGGAGCTGAAAGTGTTTGTTGAAGACCTATGCTGCACAGGTAGCTGACGGTATTTGTTGAAGACCTATGCTCCACAGGTAGCTGAAAGTTTTTGTTGAAGACCTATGTTATACAGGTAGCTGAAAGTGTTTGTTGAAGACCTATGCTCCATAATGTGATGAAAGTGTTTGTTGAAGACCTATGTTCCACAGGGAGATAAAAGTGTTTGTTGAAGACTTATGCTCCACAAGGAGATAAAAGTTTTTGCTGAAGACCTATGTTACACAGGTAGCTGAAAGTGTTTGTTGAAGACCTATGTTCCACAGGGAGATAAAAGTGTTTGTTGAAGACCTATGCTCCACAGGGAGATAAAAGTGTTTGTTGAAGACCTATGCTCCACAGGGATCTGAAAGTGCTTGTTGAAGACCTATGTTCCACAGGGATCTGAAAGTGCTTGTTGAAGACCTTCGCTCCACAGGGACCTGAAAGTGTTTGTTGAAGACCTATGCTCCACAGGGAGCTGAAAGTGTTTGTTGAAGACCTATGCTCCACACGGAGCTGAAAGGTATACGAAGAAGAAACCGTCCATTTCTAAACTATGGAAAGCAAATAAGACTTAAGAGGAATGCACATAGAAATAAACCAATATATGCCTTCTTCATAAACTACACCAAAGCTTTTGACGGAGTACACCTCAAACAACATATAGAATGCCTAAAAGAGATACATCTAGATGACATGGACATACGACTAATATGTAATCTATACAAAATCAAAAGATGGACAAACCAGCCTATGACAACCTGCACCATCAAAGCAAGAGACAGAACAGAATGGCGCTCCATGATAGCCAAACGTCGATGCGGAGATGGCACTCGATGATGATGATGAACTGATCACTGACTCAAAATAGCAAGCTATCGTGAAAGCTCAAGACAAAGCATGCTCAAATTGTTGTAACAAGTCAAATTGATGTCAACAATAAGTTCACAACTAAAGAATTCAAGTTACTTCAGCGCGTCGTGTCACGAGAAACTCCCGAATATTGCAAGACAACAGAGCACGTTTAATCGTCAATTGTCAATTAGCGTACGACAAATCCAGGTTAACTAGGGTACTGCGTGACATTGTGAGATCATCTAACTTAAAACGTAGTGTCTGGAGAGACATCCGTGTAATCACGTGACCGTGTAAGTGTAACCTACTTCTGGCTTAAGAAATATAAACATCGAGTGTCTTCTTCCATTTTCCAAGGATTATTAAGTATGAATTACTTACTTAGTTAATTATATTTATGAATCGATTGATTGTCCTTTTGAATTGATTGTTGAAATGGAACTTAATGAATTGTTATTGTTTGGCAGAATACACGCGTTATAAAATAGTATTTAATTGAAATGTCATCAAACAGGTCTGAGGATTTACCAACGCTGGCGAGGAGTAGTTTACCTGTGCCTACGTCATACAGGGGCACATTCTCGTGTATTTTCACACTCCACGGGAAATGTGGGGAACAGAAGTTAAAAGGATAACCATTCATGTCATTTGTGTAAATGGAAGGGCTGCTGTCCCCAGGATCCCCACCTCACTAGGACTAATGCCCTAGGCTAGAGCTGCCTAGCTAGTGGAAACTAGCCCAGATTCAACAGCACACAGACGTGCCGATTGCAATCTCGGCACTAAGAACATCGGGTGTTACCCTAGTCCGACCACGCATCTTCCACCCCCCCAATTTTTCTGTTCAAACTTTGACATAATGGGAGGTAGCAAAGCAGTACCCAAAGACTACTGTGTCACGTAGCCGACGTGACACAGTCTGTGTTGCTAGAGCAGGCAACACGGCTTTGCACCTAGGACAAGGTTTATAAGCCTTGCGTCTTAGCCAAAGAGAAAAATTGGGCAGTTGGTTTATAAATATTCACTAGAATTTCATAAACCCGGCCACTGAAAACTACATACAAAATAGTTAATTATATAAATCTCTTGCTATTGTAATTTTTTAAGAGTACCACAATTTTGCATATCATTTGAAGAAAGAATATTTTCTTAAAAATGTTTATGTTTAAATATACAAAAACATATTAGGCAATGTGTCTTACAATCCACTAAAATTAAAACTTATCAATCAAAATGTATGTGCTTTTAATTTATGATGCAATTAAAAATAGTACTTTAATATGCATTTTTAAAAGTATTATTGCCCTTGCTTATTAAGTGGGAAGCCACTGCAAAAGAGTAAAGTACAAGTTATTGTTCCTAGGGGTAATTCCTTTTAACTTTTAGACAGTTAATAATATTCTCTAAAGCATTAATCATTAGACATGTTCAGCAATGCATATATATTTAAATTAATATGATAAATACATGTGCTTCTAAGTTTTGTGCAAATTATATGAAATTAATGTTTTTACATGGTAGCAATTTAAAATTATCTAGTATGCATAAAATTCAATTAGTACTCCACAATAGCTCTGGCTTTCAAAATGGCGCTAAAATAAAAAAATATTAATCATTTATACATGTTTAGCAATACATATAGTATTAAATTAATGTGATAAATAAATGTGCTTTTGTGCAAATTATATGAAATTCATTTGTTTATAAATGGTAGGATTTTAAAATTATATAGTATGCATACAATTCAATTAGAACTCGTTGATTGATTTCAAGATGGTAAACAAGACATTTAATTTTCGTCTTATCCCCACAAAATGCAAGGTAAGTGGTCAAAATCAAATAATATTTTCAGAAATATATAGAGGCCATATCATTTCAGGTTCTCTAACAAAATAACTTAGAATATCCACAAGTATTGATTACGATGAGTCATTAACAATGATGTCACAGTTTGAGTTACTTCAACCTCAATTTTAAACTGAAAATGAAAAATAATTTTAAAAATTAAGTAAATTTGCTGCAGGTAAAAGTTATATATTAATACGATTATAATGACATTCTAATATTACAAATAATAATAATTACCCTAAGTTACTAAATTATTTTAAGTTGAAAAATGAGATGAAATTAAATCAGTAATATTAATAGCTCTCTCACTCACACATTTTATTTTGCAGTCACAATAAAGTGCAATTCTAGTTAAAATGGATTAGAAATTGTTCCTTATAGACATGCTAATTTATAGCTAGAATGTAAATAAAAGAGAAACCTTTCTTTATAAAATAAAAATATAATAATTTTACTACAAAACAGTAAAACACACTGTTCCTTTGTTTATTGAATAAAAAACAGACAGAATTTTAATTTAGTTGTTATTCTAATCTTTGTGTTCTTTTTGTTTTACAGTTCCTCACAACGATATTTGGTTTAACAATCTTCAGTGGATTGGATTAGGACAACATTATTAAAAATAAAATAACAGTGGAGATAAGTGTTCTATGCAGAGTTTACTGTGAGATTGAGAAACTAAAACAGTAAATAATCGTCATCATCAAGTAGAGGTGACCATGTCTCTCCACAACGTTTACTCGACAGTTATTTATAATTTCTGTTGTTGACTTTCTACCAAGCCATTCTCTTAAGCTGTCTTGTATCTTTTCTCTTTGCTTTCCTCTATCTCTTTGACCCACAATTTTACCTGTTGTTACAATATATTCCAGCTGTTCCCTTCTCATTACATGGCCAAAAAATGATGATTGTTTCTTCCTAATGTTGGACATTAGCTCTCTTTTTCCAATTTGCTTTGGCCTTTTTCAGAACGTTTTCATTGCTCTTCTTAGAGCTGTCCATGGTATTCTCATCATTCTTCTGTAAAACCACATTTTTGCAGACTCCAATTATTTTCTTGTCCATTGTCTATAGTCAATGATTCACATCCATATGTTAAGACTGGCTATACATAACATTTAAGAACTCTTTTCTTGTTTCTATTGTCAACAATTGATTGCATAGTATCTTCCTCATTTTTTTTGGAAAGCTGCTTTTGCCTGAGCCATTGTGCATCTCATCTCTGTTGTACATCTACCATTTGCGGTGAATATTTTTCCCACATATTTAAATTAATTTACCTGTTTTAATATTTTTCCACTTGTCTTTATTGTACATTGCGGTGATGTTATTATCTTTGTTGTTTCCATTACTTCTGTTTTTTTTACTATTAGGGCTGATTAGGGCGGAAGAGTAACCTACACTACACTATATCTCTGTATATATTTCCTACACTATAGTGTCTAACAATTCATCTTCACTCATTTTGATTAAGACTGTATCATCAGCATACCTAAGATTATTTATATTATGACCTCCGAATTTTCCAGGTATGCCCCTTATGCATGTTAAAATAATCTCATATAAATATTTTAAAAATCTAATAGTGATAGCAAACAAACTTGCCTAACACCCTGTTTTATTTTTTGGAACATTCTCAGTTGATTTCCTGTTCTTATGTCCACTGTTTGATGCCAGTACATGTTCTTTATTATTCTTAGATCCAGAAAGATAGGAAATTAACTATTTTGTTTAATGGTAACAATTTAGAAATTATACGGTAGGACATTCACACTGAATGCAAGATCTAATTTCATGAATTTTTTTTATCTTTTTAGGGTATTATTATTAAGTATTATTTTTTTTTATTTTATATGCATGCTATTATTTATATTTTCATTTATTTATTTTTTAATATATGTACTATAAAATCTGACAACCACAGCAACTGTTTACAAGAAGTCCTATGTAAAGAAGTGACTATTTTCATCTTATCCCGACCAAATGCAGAATTACAAAATCAAATTGTATATTCAGGATCATATAGGGCTATGCTATTTCAGGTTCTCTTACAAAATAACTAAGAATATCTTCAACAAGTGATTAAGATTAATTTTATAAATAATATGTCACAGTTCTAAATACTTTAATCTTCACAATGAAAGCGTATTATCATTCATTATTATTAATTGTTCATTTCTCACAACTTTCACTTGTAATTTAAAACAAAAATTAAAATTGAAAAGTAAAAATCAACATTACAATTATACCATCAATCTTATGTTATTACAATAATTTCTAAGTTACTAATTATTATTTTAAATTCACAAATTAAATTTAATTAAATCTATAATAATAATAGCGCCCTCACTCACACAGTTTGTTGTCACATTAAAGCACAATTCTGGATAAAATGGACTAGAAGTTATATGTTATAGACATACTAAGTTATAGTTATACTGATGTTATATATTATAGACATACTAAGTTATAGTTATATATGTTATATGTTATAGACATACTGACTAAGTTATAGTTATAATGATGCTATATGTTATAGACATACTGACTAAGGTATAATTAGATAGAAGTTAAATGTTATAGACAAACTAAGTTATAGTTAGATAGGAGTTATATGTTATAAACATACTAAGTTATAGTTAGGTTATAAATAGTGGAGATAACTTTTGTAAAATGTTAGCATATAATCATCATCACTCTCAAGTACAATGTCTGATGGTTTAGGTGATTATGTCGCTCCACATCTCTTGATCTTAACAGTTATTTATCATTTTGTTGTTGACCTTCTGCCAAGTCATTCTATAATCTATCTGGTTTCTTTTTTTTCTGTGTTTCTCTTTGTCCCTGCATCCCTCAATTTTCCCAGGTATTACAATATATTTCAGCTATTCCCTTCTGATTATTTGGCCAAAAAATGATTGTTTCTTCCTAATATTGAAAATTTGCTATATTTTTAGCTTTGGCCTCTTTCATAAACATTTCATTATTCTTCTTTGTCATCCATGATATTCTCAACATTCTTCTGTAAAATTACATTTCAACAGCATCCAGCAATTTTCTTGTCAGTTTTTTCTATTATCGTTGATTCAGATCCATATGTTAAGACAGGCCCTACATACATTTAAGAACTTTTTTTTTCTATTGTCAATAATTAATTGCACAGTATTTTTCTAATTTTTGTCAAAAATTGCTTTTGATTGAGAAATAGAACAAATTATTCAATAGAATATTCTCCCAAATTAATTCTCTTATTTCCGAACCTTCTCTATATTTGCTGCTGAAGACATGGCCAAGATGACATTTGATGACAGCAGAGTAGATGGACCCAAGCCACACAAATTAACGGTTTCTGGTATTTGCCATTGTTTTCTCTTGTTTTAATTATTTAATTTTAAATTTATATATAGTAAATTGTCGTATCTTTAAGTAGTTATATAGATTATTATAATATATATAAAAATGTAAAGTAGTGATATATCATGTAGATTATTATATTTTGGCCATGTAATGAGAAAACAGCTGGAATATATTGTAACAACTGGAAAAATTGAGGGACGAAGAGATTGACGGAAGCAAAGAGAAAAAATACCAGACAACTTAAGAGAATGGCTTGGCAGAAGGTTAACAACAGAAATAATAAATAACTGTCGAGATAGAAAGTTTTAGAGAGACATGATCACCTACGTCAGCAGGCCCGACTTGATGATGATGATAATAGCACATATAATTTGCTGGGTCATTCTCAGTCACTTTATTTCTAAAAATGAAACCAACAAATTTATTGGAATTCTGTAATTATATGGGGCCTTGGTGGCTGAGTGGTTAGTGTGCTTCCTGATGAGGACGACACAGGTTCGATTTGCAGAAGGGGTAGAACTTTTTATTATTTTTTTTGTTTACCTTCAAGGCTCCTGGATTCACCCAGCCTTTAGCAATTGGTAGCACAGATTTTTCTGCGAAGTAAAGGTGGCCTTGTGTTATACCGATCACATCACCTGAAAATGTGCCATGGTCATAGAAAAATATTGTTACTAAAACCAAATTCTCCAGAAGAGGAAAATATGGATTGATGGAATATTAGAAGCACTAGGAAACATAACAGCAGGAGAGGCCTACTGAGAGGTGGGGAATCTAAGACAGGATATAATACAAACTGTTAAAATGGATGTCAGCAGAAGCAATTATATCAGAAAAGTGCTGTAAGTTATTCAATAAAATTAGTGGCAATTAGAATGTAGAGTATTAAAGTTTTAAACTTTGCCATAAATGTGGGAAAGTAGTAGCCTCCGTCAGTCATAGTAGACTGTATTAGCCTCCGTCAGTCATAGTAGACTGTATTAGCCTTCGTCAGTCATGGTTGACTGTTTTAGCCTCCATCAGTCATGATTGACTGTAGTAGCGTCCGTCAGTCATGGTTGACTATAGTAGCCTCCGTTAGTCATAGTTGAATATAGTAGCCTCCGTTAGTCATGCTTGACTATAGTAGCCTCCGTCAGACATAGTTGACAATAGTAGCATCCATCAGTCATGGTTGACTATAGTAGCATCCATCAGTCATGGTTGACTATAGTAGCCTCCATCAGTCATGGTTGACTATAGTAGCCTCCATCAGTCATGGTTGGCTATAGTAGCCTCCATCAATCATGGTTGACTATAGTAGCCTCCATCAGTCATGGTTGACTATAGTAGCCTCCATCAGTCATGGTTGACTATAGTAGCCTCCATCAGTCATGGTTGACTATAGTAGCCTCCATCAGTCATGGTTGACTATAGTAGCCTCCATCAGTCATGGTTGACTATAGTAGCCTCCATCAGTCATAGTTGACTATAGTAGCCTCCATCAGTCATAGTTGACTATAGTAGCCTCCATCAGTCATAGTTGACTATAGTAGCCTCCATCAGTCATAGTTGACTATAGTAGCCTCCATCAGTCATAGTTGACTATAGTAGTGTTCATCAGTCATAGTTGACTATAGTTGCCTTCGTTAATAGTATTCACTATAGTAGCCTCGAGACCATTTGGAGGACCTTGACTTTGCTGATGACATAGTTCTCATCAGCAGTCAGATAAAAACGATGCAGGAAAACACAAATGAACTATCATCAATAGCCAGCAAAATTGGGCTTGAGGTCAATCATGAAAAGACTAAAGTCATGAAAAGTTTAATTCCAACAAGTGACAAAATATTCATGGAAAACAAACCAGTAGAAGAGATCGATCACTTTATCTATCTCGGAAGTCACATTGATCGAGAAGGGATACGAGCAAAGAAATTAGAATCAGAATGGCTAAAGCAGCAATGTCTTTCAGAAGCCTTGAAAAGTTGTGGAAATCAAAACTCATCAGCACAAACACAAAACTTGGGCTATTCAAATCAAATGTACTATCAACCCTTACGTATTTGTGTGAAAGCTGGAAAACAACAAGAGATATAGAAACAAAGTTGAACGCATTCGAAAATAAATGTCTAAGGAAAATACTTGGTATAGCATGGAACGAATTCAAAACAAACGAGGAAATTAGAGAAATCGCCAATCAACCACTAATATCTTCAGTAATAAAGAAAAGACGATGGTCATACGTTGGACATGTGATGAGAAGAGATAATAATCGAATAGCAAAGCAAGCCCTCATATGGGAAACAACAGGTAAAAGAAAAAGAGGAAGACCCAGGGAGACACTGAGAAGAACATTGATGAGAGAGGCAAGAACAGCAGGAATCGGCTCCCTCAATGAGATAGAACTGCTTGCACAGAACAGAGACAGATGGCAAGATTTGATAAAATATCTTTAAAAGAAAACTGCTAGAACACAAAATTCATGTAGGAGAAGGTGTATCTTGGTCTACGCCCTATGGGCCGGTTACGGCTCGAAAGGTCGATAGATAGATAGATAGATAGATAGATAGATAGATAGATAGATAGATAGATAGATAGATAGATAGATAGATAGATAGATAGATAGATAGATAGATAGATAGATAGATAGATAGATAGATAGATAGATAGATAGATAGATAGATAGATAGATAGATAGATAGATAGATAGATAGATAGATAGATAGATAGATAGATAGATAGTGGCCTCAGTCAGTCGTAGTTTGCTAGGGTAGCCTCCGTCAGTCGTAGTTGACTATAGTAGCCTCCGTCAGTCATAGTTGACTTAGTAGCCTCCGTCAGTCATAGTTGACTATGTCAATTACCATGTCTGCTGGCGTAGGTGATCATGTCACTCCACATTTCTTGATCTTAACAGTTATTTATCATTTTCATTGTTGACATTCTGCCAAGCCATTCTTTAAACTATCTGGTTTCTACTGTTTTCTTTGTTTCCCTTTGTCCCTGCATCCCTCAATTTTCCCAGGTGTTACAATATATTCCATCTATTCCCTTCTGATTATTTGGCCAAAAAAAAAAATGATTGTTTCTTCCTAATATTGAAAATTTTCTATATTTTTAGCTTTGGCCTCTTTCAGAAACATTTAATTACTCTTCTTTGTCATCAATGTAATTCTCAACATTCTTCTGTAAAATCACATTTCTACAGCATCCAGCCATTTTCTTGCCAGTTGTCCTATTGTCCATGATTCAGATCCATATGTTAAGACAGGCCCAACATACATTTAAATCTTACGGTCTGTTGTTTGATGTGCGACAAAGATAATCTGATGACTAACTGTGTGTCTATATGTTCGGAATTGGAGTCAACAACGGCGAAAAATAGACGATCATCATTTTCAAGATGTGAACTTCAGGTATATTGTGGATAGGCGGTGGGAATAATTGAAGGCTGTGCATGAAAAGTATTCCTTGTTGTAGTTTCCTCATATTTCAAGTCCGGCTTGTTGCAGGAGCTACTGAGTTAAGTGCTCTGTGCACACCGTGAGCTGTGTGTCTCATCCATTTTTATCATGTTTTGATATTCCAATTGTTTACGATAATTGATATCGCATGACAGGGAACAGTTGGCTGTGTTCACTTTGTGCGCGGTTTCACCTTATGTCTTTTGGCGTGTGCTGATACTTCTATGATGGGAACTACAGTTACCTTTCTTTGTTTGGGAAATGAGATGTTAATTCGGATGATTATGCTGGCACGGGCTGTTGAGCAATTATGAATTTTAATTCATTTGCAGTGATACCGGGGCCTTCCATAACCAAATATTTTTGTCGAAAGTTGCTTTTGATTGAGAAATAGAACAAATTATTCTATAGATTATTCTCCCAAATTCTCTTATTTCCAAACCTTCTCTATATTTGCTGCTGAAGACATGGCCAAGATGACGTTTGATGACAGCAGATGAGATGGACCCAAGCCACATAAATTAACGGTTTCTGGTATTTGCCATTGTTTTCTCTTGTTTTAATTATTTTATTTTAAATTTATATATAGTAAATTGTCATATCTTTAAGTAGTGAAATAGATTATTATAATATATAGTTGTAACATAAAAATGTAAAGTAGTGATATATGTAGATTATTATATTTTGGCCATGTAATGAGAAGAGAACAGCTGGAATATATTATGTAGTAACAACTGGAAAAATTTAGGGACGAAGAGATAGAGGGAAGTAAAGAGAAAAAATACACAGCTTAAGAGAATGGCTTGGCAGAAGGTCAACAACAGAAATGGTAAATAGCTGCCGAGATTGAAAGTTGTGGAGAGACATGATCACCTACGCCAGCAGGCCCAACTTGATGATGATGATAACACATATAATTTGCTGGGTCATACTCTGTTATTATATTTCTGAAAATGACACCAACAAATTTATCGGAATTCTGTCATTACATGGAGCCTTGTCGGCTTAGTGGTTAGTGTGCTACTTGATGATGACACAGGTTCGATTTACAGAAGGGGTAGAACTTTTTATTATTTTTTTTTTTGACGGACATTTCTCCTGGATTCACCCATCAATTGGTACCCTCCGTCAGTCATAGTTGACTGTAGTAGCATCCGTCAGTCACAGTTGACTATAGTAGCCTCCGTCAGTCATAGATGACTATAGTATCCTCCGTCAGTCATAGTTGACTATAGTAGCCTGCGTCAGTCATTGTTGACTATAATAGCCTCCGTCAGTCATAGTTGACTATAGTAGTGTTCATCAGTCATAATTGACTATAGTAGTCTCCGTCATTATTAGTTCACTATAGTAACTCAGTCAGTCATAGTTGTCTATAGTTGCCTCCATCAGTCATAGTTGACTATAGTTGCCTCCGTCAGTTGTATTTGACTATAGTAGCCTCCGTCAGTCATTGTTGACTATAATAGCCTCCGTCAGTCGTTGTTGACTGTAGTAACCTCCGTCAGTCATAGTTGACTGTAGTAGCCTCTGTCAGTCATTGTTGACTGTAGTAGCCTCCATGAGTCATTGTTGACTGTAGTAGCCTCCATGAGTCATTGTTGACTGTAGTAGCCTCCATGAGTCATTGTTGACTGTAGTAGCCTCCATGAGTCATTGTTGACTGTAGTAGCCTCCGTCAGTCAATGTTGACTGTAGTAGCCTGCGTCAGTCATTGTTGACTGTAGTAGCCTCCGTCAGTCATTGTTGACTGTAGTAGCCTCCGTCAGTCATTGTTGACTGTAGTAGCCTCCGTCAGTCATGGTTGACTGTAGTAGCCTCAGTCAGTCATGGTTGACTGTAGTAGCCTCAGTCTGTCATGGTTGACTATAGTAGCCTCCCTCAGTCATAGTTGACTATAGTTGCCTCCATCAGTCATGGTTGACTATAGTAGCCTCCGTCAGTCATAGTTGACCTTAGTAGCTTCCGTCAGTCATAGTTGACTATAGTAGCCTCCATCAGTCATGGTATAGTAGCCTCCATCAGTCATGATTGACTATAGTATTGTTCATCAGTCATAGTTGACTATAGTAGTGTTCATCAGTCATAGTTGACTATAGTATCCTCCGTAAATAATAGTTGACTATAGTTGCCTTCGTCAGTCGTAGTTGACTATGTCAAGTATCATGTCTGCTGGCGTAGGTGATCATGCCTCTCCACATCTCTCGATCTTAACAGTTATTTATCATTTTTGTTGTTGACCTTCTGCCAAGCCATCTTTAAACTATCTGGTTTCTTCTTTTTTTCTTTTTTTTCCCTTTGTCCTGCATCCCTCAATTTTCCCAGGTGTCACAATATATTCCAGCTATTCCCTTCTGATTATCTGGCAAAAAAAAAAAAAATTGTTTCTTCCTAATATTGAAAATTTGCTATATTTTTAACTTTGGCCTCTTTCAGAAACATTTCATTACTCTTCTTTGTCATCCATGATATTCTCAACATTCTTCTGTAAAATCACATTTCTACAGCATCCAGCAATTTTCTTGCCAGTTGTCCTATTGTCCTTGATTCAGATCCATATGATAAGACAGGCCCTACATACATTTAAGAACTTTTTTTTTTGTTTCTACTGTCAACAATTAATTGCACAGTATTTTTATAATTTTTGTCAAAAATAGCTTTTGATTGAGAAATAGAACAAATTATTCTATAGAATATTCTCCCAAATTAATTCTCTTATTTTCGAACCTTCTCTATATTTGCTGCTGAAGACATGGCCAAGATGGCTTTTGATGACAGCAGATGAGATGGACCCAAGCCACATAAATTAACGGTTTCTGGTATTTGCCAAAGTTTTCTCACGTTTTAAATTTTAAATTTATATATAGTAAATTGTCGTATCTTTAAGTAGTTATATAGATTATTATAATATATAGTTGTAACATAAAAATGTAAAGTAGTGATATATGTAGATTATTTTATTTTGGCCATGTATTGAGAAGATAACAGCTTGAATATATTGTAACAACTGGAAAAATTGAGGGACGAAGAGATAGAGGGAAGCAAAGAGAAAAAAATACCAGATTGCTTAAGAGAATGGCTTGGCAGAAGGTCAACAACGACAGAAATGATAAATAACTGTCGAGATCGAAAGTTGTGGAGAGACATGATCACCTACGCCAGCAGGCGCGACTTGATGATGATAATAGCATAAATAATTTGCTGGGTCATACTCAGTCATTTTATTTATGAAAATGAAAAAAAAAATTTATTGGTATTCTGTCATTACATGGAACTTTGGCAACTGAGTAGTTAGTGTGCTTCCTGATGACGACACAGGTTCTTGGTTCTATTTGCAAATAAGGGGTTGAATTTTGTATTTTTATTTTGACCAACGAGGTTCCTGGATTCACTCAGCCTCTAGCAATTGGTAGCAGAGATTTTTCTGGGAAGTAAAGGTGGCCTAGTGTTATACCGACATCACCTGAAAATGTGCCGTGGTCATAGAAAAATATTGTCACTAAAACCAAATTCTCCATATGTCTTGCAAAGCAAAAGAGGGAAATTTTTAAAAAATATATATTTTATTATAGAGTATAGACTATAACGGATAATAGGCCATATAATATGCTGGGTCATAGTCAGCCCTTTTTATTGAAACTGAAAGGAAAAAAAATTATCAGAACTCAATCATTACTTCTGATAAAACGAGAGCATCACAACATACCAGACCTATGTTTCTGTCCATCGTAAAGCTGCACCGGGCACCGCAGATGAATGCATTTGTCATCACTTTAAAATAAATAAAAATACTGCTCATTTTGAGAGGGATGTCAACATTAATTATTGTCATAACTTTTCTCAGTTGTATCCCTTCTGTCGCTTTTATTCTTTAAATGTTTCCTGTGTTCTGGAAAATATTGTAAGTTGCGATTTTGAGACTCGACTTGCATTTTCATAACTATGGCATCAGGTGAAAAGTGGTACCAACCCAAACATCAAATCAACTAAAATATCAGTGACAAACAGCTGTGAAAAATGTGGGCACTAGCATGACAATCCCTTGAAGTGTGATGGGCATCTGTTATTTTTCTTATTACTCTTTCAAATTTTCGTTATAGGTACACATAACCATCTAGCATAGATATGACATGGATCATGGAGCCAAACTCTGAGCTGAGAGATGATTCTAAGTGAGCTTGTTTCATATGGTCCCTTATGTGCTGAGGTTCAATGACTTGGAAACAGTGGACAGACGACTACATGAATGAGTTGACGTCAACATTAAACATGTTGGTAAGTCTGTAGACCAGATCCTGTCCTATCCATGGAGTCATTGTAGTGGGGGTTCTTCACATCCATTCCACCAGTCAAAAAGTAGACTTCATACAAGGATGCCATGAGGCATAGGTCTTCTACAACAACACTACTTACCAAGCTGTCCTATTTCTTACCATTCTCTTAAGGTTGTTCCATGTTTTCTCCATAATCCTCTGCCTTTCAGCTTCCTGTGCCAGCTTTGATGGCCTCAGCCATGACTGATCAGATCTGATACCATGAGCCAGATGTTACGGCCTCAGTCATGACTGATCAGATCTGACACCATGAGCCACCTATGACCGTCTCAGGTATGACCAATCAGATCTGACACCATGAGCCAGCTGTGACGACTTCTGCCATGACCAATCAGAACTGACACCATGAGCCAGCTGTTACAGCCTCAGTCATGACTGATCAGATCAGACACCATACAACATTATAACTAAATAGATGTTCAACTATAAAAGAAGGTTTTATGCGGTAAAACTTTACCAGTAGAACTACCTGTACAAATTTGCTCCTCTGATGTGTCTCCACCACAGAGTGATAGAGGAGCCTGTGTGCCCATATTCCCAAGAGCTGTTCTAGTGGTAGAGGAGCCTGTGTGCCCATATCCCCAAGAGCTGATCTAGTGGTAGAGGAGCCTGTGTGCCCATATCCCCAAGAGTTGTTCTAGTGGTAGAGGGGCCTGTGTGTCCATATCCCCAAGAGCTGTTCTAGTGGTAGAGGGGCCTGTGTGTCCATATCCCCAAGAGTTGTTCTAGTGGTAGAGGGGCCTGTGTGTCCATATCCCCAAGAGCTGTTCTAGTGGTAGAGGGGCCTGTGTGCCCATATCCCCAAGAGTTGTTCTAGTGGTAGAGGGGCCTGTGTGTCCATATCCCCAAGAGCTGTTCTAGTGGTAGAGGGGCCTGTGTGTCCATATCCCCAAGAGCTGTTCTAGTGGTAGAGGGGCCTGTGTGTCCATATCCCCAAGAGCTGTTCTAGTGGTAGAGGAGCCTGTTTGCCCATATCCCCAAGAACTGTTCTAGTGGTAGCAATGCACCCAAGGGATCACCCAAGCTGGACAGGTCAAAGAGCTGGGGCCAGGAAAAGCAAGACAACAACAAATTGAAATCGGATGCACTGGGCTACATGCCTAACATAACAGTACAAGGTAACTCTCCCCATGATGAAAGTCCATGTGCAGATCTTCAACAAACACTTTTCAAGCCGTCCCATCTGTTGCCACTCTCTTAAGATCATTCCATGCCTTCCCCATCCTCTTCATCTCTTCTTCCACCTGTCTTCTCCAAATATATAAAAAGCAACTTTTAATTTATCATTTCCACAAATATTTCAAATTAAACCTTGCAATTCTCTTATTCACTTTTCAGACTTTGTGAGCAAATTCTCCCAACATAAAGCATGTTTTAGATCAATTTTTATTTATTGTCTAGCTGCTGATTCAATATAAAAAAAAAAATTATAATAAACAGCACAACCACAGTATGTTGAACCAGTTGGTAGCAAATCTTTTAAGGGGTGAAATATCTAGCAGTTAACTGCTGCAGGTACCAGAAATAGTTTTGCTAAATCATCCCATTACAATGTGATGGAATTATGAATTATGTCAGAGAATTATTAGTGTTTGATATAGGTATTCCCAGAGCAGAATGGCTCCATGGTAGCCAACCTTCATTGTGGATATGGCACTCGATATTGATGATGATGATACATCTTCCAGAAGGTTAATATGTGATGTACATTTTTATAGACGATTAATTTGTTATGTACATTTTTACAGATTTTTTTATTATGTATATTTTTACAATGTGTTATGTACATTTTTACAGACGATTAATTTATGTACATTTTTACAGGCGATTAATTTATGTACATTTTTACAGAAGATTAATTTGTTGTGTACATTTTTACAGAAGATTAATTTGTTGTGTACATTTTTACAGAAGATTAATTTATGTACGTTTTTACAGAAGATTTATTTGTTGTGTACATTTTTACAGAAGATTGATTTGTTATGTACATCTTATAGACTATTAATTTTGGATGTTTATCTTGGAGAAATTATTGTTTGGTGGTGTATCTTAGAGAAGATTATTGTTTGGTGGTGCATCTTAGAGAAGATTATTGTTTGATGGTGTATCTTAGAGAAGATTATTGTTTGATGTATATCTTACAGAAGATTCCAGTGACATGTATACCATCAAGGACATGACCAGAAAGTTGAGGCAGCTGAGACTGAGGCAGTACTCCCTGTTGCATGTCGCTATTGTTCATGGGACAATGGGGGTATGTATTAGATAAACAGAAACAAAGTCGGTGTATTTAACTCTAAATAAAACCTTTAGGTAATAACAACCTCTTCACAATAAAATTTTCTTGGAATTGGACACACGCTTGTTTGAGACACGTTCTTTAGCTGAAATGACCTAAGTCACTATGACGCAAAAGAGATCCTAATATGACACAAATGAAGCCCTTCCCCTGACAAAAATTCAGAAGTTTCTAACTTACATTCAGGATTGCTGTCTATGCAGCTTTCATTTTCTTTTCCTGCCATTCTGCTGTAAAAATAATTATTTATGTAACGCTACTGACATTGCAGTGTCTGTTGTTTCAGTTCATCTCACAAATTTGCTAAAATAACAATTGCCAACCTTATAACCCAGTGTTTATGACTGTCGCTTTTACCAGGGCTGCAAGCACAAAAATATAGTTCAACTTCCAAGACAAATTTCACAAAATTGAAACAGTAAAAAATAATTATAGCTTTCACTTTTACTCACAGAAATTATAAAATTATATAATTGTATAAACATATATAGGTGTTCAGTGTTAATATGAGAGATTAAATGTAGTGAATTAAGCTGATCATAAAATATTATTAAATCACTTATCACCTGCATAGCGATTATAAAAACACAAAAAGTAAAGGTTCCCTCCATGCCTTGCTAGGCATTTGGGGAATATGGTGTTAGTGACCATATTTTTCTATGACCACTGCACATTTTTTGGTAATCTGGTCGGTATCCCACCAGGCCACCTTTACTTCCCATATAGATCTCTGGTATTCATTTTTAGAGGCTGGGTGAACCCCGGAGCCTTGTCAGTCCAAAATAAAATCTCTCACTGATGAGGACCAAACCTGGACAATTCTGGTCAGGAAGTGAGCACACTAACCACTCAGCTACCAAGGCTCTAAAAAAACATAGACCTACTCCAAATACAAATTTAACAAAATTGAAATGGCTAAAAAAATGACTTTCACTTCTGCCTACAGAAGTTATGAAATTGTATTTCTGTATAAACAAATAGGTATTCAATGTTAGAGAGATTAAATGTGAATTAGGTGGATCGTAATATAACATATATAGTCATGGTGTAATTTTTTTGGGAGGGGCAGGCTAGACAAAAATTCCAGTCAGACTTTGCAGAAGGAAATTCTGTATTTGACGTCACGGCTGAATAAAACTACAGTGGAGGTTTTAAAGAGCAGCCATTCAGATGTGGACAATTTGTCGCTCACATATATTTCCTTCTGTCGGTCCTGATGCATGCAGTCAGCTGTGGGTCATTGACCATACTTAGGTCAGTTGCTGGATCAGCGTCTTGGGCTCCTGTTGACGAATGTAATGTAGAAGTATTAAAGAAAATGAGATGGGGGTAAGCACCCAACTTGCTCATCTGGTAACTGAGTTGAGAGCAGACAGTTCCTGTGTCAGGATCAGCAAACGACAGAGCTGATCAAGATCCTACTCCACCCCCCAGTAGTGCTTGTAGAAATAAACTAACCAGTTTGGCCAAGCAAAAAGGGATCTAAGAGGGTAGGCAACCCAGTGCTCAGAAATGCTGTGCTGAGGTCAGATGTATTAGGCTGAAAGGCACAGATATCAAAGCCTGGCTGTAAAGCTCAAAATAATACATCTATGCCCACTTAACCTTAGATTATGAGGGGCCGGAGACAAATAATAATTAATAAATATTATTATAGAGGGAAACTTCCGAGGCGATAATCTGCGAATTAATTCAGAGGAAGAGGTATGTTTACAGCACTTGGAAAAAATGACAAATAATCAACAGAAAAAAACAAAGAACAATATATGGACCAAAGCAGGATCGAACCCGTACTCAGTGGCACAGTGCGGGTTCGATGCTGCTTTGGTCCATATATTGTTCATTTTCTTCTGTTGTTGATTATTTGTCATTTTTTCCAAGCTTAGATTACGAGACCTATCTGTGAGTGATGTTTTCATGATATCGTCATAAAAATTACTACTACTTAATTATTATATTTGGAGTTCCAAAAATAGTATTTTCATTGAACTTTTGCTACACAGCTTTGTGTTTACCCAAGCAGAGACATGGGAATTGGACGCTGTAATCATTTCCTGGGTTACATTAGATTTATGGAATGAAATTCGACTCCATCGTTCTATGGCTACTGGAGGTGTTATATTGTCTGTTCACACAGCTGCCCTAAGTCTGTCAATCCAGCCACATGTTCAGTTCCCCCTAAGTTTGTTTGCTGTCTTTCCGGTGTTAAAGATTTGTTTCATGTCTCACCGACGGTCGAGGAGATTTCCCCCATCATAATAGAAAAAATTAATCTCTTGAAAAATTTAAGAATTAATAAAATAAAAACAGCTAGTTTGTATGATACCACACACATCTGAATGCCTGCTTTTTGAAACATCTACCTTAGTTTTATGCAGTCATGATACCAAATATGTAATTCCCTCCCGCTAAGTCTGACCGGAATGTTTCTAGCCCGCCGCTGCTGGAAAAATTACATCTGGGCTATAATTTTTATTACGATCCACTTAATTCACGATATTTAATCTCTCATATTAAAATTTTGAATCTAGATTTTTGTATACAGCAGTTAAGTTTAATCATTTCTGGGAGTAAAAGTGAAAGTCATAATTTTTTTGACTGCTCCAAGTTTGTTAAACTTGTATCCAGAGAAGATCTGTGTTTTTGTGATCGTGACATCAGTGTTCATAAGTGATATTAATAATATTTTACGATCCGCTTAATTCACGTTATTTAATCTCTCATATTTACATTTAGAATCTATATTTGTTTATACAACAATACAACCTAATAATTTCAGTGAGTAGAAGTGAAATATCTTGGAAGTCACATTGATCGAGAAGGGGATACAAGTAAAGAAATTAGAATCAGAATAGCTAAAGCAGCAATGTCTTTCAGAAGCCTTGAAAAGTTGTGGAAATCAAAACTCATCAGCACAAACACAAAACTTAGACTATTCAAATCAAATGTACTATCAACCCTTACTTATGCGTGTGAAAGCTGGAAAACAACAAGAGATATAGATCAAAGTTGAACGCATTCGAAAATAAATGTCTAAGGAAAATACTTGGTATAGCGTGGAATGAATTCAAAACAAACGAGGAAATTAGAGAAATCGCCAATCAACCACTAATATCTTCAGTAATAAAGAAAAGACGATGGTCATATGTTGAACATGTGATGAGAAGAGATAATAACCGAATAGCAAAGCAAGCCCTCATGTGGGAAACAACAGGTAAGAGAAAAAGAGGAAGACCCAGGGAGACACTGAGAAGAACATTGATGAGAGAGGCAAGAGCAGCAGGATTCGGCTCCCTCAATGAGATAGAGCAGCTTGCACAGAACAGAGACAGATGGCGACATTTGATAAAATATCTTTAAAAGAAAACTGCTAGAACAAAAATTCAGATAGAAGGAGTATCTTGGTCTACGCCCTATGGGCCGGCTACGGCTCGAAAGGTGAATAGAATTGAAGTGAAGTCATAATTTTTTTGTACGCTTCAATTTTGTTAAATTTGCATTTGAAGTTGAAACATATTTTTTGTGCTCACTGCGTGAAAGTGAAAGTCATCAACACTGGGCTATTAGGTGGCAGTTGTTATTTTAGCAAATTTGTAAGATGAACAGAAACAACAGACAGGACACTGTTGACAGCGTTATATAAATAATAATTTTTACAGCAGCAAGGTGGCGGGGAAAGGTTCTGAATGTAGGTTAGAAACAGCAGAATTGTTGTCAGAGGAAGGGTCTCATTTGTGTCAACGAGACTTTGGTCATTTCAGCTACAAAGCATGTCCCAAATAGACGTGCATCATATTTTTTATGGTCTGCACGTTTATGTCTGATCCAACATCAAGGGAAACAAATCCAATACTCAAGAGTCACTGGAAGTAGTAATTAGGAGGGGGAATGTTTGCAGGCAGCAAGCTGTCAAATTTCAAGACTTTTTATTTTGAGGTGGTAATTTTTACGATGGTATCGTAATATAGGGTTAATGTCTATCTAAGGGGTAAAGGACTGACAGCTCATTTGAATAATGGGGTAAAAACAAGTAAGAATGAGAAAGAAAGATTGGCGTATGGATAGATGGAAAGAAGTAAAGGCATGTGTTTGAAAGTAAGATTACAAAAGATAGCCAGAGTAGATTTGAGAGAAAAAAACTATCTTTATGACACACATTACCATTGCTGGTGTATGTCTGGGGGGGCTCGTGACAGGACTGGAGAGATAAAGGCCACTTGGTCAAAGCAGTCGCCACAACGTGTGAGAATCAATTTTTATTTCACCCTTGATAGAAAAAGTCCTTTCTATCTACTGCGGGTTTCAAACACAGCACGCAGGCTTTTCAGCCAGTGAAATAGTGGATTTTGATGCACAGCCACGTGCTTCTTAGGACTGAATAGGTAAATCTGGAATAGAAAGACAAGGTAGATCAAAGAGAATATTTGTGAGAAATCTAAAAATGTTCAAATTGCTATGATTACAAATAGACTCAAGATGTAACAAAGCTTGTCAGATCATCAGTTGCATATCACCACTATTGTTCAACAAGGAAATAACTGTAGAGGCAAAACGGGCACTCTAAATACAATCTTCATCCCAACATTGTGCTACCAATGCCAGTCCATGACCCTAGATGCAAGATCAATTTTAAAAATAACCACTAAAGATATGAAATGTGTTAGATGAATGACAAGAAACAGCCTGAAAGATAAGATCAGAAACAAAGAACTTGAAAAAAGCTATAAATAATTCCCACCATAGAATACATAAAGAAACAACAGATAAAATGGTTTGGCCACATGATAAGACAGAAAGACCAAAACACAACATATCAAGCCTTCAATAAGAATTGTAAGAACATCAGACCCAAGGGCTGACCATGAGAAAAAATGGATTAATGGGATAAAAAAACTCAATGAAATAAAACAGCAGGAGAGACCAGCAGAGGAGTTAATGACCACAAACTGTATCTCCCCTCGATGCTAAAAGTCAAATGAGGAAGGAAAGAAGAAGATAAAGGTAATCTATAAGACTTGAATCGGCATCTTACTACGTGAGTTTTCACATATGTGCGCTTGGCCACCTATCTATAAGTGTTCTGAGACTTCTGGATAGTGTCGCTTCTGGCAGCGAAACTCACGATGTGAGTTGGCATTCCTCACCTTCCCAGAGTACAACCCTGGTACCCATTTGTGCCAGCGACAGGGTCAGCCACGAGGCTATTTTTTTCCAACCACAAGTACAGTTTACACTGCTTCCAGCGAGAATCGAACACGGGTTGTCCAAACGTCGGTAGCCTAGTTGGGTGGTTTTTCCACATAGGCTACCGAGTCCCCTAGAAGAATATGATTTTGAGAAATATGATTCTCAAGGTTCCATGACATTGACACATATCATAACTTGTTTTCACAGACAATATGGCTACTTCTCTCCCACGGAGCTAATGTGAACATAATGGACTAGAATCATGTCACCTCTGTCACTGGCTGTACCAATACAATGACCAGATGTAGTTAAACTTCTTATTAAAGAAGGTCAGTTTATTTCAAACAAATTATTAGAAGAGACAGATCAGATTAAAACAAATGTGTTTTTTACATGCCAGCTTTATATCTCTGAAGTCCACAGGGACTGAATATTTGTATGAATATCACTTTTTCCTATTTTTTCACTCTGGTAGCCATATGCTTAGGTGCCTCTCTCCATATAGGCAGGCATTCTCCAACTTTAGAGGTACTTTCATTTTTATTCTTCAAAAAATGTTTTTAAATTTTTTATAAGTTTTTGTCCTATCAGTTTAGCCCATGCAGTGGTTATTTTCAACCTGCTCCTTTCTGTTTCCAACTGCCACGGTTTCTTTAACATGCTCAGAGTGCACACGGAGACCTCCAGTCTTTTGCCATTATCCAACAGGTCTAGACTTTGAATCTCACTACCAAGAGAGCAGTGGGGATAATGCAATGAAGAAACCATGGCTTCAAAGTGAAAGGTTCCCACCATCTGTGGAGTGGTTTGTCCCCAGTGCCTTGTTGTCCATATACCAACGTTTGACCTCTACAGCCCTCAGAACATCTGTTAAGTTATAATGTTGTTTAGCGTCAAATCTTATTGGTCATGACTAAGGCCGTTAAAGTCAGTTCATGTCAGTGAAGGTTTAATTTTTTCCATTTTTGATTATTCTGCTGGTTTGAGCTGCATTTTTGTACTTAGATTTAGGAAAACTGTTCTTCTTTCCTTCCTTATTTGCTTTTCAGCATCGAAAGGAGATATATTTGCTGGTCTTTTGTTCTTCTGCTGTTATGTTTCTTTGTGTTTCTAATTTTCCGTCAGTCTATCTTTTTCATGGTCAGCCATTGAGTCTGGTGTTCTCGCAATGTTTATTGAAGGCTTGTTGTGTTGTGTTTTGATCTTTCTGCCTAACATGTGGCCAAACCATTTTATCTGTTGTGCCTATATTTTTTTCAGTCCTACATTTCTAATCTTATCTCTCAGGCTGTTTCCTGTCATTTGTTCTTGAGTCCATGTCTGGCATTGGTAGCACAAAATGTTATGTAGATTTGGTTGTAGATTGCCTGTATTACCTGTAGAGTTATTTCCTTGTTGAACAATAGTGATGATAGCTATCTGATAATTTGACAAGCTTTGTTGCATCTTGAGTCGATTTCTGCTGTTTGTGAATTGTCGTTGTGAATAACCGATGTTACAATTGTAAAAATTCTGTAAAATATTAAGGTTTTAATTCAAGCATATCTTATACAAGGGAGAAGCTGCCTTGACCACATTTTCACTCTAAGACTTATATTGGAGGAACAAAAACCTTTTGTACTTAACTTCATCGACTTCAAAAAAGCATTTGATAGTATTCATAGAGATTCTTTGTGGAAAATTCTGAAGCAATATGGCTTACCATCAAAAATCATAAATATTATCAAAGACATGTATGATGGTTACACATGTGCAGTTCGAACAGAGGAAGGACTGAGCGAATGTTTCCCAATAGAAACTGGGGTTAAACAAGGATGTATTTTATCGCCCTTGTTATTTGGAATTGTTACGGACTTCATAATGAAGAAATGCTGCACTGGTAATAAAGGCATCGAATGGATACAAGGAGACCATTTGGAGGACCTCGACTTTGCTGATGACATAGTTCTCATCAGCAATCAGATAAAAACGATGCAGGAAAACACAAATGAACTATTATCAATAGCCAGCAAAATTGAGCTTGAGATCAATCATGAAAAGACTAAAGTCATGAAAAGTTTAATTCCAACAGATGACAAAATATACATGGAAAACAAACCAGTAGAAGAGATCGATCACTTTATCTATCTTGGAAGTCACATTGATCGAGAAGGGGATACAAGTAAAGAAATTAGAATCAGAATGGCTAAAGCAGCAATGTCTTTCAGAAGCCTTGAAAAGTTGTGGAAATCAAAACTCATCAGCACAAACACAAAACTTAGGCTATTCAAATCAAATGTACTATCAACCCTCACGTATGCGTGTGAAAGCTGGAAAGCAACAAGAGATATAGAAACAAAGTTGAACGCATTCGAAAATAAATGTCTAAGGAAAATACTTGGTATAGCATGGAACGAATTCATAACAAACGAGGAAATTAGAGAAATCGCCAATCAACTACTAATATCTTCAGTAATAAAGAAAAGATGATGGTCATATGTTGGACATGTGATGAGAAGAGATAATAACCGAATAGCAAAGCAAGCCCTCATATGGGAAACAACAGGTAAGAGAAAGAGGAAGACCCAGGGAGACACTGAGAAGAACATTGATGAGAGAGGCAAGAGCAGCAGGATTCGGCTCCCTCAATGAGATAGAGCAGCTTGCACAGAACAGAGACAGATGGCGACATTTGATAAAATATCTTTAAAAGAAAACTGCTAGAACAAAAATTCAGATAGGAGAAGATGTATCTTGGTCTACGCCCTATGGGCCGGCTACGGCTCAAAAGGTCAATAGATAGATATCTTATACGGGGGGTTGGGTGGTCTAGAAGTAAGATCTCAGCCTCTAGACAAGAGAGAAAATGAATGTCCAAGACAAGAATGTCCCGGGTTTGATTCACACTGACTGTGAAAAGTTTTTTAATTAATAAAATCTAATCCATGGTTTTACCCTCCCCTGGTCTCTGGGTAGTGTGATCCAAAGTTATGAAATAAAATTGATGTCAATTAGACTTTAGAGGAATGAAGTTTACCATAAATGTGTGACATTACCATTCTCGATCCTACCATCTTCATCCTACAACCTATGTCAATCTTCTTTCCTTAAATGTAGATGAGGTCTTTGGTTGCATGGCCATTTCTCTTATTTCAATATTAGTATTGAATTCATTCTATTGTAGATGAGATCATTGGTTGCATGGCCATTTCTCTTATTTCAATATTAGTCTTGAATTCATTCTATTGTAGATGAGATCTTTGGTTGCATGGCCATTTCTCTTATTTCAATATTAGTCTTGAATTCATTCTATTGTAGATGAGATCTTTGGTTGCATGGCCATTTCTCTTATTTCAATATTAGTCTTGAATTCATTCTATTGTAGATGAGATCTTTGGTTGCATGGCCATTTCTCTTATTTCAATATTAGTCTTGAATTCATTCTATTGTAGATGAGATCTTTGGTTGCATGGCCATTTCTCTTATTTCAATATTAATCTTGAATTCATTCCATTATAGATGAGATCTTTGGTTGCGTGGCCATTTCTCTTATTTCTATATTAGACTTGAATTCATTCCATTATAGATGAGATCTTTGGTTGCGTGGCCATTTCTCTTATTTCAATATTAATCTTGAATTCATTTCATTATAGATGAGATCTTTGGTTGCGTGGCCATTTCTCTTATTTCAATATTAGTCTTGAATTCATTCCATTATAGATGAGATCTTTGGTTGCATGGCCATTTCTCTTATTTCAATATTAATCTTGAATTCATTCCATTATAGATGAGATCTTTGGTTGCGTGGCCATTTCTCTTATTTCAATATTAGTCTTGAATTCATTCCATTATAGATGAGATCTTTGGTTGCATGGCCATTTCTCTTATTTCAATATTAATCTTGAGTTCATTCCATTATAGATGAGATCTTTGGTTGCGTGGCCATTTCTCTTATTTCTATATTAGAGTTGAATTCATTCCATTATAGATGAGATCTTTGGTTGCGTGGCCATTTCTCTTATTTCTATATTAGAGTTGAATTCATTCCATTATAGATGAGATCTTTGGTTGCGTGGCCATTTCTCTTATTTCAATATTAGTCTTGAATTCATTCCATTATAGATGAGATCTTTGGTTGCATGGCCATTTCTCTTATTTCAATATTAATCTTGAATTCATTCCATTATAGATGAGATATTTGGTTGCGTGGCCATTTCTCTTATTTCAATATTAGTCTTGAATTCATTCCATTATAGATGAGATCTTTGGTTGCGTGGCCATTTCTCTTATTTCAATATTAGTCTTTAATTCATTCCATTATAGATGAGATCTTTGGTTGCGTGGCCATTTCTCTTATTTCTATATTAGAGTTGAATTCATTCCATTGTACAGAGTATTTTTCTTAGACATTTGTCTTGAAAATCTGTTACTTTTCTCTATTTTTATATTTTCCAGCTTTCACATACATAGATAAGTGTTGTTAATACATTTGAGTTGAATATTCTAAATTTGGATTTCTTGTATATCATTTTTGATTTCCATATTTTGTTAACACCACAAGGTTCTACAATGGTTTCCCCACTTATCAGACAATTTCTGGGAATTGTTCAGTTGGCGTTGTTTGACCATTTCTAAAACAGTTTCACGAAATTGCAGAAAATAAAACACAGGTTTGAAGAGCTGCAGTTAAAAAGCTAGGAAGTACCTGAATTATTTGATTATCTTTAATTACCTGTTTACTTTTCAGTGATCCTCCTTTGGTCGCCTTCTGAGAGGCATTCTTGTCACGAGCTGCCTTCCCCACTCAAGCCACAAACACCTTGGTAATTTTCGATGTGAACGTTTGAATTTGCAGAAACTTTTGACCATGTGCTTTGCACCGATTTATTCTGTTCCCTAACAGGTGATTTCACATCAAGTGGGCGGTTTACTAGTGTGTCACTGAATATTATCTAAGCCATAATATGTAAACATTGCCAGATGACATGAGTGAAAGCTTTTGTGAGCATCTTCGTGATGTTGAGCAAAAGACTTGGCAGCCCGGTGTCTACCCATTTCAACTTCCCAGGCCATAGTGGTAAACCTGACATGCAAGTCACTGGCACTGCCTCGTGTATCTCCAGCAATCGCAGTCGGTTTGTCTTTGAGAATCGTCTCATTGCCCAGTTGGGTTCACTGCCTTCCCCCCCCCCCCCTAGCATGAACATATCACTCTCATATACAAAGGACACCTACCACACATTTCTTACCCTCATGCACTACCGCACCTGTACATGTATGTATATTTGTCTGCATATGTATTAGAGAAATCGCCAATCAACCACTAATATCTTCAGTAATAAAGAAAAGACGATGGTCATACGTTGGACATGTGATGAGAAGAGATAATAATCGAATAGCAAAGCAAGCCCTCATATGGGAAACAACAGGTAAAAGAAAAAGAGGAAGACCCAGGGAGACACTGAGAAGAACATTGATGAGAGAGGCAAGAGCAGCAGGAATCGGCTCCCTCAATGAGATAGAACTGCTTGCACAGAACAGAGACAGATGGCGAGATTTGATAAAATATCTTTAAAAGAAAACTGCTAGAACAAAAATTCATATAGGAGAAGGTGTATCTTGGTCTACGCCCTATGGGCCGGTTACGGCTCGAAAGGTCAATAGATAGATATGTATTAGCACATTTTGACACCTTCTAGTTTTCTTTTGTGTGCTTTATGGCAATATATACACACTTATACTTGTACGCATTTATGGTTATTTACACATGCTTTTTTTCACATCTGTTCAGTGTGCACACCCACAGTTAGATATACACAGTTTATAGGTATCTTGTTCCCACCTCCACATATTTTTAGAACCCTTCCTTTTTATTTCTTCACTGACTACCTGGTCAGTGAGATATATAATTGGTCAGCCCACCCACCTATTTTAGTTCAGTCAGAGGCTGGCCAAGCTTTGGACTACTGGGAAGTGACCTTTTTTTATTTCCTTTCTTGAGTATCTAGCATACTATTGCCATGTAGTTAGATTTGTGTATGTATCCTTATATGTACTTTTGTGTTTGTTGTTCCAACTGAAGGCCTACTTTGCTGAAACATCAACTTTTGTTTTGAACTCACCTACGTAAAGCTGTTACCATACTTTTTTTTAAAATTGTCATTAACTATCTGCCTTCTGCAATAATTTCATTCTCATTAATGGGTTTGTTTATTTCTAGGAATCATCGCTGGCCATTCAAAATTTGGTTCATTTGAGATGAAGCTAATGGGAGCTCTCACAGCTTTGTTTCTCTCTAAAGTGTTTGGAGGCTGTTGTCTTAGGAATTGGCCAATACCATTGGCATATACATTCACATACACACATGAGCTGACACACATGCACTTACACAACTACAGACACTTATTCTCACACATAAATCAAGGGAAGTAATCATACAATAAAAGAAATTAAAATGTCTCAGTATTAAATTGTTGAATTTATTCTTGTTTATGTTCAGTCTTCTATATTTTCTTTTTTCTTGTTCTTATCTTACTTCTGCTGTTGATCTTTCTACATCTGCTTCTCCACTGTTTTTACATCTTCTTCTACTTTTACTTATTATCCATCTTCCTCCTCTTCTCTTTTTTGTTCACTTTTTCTTGTTCACTTTTTCCTCCTTTTCATCTGCTCCTTTATCTTCATATTCTTCTGTTTCTACTTCTTGTTTATATTTTTCTCTTTATCATCTCCTTTTTCTGTTTCAATTTCAATGTCTTCATCTTCTGTTCCTACTTCTATTACTACTATTTATTGTTATTCTTCCTCTTTTTCTTCTTCCTCTTTTTTTATTTTGCTTCATTCCATAATCTTGGGGATCATTGAGTCACCACTGACAGACCTTGTCAATGCTGTCCATTTCTCTCTACCTCTGATCTTTCTTTGAGACTGAAAGTTGAGACCTGCTCATTGTTCCATGCTACTTTTTCATCTCTGATCTGAGAAGACAGACACATTATGAGAAGAGGAAAGTTGGAATATTTGGTTACAGCAGGCAAAGCACAGGGAAAGAGAATTAGCGGACAATAAAACAGAAAATATTAGATAGCTTGGTGACATAGAAAATAGTCAACAACAGAATTTATATGATACACTGGGGATAGAAAATTGTGGAAAGACATGATTGCCTACGCCAACCGGTACGGCACATGGGTGGATGAAAGTAAAAGTAAAGATTCTCTCCCCTGCCTTGCATGGAGAATATAGCTTTGGTGGTCACATTTATCTATGACCGGGGCAATTTTGTGTTTGATGATATGTCTTGTATCATGCCAGGCCGTATTTACTTTCCAGTGAAATCACTGATACCCACTTCTACCAGCAGGGAGAACCACGGAGCAATGTTCTATTAAAAAAAAAAAAATCATCCACCCCTCCTGAAAATTGAACCCGGAATCTTGTAATCAGGAAGCGAGCACACTAACCACTCAGCCACCAGGTAGCGAGCACACTAACCACTCAGCCACAAGGTAGTGAGCACACTAACCACTCAGCCATCAGGGCAGGAAGCAAGCACACTAACCACTCAGCCATCAGGGCAGGAAGCGAGCACACTAACCACTCAGCCACCAGGAAGCGAGCACACTAACCACTCAGCCACCAGGAAGCAAGCACACTAACCACTCAGCCATCAGGGCAGGAATCGAGCACTCTAACCACTCAGCCACCAGGTAGAGAGCACACAGCCATTAGGGCAGGCAGCGAGCACACTAACCACTCAGCCATCAGGAAGTGAGCACACTAACCACTCAGCCACCAGGGCAGGGAGCGAGCACACTAACCACTCGGCCACCAGGAAGCGAGCACACTAACCACTTGGCCACCAGGAAGCGAGCACACTAACCACTCAGCCACCAGGAAGCGAGCACACTAACCAATCAGCCACCAGGAAGCGAGCACACTAACCAATCAGCCACCAGGAAGCGAGCACACTAACCACTCAGCCACCAGGTAGCGAGCACACTAACCACCGATGTTCCATTGAAACAGTATTCCATCATCATCATTGAGTGCCCTCTCCGCAATGAAGGTTGGCTACCATGGATCGCCATTCTACTCTGTTTGTTGCTTTGATGGTGCAGGTTGTCATAGATTGGCTTGTTCATCTTTTGATGTTACTCGTCCATGTTAGTCTTGGTCTGCCTCTGCCTCTTTTACCTTGTATTTTCCCTTCCAATATTACTTTCAGTAGGCTGTTGTGTCTTTTAACATGCCCCAAAAATGTCATTTGTCTTGTCTTAACTGTATTTAGTAGTTCTCTTTTTATTTTCAGTTGTTTTAAAACTTCATCGTTTGTTATCTTTTCTTTCCATCCAATTCTACCTATTCTTCTATAAATCCACATTTCAAAGGCTTCAATTTTCTGTTCTGTTTTCTTGTCTAATGTCCATGTTTCTGCATCATACATGAATATTGAGAAGATGTAACATTTTGCCATTCTTAGTTAACAGTATTTACAGTCACAATTTGAGAATGTAAAAATAAGACGGATAAATTAGTATAAGAAAATAAACTCAGATTAGGGAGATAATATATTTATTATATCTGTATCTAAATTTGATTTCTCAATACGCAGTTGTTTACCATTAATAATGACGAAGACCACAATGTTCATTATTAAGAGGAAGTAGTGGGGTGTAACGTACCCTCCTACGTGATATGGTAACAGCTTTACAAAAAAGAACACAACAAGACACTGACGTTTCGATCAACTTGTAGCCTTCCTCAGAAAATGAGAACACAAACGAACAACGAAATAAACTTTACTACATCTAGGATGAGGGAGCCGCGATAGTTCAGTGGTTAGTGAACTTGACTACAAAGTGACAAGAGGTAGGGTTTGATCCCAACTGACGGGTTCCTATTCACCCAACCTTTAGTGGGTAGCGGACTTTTTTTCTGGGAAAGTAAAGCGGCACGGGTGTAATACCGACCACTTTGCCCCAAAAATCATATGCAGATGGTCGGTAAAATTTATGGTCACTAATACCATATTCCCTACACGCCACTTGGCGTGACGGGGGATTTTACTTTTACTACATCAAGGATGAACGTGACCGGTAAACCAGTGAGAAATGAAGAGATGAAATGATTAAACGAAAGAGAGATGTGCTACACATCGGAGGATAGAAATAGATATGTGCAAATGAGTAAGCTAAAAAAATTTAAGAAAGTACACAATTTAATCGAGACTTAACTGTGGCAAGATCTAGAAGGTCTCAGCCTGTATTAAGTGTAATTTTTGAAGGTTTATTTGGACAGTACTTGTTCAACAAGAAAAAAAAAAGCCATGCTTTCACCTTCAGACTTTTCATGCATTAGTGGACACGATTCTATCTATCTATCTATTGACCTTTCGAGCCGTAACCGGCCCATAGGGCGTAGACCAAGATACACCTTCACCTATATGAATTTTTGTTCTAGCAGTTTTCTTTTAAAGATATTTTATCAAATCTCGCCATCTGTCTCTGTTCTGTGCAAGCAGTTCTATCTCATTGAGGGAGCCGATTCCTGCTGCTCTTGCCTCTCTCATCAATGTTCTTCTCAGTGTCTCCCTGGGTCTTCCTCTTTTTCTTTTACCTGTTGTTTCCCATATGAGGGCTTGCTTTGCTATTCGATTATTATCTCTTCTCATCACATGTCCAACGTATGACCATCGTCTTTTCTTTATTCTGTATCAGGTCTACGTTTCATTAACAACATCGTTTTTACGATAGCGGCTTGTTAAACCTCTGATCAACGGTTCTATACCAAGCCGGAGAAAAATAATTCCTCCATTTTGGAAACAACCGGAAACGATTCTATCAAGTGTTTTTTTTTTCCTGTGAAAAAAAGTTTCACTACGCAAAACAGAAAGTTGCAGTACTTACTACAAGTCCCTCTACCCCACAAAAAGCTCTACAACCACAAAAAAAAAAACTCTACCAACCTATAAACTCTACGACCATGAAAAAATCAATAATACCACATAAAGCTCTACCATCACAAAAAAACCATACCACCACAAAATGCTGCATCACAAGGATCTCCTCTACGATTACAAAGACCTTCTATACCTCCATGAAAAGCTCTACCACCACAAAGATCTCCTCTAACTCCATGAAAAGCTCTACCACCACAAAGATCTCCTCTAACTCCATGAAAAGCTCTACCACCACAAAGATCTCCTCTAACTCCATGAAAAGCTCTACCACCACAAAGATCTTCTCTACCTCCATGAAAAACTCTACCACCACAAAGATCTTCTCTACCTCCATGAAAAGCTCTACCACCACAAATCATCTCTACCACCATGAAAAGCTCTACCACCACAAAGAAAATCTTCTCTAGCTCCATGAAAAGCTCTACTCTACCATAAAGATCTCCTCATGAAAACTACCACCAAAAGCTCTACCACCACAAAGATCTCCTCTAACTCCATGAAAAGCTCTACCACCATAAAGATCTCCTCTATCACCATGAAAAGCACTACCACCACAGAAAAGCTCTACCACCACAAAGATCTTCTCTACCTCCATGAAAAGCTCTCCACCACAAAGATCTTCTCTACCTCCATGAAAAGCTCTACCACTACAAAGATCTCCTCTAACTCAGTGAAAAGCTCTACCACCATAAAGATCTCCTCTAACTCTGTGAAAAGCTCTACCACCACAAAAATCTCCTCTATCACCATGAAAAGCACTACTACCACAGAAAAGCTCTACCACCATGAAAAGCTCTACCACCACAAAGATCTTCTCTAGCTCCATGAAAAGCTCTACCACCATAAAGATCTCCTCTAACTCCATGAAAAGCTCTACCACCACAAAGATCTCCTCTAACTCCATGAAAAGCTCTACCACCATAAAGATCTCCTCTATCACCATGAAAAGCACTACCACCACAGAAAAGCTCTACCACCACAAAGATCTTCTCTACCTCCATGAAAAGCTCTCCACCACAAAGATCTTCTCTACCTCCATGAAAAGCTCTACCACCACAAAGATCTCCTCTAACTCAGTGAAAAGCTCTACCACCATAAAGATCTCCTCTAACTCTGTGAAAAGCTCTACCACCACAAAAATCTCCTCTATCACCATGAAAAGCACTACTACCACAGAAAAGCTCTACCACCATGAAAAGCGCTACCACCACAAATATCTCCTCTACCACCATGAAAAGCTCTACCACCACAAAGATCTCCTCTACCACCATGAAAAGCTCTACCACCACAAATATCTCCTCTACCACCATGAAAAGCTCTACCACCACAAATATCTCCTCTACCACCATGAAAAGCTCTATCACCACAGAAAAGCTCTACCACCACAAATATCTCCTCTACCACCATGAAAAGCTCTACCACCACAGAAAAGCTCTACCACCACAAATATCTCCTCTACCACCACAGAAAAGCTCTATCACCATATAAAGCTCTATCACCACAAAGATCTCCTCTACCACCATGTAAAGCTCTACCACCACAAATATCTCCTCTACCACCATAGAAAAGCTCTACCACCATGTAAAGCTCTACCACCACAAAGATCTCCTCTAACTCCATGAAAAGCTCTACCACCACAAAGATCTCCTCTACCACCATGAAAAGCTCTACCACCACAAAGATCTCCTGTACCACCATGAAAAGCTCTACCACCACAAAGATCTCCTCTACCACCATGAAAAGCTCTACCACCACAAATATTTCCTCTACCACCATGAAAAGCTCTACCACCACAAAGATCTTCTCTACCACCACAAAGATCTTCTCTACCACCACAAAGATCTTCTCTACTACCACAAAAAGCTGTACCCCCATAAAAAGCTCTATCACCATGAAAAGCTCTATCACCATGAAAAGCTCCACCATCATAAAAAGCACTACCACCACAAAGATCTCCTCTACCACCATGAAAAGCTATACCACCACAAAGATCTCCTCTACCACCATGAAAAGCTCTACCACAACAAAGATCTCCTCTACCACTATGAAAAGCTCTATCACCACAAAAAGCTCTATCACCATAAAATGCTATACAACCACAAAGATCTCTTCTACCACCACAAAAAGCTCTACCACCACAAAAAGCTCTACCACCATCAAAAACTCCTCTGCTGCAAAGATATCCTCTATCTCCACAAAAAAAAGCCTACATAGTTAATATGCTATCAGTGCCTATATAGTTAATATGCTATCAGTGCCTATATAGTTAATATGCTACCAGTGCCTATATAGTTAACATAACTCAACCAACACATCCAACGCAACCAACACAACTAACACATCCAAGACAACCGACAAAACCAACACATCTAACATAAAGAACAAAACTAACACATCCAACACAACTAGCACAACTCAACTAACACAACCAAAACAACTAACACAACTCAACTAACACATCCAACACAACTAAAACAACTCAACTAACACATGCAACACAACTAACACAACCAACACAACTAACACAACTCAACTAACACATCCAACACAACTAACACAACCAACACAACCAACACAATTAACACATCCAATGCAATCAATACAACTAACACAACTAACACAACCAACACAACCAATACAACCAATACTAACAAGGAACTAAATACAAAAACAAAATAAACTAAATACAAAAACAAATACAACCAGGAACTAACACAACTAACACATCCAATACAACTAACACAAATAACACAACCAATACAACCAATACAACTAACACAACCAACCAATAAACCAACACAACCAACACAAAAAATACAACTAACACAACTAACCAATACAACCAACACAACCAACACAAAAAATACAACTAACACAACTAACACAACCAATACAACAAACACATCCAACACACAAGTACAAGAGGTCCGGTACAATCCTGATTAACAGCTTCCAGGTTCACTCAGCCTTAATTGGGTACCGGATTTGTTTCTATGAAAGTAAAGCTGCACGGGCGTAATACTGACAATGTTGCCCCAAAGATAACGTCCTGAAGGTCTGTATAAGATATGAATTACATTCACTAATACCTGCACACACTAACACCTATTCCCAACCTGCTTGTCGTGATATTTTATATTTTTTACTTTGCTCTCTATAATACTTTATAAAGTCCAGAATCAATGTCTATGTCATGAATGGATTAAGATGAAATAATTAATGTGTCTAAACTACTCACACAATTGTGTGCACAAGGATTCGCGGTAACATTAGACCTAAAAAATACCATTTGAAATATCAATGTGCTAGGGGACATGGACATTGATAAATATGAATAGAGGGCTCTACTAGGAAGAAAGAAACAGCTGAATACAAAAATTACAACCAACATAATTAACACAACCAATACAATCAACACAACCAAAATAACTAACGCATCCAACACAGCCATTACAACCAAAACAATTAACACAACCAATACAACCAAGTCAACCAATACAACCAAAACAACCGACACAACTAACACAACCAATACAACTAAAACAACAGACACAACTAACACAACCAATACAACTAAAACAACCGACACAACTAACACAACCAAAACAACCAATACAACCAAAACAACCAAAACAAATAATACAACCAAAACAACCAATACAACCAAAACAACCAAAACAACCAAAACAACCAATACAACCAAAACAACCAAAACAACCAAAGCAACCAAACAACCAATACAACCAATACAACCAAAACAACCAAAACAATCAAAACAACCAACACAACCAACACAATTAACACAACCAACACAACCAAAACAAAAAATACAACCAACACAACCAACACAATTAACACAACCAACACAACCAATACAACCAACACAACCAACACAGCCAACACAATTAACACATCCAATGCAACCAATACAACTAACACAACCAACACAACCGATACATCTAACACAACTAATACAACTAACACAACTAACACATCAAATACAAATAACACAACCAACACAATCAATAAAACTAACACAAATAACACAAACAATACAACTAACAGAACCAATACAAACAATATAACAAACACATTCAGTACAACCAATACAACTAACACAACCAACACAACTAACACATTTAGTACAACCAATACAACTAACACAACTAACACATCCAACACAACTAACACATCCAGTACAACCAATACAACTAACATAACCATCACAACTAACACATCCAGAACAACTAATACAACTAACACAGCTAACACAACCAACACAACTAACACATCCAGTACAACCAATACAACTAAAACAAATAACACAACCAATACAAGCAATACAACCAACATAACTAACACATCCAATACAAACAACACAACCAATACAACAAACACAACTAATTCAACAAACACAACTAATACAACCAACACAACTAACACAACCAATATAACCAACACAACTAACTCATCCCATACAACCAACACAACTAACACAACGAAAACAACCAACACAACCAATACAACAAATACAACCAACACAAAAAACACAACAAATACAACCAAACACAACCAATACAACCAACACAACCAACATAATTTACACTACCGATACAACCAACACACCCAACACACCCAACACAACCAACACAGCCAACACAATTAACACAACTAACACAAACAAAACACTCAACACAACCAAAACAACCAATACAAAGAACACAACCAATACAACCAACACAACGAACACAACGAATACAACCAACACAATTAACACAACCAACACAACCAAAACAACCGACACACACAAATAACACAAACAATACACTTAACACAACCAAAACAACCAATACAACCAACACAACCAACACAACTAACACAATTAACACAACCAACACAACCAATATAACCGACAAAATTAACACAACTAACACAAACAATACACTTAACACAACCAACACAAACAATACAACCAAAACAACCAATACAACCAACACAACCAATACAACCAACATAACCAACACAACCAACACAAACAATACAACCAAAACAACCAATACAACCAACACAACCAATACAACCAACATAACCAACACAAACAAAACAAATGACACAATTAACACAACTAACACAACCAATACAACCAATACAACCAAAACAACCAATACAACCAAAACAACCAATACAACCAATACAACCAAAACAACCAACACTACTAACACAACCAATACAAACAAAACAATCGACACAACTAACACAACCAAAACAACTAATACAACCAATACAACCAAATCAACCAATACAACCAATACAACCAAAAGAACCAATACAACCAAAACAACCAATACAACCAATACAACCAAAACAACCAATACAACCAATACAACCAAAACAACCAATACAACCAACACAGCCAAAACAATTAACACAACCAACACAATTAACACAAACAACACAACCAAAACAACCAATACAACCAACACAGCCAAAACAATTAACACAACTAAAACAACCAGTACAACCAAAACAACCAATACAACCAACACAACCAACACATCCAACACAATTAACACAACCAACACAACCAAAACAACCAATACAACCAATACAACCAAAACAACCAACACAGCCAACACAATTAACACATCCAATGCAACCAATACAACTAACACAACTAACACAACCAACACAACCAATACAACTAACACAAATAACACAACCAACATAATCAAAACAACCAACACAATTAACACAACTAACACAAACAATACACTTAACACAACGAAAAACAACCAATACAACCAACACAACCAACATAACTAACACAATTAACACAAACAACACACCAAATACAACCGACTCAATTAACACAACTAACACAAACAATACACTCAACACAACCAAAACAACCAATACAACAAATACAACCAAAACAAACAATACAACCAACACAACCAACACAACTAACACAATTAACACAACCAACACAACCAAAACAAACGACACAATTACCACAACTAACACAACTAACACAACCAATACAACCAAAACAACCGACACAACTAACACAACCAATACAACCAAAACAACCGACACAACTAACACAACCAAAACAACCAATACAACCAAAACAACCAATACAACCAAAACAACCAAAACAAACAATACAACCAAAAGAACCAAAACAAACATACAACCAAAACAACCAAAACAACCAATACAACCAAAACAACCAATACAACCAAAAGAACCAAAACAACCAATACAACCAAAACAACCAAAACAACCAATACAACCAAAACAACCAATACAACCAAAACAACCAAAACAAACAATACAACCAAAAGAACCAAAACAACCAATACAACCATCACAACCAACACAGCCAACACAATTAACACATCCAATGCAACAAATACAACTAACACAACTAATACAACTAACACATTCAATACAACTAACAAAAATAACACAGCCAATACAACCAATAAAACTAACACAAACAATTCAACTAACACAACCAATACAACAAACACAACTAACACAACCAACACAAGCAATACAATCAAAATAACTAACACATCCAATACAAACAACACAACCAATATAACAAACACAACTAATACAACCAACACAACTAACACAACTAATATAACCAACACAACTAACTCATCCCATACAACCAACACAACTAACACAACCAATACAACTACCACAAACATCACAACCAACACAACTAACACATCCTACACAGCCAACACAACTAAGACAAACACCACAACCAATACAACTAACACATCCAACACAACCAACACAAATAACACAACTAACACAATTAATACAACCAATATAACCAACATAAACAACACAACCAACACATCCAACACAACCAAGACAACTAAAACAACCAACACAATCAATACAACCAACACAAACAACACAACCAATACAAACAACACAACCAATACAATCAACACAACCAACACAAACAATACAACCAACACAAACAACACAACCAACACAAACAACACAACCAATACAATCAACACAACCAACACAAACAATACAACCAACACAAACAACACAACCAATACAAAGAATACAACCAACACTACTAAAACAACCAACACATACAATACAACCAACACATCCAACACAACCAACACAACCAACAGATCCAACACAACCAATGCAACCAACCCATCCAACACAACTAACACATCCAACACAACCAACACATCCAACACAACCAATGCAACCAACCCATCCAACACCACCAACCCATCTAATACAACCAATACAACCAACACAACCAACACAACCAACACATCCAACACAGCCAATGCAACCAACCCATCCAACACAACCAACACTTCAAACACAATCAATACAACCAATCCATCCAACGCAACCAATACAACCAACACATCCAACACAATCAACACAACCATTACAACCAACACATCCAAGACAACCAACACAACCAATACAACCAACACAGCTGTCAAAAATAATATATTTGAGAAACGATAAACCCAGCGGCCCTTCTTTTGAAAATAAAAACATGTATAGACGGAATATTAGAGACTTTTTGTAACGTGACAGTAAATGTGGCTAACCGAAGAGAAAAAGACTGAAAATGACGTCTCGTCTCGACGATGAAAAGAAAATGAGAAGGAAAGAAGATGGATGTGACATTTTGAAGATCAAATTAGACTATATGCTTGGGCTCGACACAGCTTTCAATGAGATTGCGGTCTGCGTATGGTAATACAGTCATGATGTCGAACATGTAGAAATAACATCCACCACAGGCAAATGTGGTGCGTGCAACCAGAAAAACTGCTGCCCGAATCGAAAACCCATCATAAAAATTTTAAAAAAGTAAAGTACTCCCGTCACGCCAAGTGACTTAATGGAAATATGGTGTTAGTGACCATACATTTTACAGACCTTCAGCACATGATTTTTGGGGTAATGTGGTCGGTATTACGCCCGTGCCGTTTACTTTTCCAGAAAAAAAATCCGGTGCCCATTTAACGCTGAGTGAACCCAGAAGCCATCGGTTGGGATCGAACTCTAACCCTTGTCCTCTGTAGCCCAGTTCACTAACCACTGAGCTATCGCTGCTCCCGAAAACTCATCATGCTCCAAATCTAAAGCACCAGGTTTGAATTCCCTTATGGTCGAAATGCATTTATTTTCCTATTTGTGAGGGTGTGGGGGTGGAGTGAAATAAAAACTCAGACCAGAACACCTCTAGCGACTTTTCAGGACAAGCGGCCTTTATTCTCCGGTCCTATATGTACCCCTAGCAGACCACAGGAATGTGAAAATCCCGTAACGACATTTTTTTTTTAAACCAGAGACCTACCTATACCATTACTGAGCACAGAAAGTCACTGAACACTTATGAGCTTGCCCGAAGTGCTATGATGTCAACTCTTAACAACGATTACACATTATAAACCAATCAACGCAGTCAATAACGATCGGTCGACATGGAGATACAATGAAAAGAGCACTGATAATGGAGAACCTCACCTACAACAGGGCATTAGGGCGAATAGTAGTAGTGGTAGTAGGTGCTGTAGCAGTGGTGGAGAAGAAATGGACACATTTGCAAAAAAAACATATTGTAGCACGAATGTTGGAAAATCAAATGTTATTGAAATAAAATAACATAACTTAAGGAGCATTAACTCATCACAGAAAATCAAAATAGAAAGCTGAACTGAAACAATTCTTCAGCTATCAACTTTTGCTATGCGTTTATTTACACAGGTTTGGGTCTTCAATGGTTAACATAGTTTGCCATGCCGAGTAGTGGGAACCGTACTTGTGTCTCTTTGGTGTTGAGAGTGACGCGATACGTAAATGTCTTTCGGTTATTTATGTAGCATCATCACCATGCTGGTACGTACAATCTCTCTCTCTCTCCTCATATCACAGGAAAATCATCAGGAAGACCATAGAGCAGTGAAGGAATGTTGCTGTGGAAGATCATAGAGCAGCGAAGGAATGTCGCTGTGGAAGATCATAGAACAACGAAGGAATGTCGCTGTGGAAGATCATTGAGCAGTGAAGGAATGTCGCTGTGGAAGATCATAGAGCAGCGAAGGAATGTCGCTGTAGAAGATCATAGGACAGAGAAGGAATGTTGCTGTGGAAGATCATAGGACAGCGAAGGAATGTTGCTGTGGAAGATCATAAAGCAGCGAGGGAATGTCGCTGTGGAAGATCATAAAGCAGCGAGGGAATGTCGCTGTGGAAGATCATAGGACAGCGAAGGAATGTTGCTGTGGAAGATCATAGGACAGTGAAGGAATGTCGCTGTGGAAGATCATAGAGCAGCGAGGGAATGTCGCTGTGGAAGATCATAAAGCAGCGAGGGAATGTCGCTGTGGAAGATCATAGGGCAGCGAAGGAATGTCGATATGGAAGATCATAGGTCATCGAAGGAATGTCGATATGGAAGATCATAGGTCAGCAAAGGAATGTCGCTGTGGAAGATCATAGGGCAGCGAAGGAATGTCGGTGTGGAAAATCATAGAGCAGCGAAGGAATGTCGCTGTGGAAGATCATAGGCCGGCGAAGGAATGTCGCTGTGGAAGATCATAGGGCAGCGAGGGAATGTCACTGTGGAAGATCATAGGGCAGCGAAGGAATGTCGCTGTGGAAGATCATAGAGCAACGAAGGAATGTCACTATGGAAGATCATAGAGCAGCGAGGGAATGTCACTGTTGAAGATCATAGGGCAGCAAACGAATGTCACTGTGGAAGATCATAGGGCAGCGAAGGATGTCACTGTGGAAGATCATAGAGCAGCGAGGGAATGTCACTGTAGAAGATCATAAGGCGGCGAAGGAATGTCGCTGCGGAAGGTCATAGAGCAGCGAGGGAATGTCGCTGTGGAAGATCATAGAGCAGCAAGGTAATGTCACTGTGGAAGATCATAAGGCAGCGAAGGAATGTCGCTGTGGAAGATCATAGAGCAGCGAGGGAATGTCACTGTGGAAAATCATAGAGCAGCGAGGGAATGTCACTGTGGAAGATCATAAGGCAGCAAAGGAATGTCACTGTGGAAGATGATAGAGCAGTGAAGGAATGTCGCTGTGGAAAATCATAGGGCAGCAAAGAAATGTCGCTGTGGATGATCATAGGGCAGCGAAGGAATGTCACTGTGGAAGATCATAGGACAGTGAAGTAATGTCGCTGTGGAAGATCATAGGGCAGCGAAGGAATGTCGCTGTGGAAGATCATAGAGCAGCAAGGGAATGTCACTGTGGAAGATCATAAGGCAGCGAAGGAATGTCGCTGTGGAAGATCATAGAGCAGCGAGGGAATGTCACTGTGGAAGATCATAGGGCAGCGAGGGAATGTCACTGTAGAAGATCATAAGGCGGCAAAGGAATGTCGCTGCGGAAGGTCATAGAGCAGCGAGGGAATGTCGCTGTGGAAGCTCATAGAGCAGCAAGGTAATGTCACTGTGGAAGATCATAAGGCAGCGAAGGAATGTCACTGTGGAAAATCATAGAGCAGCGAGGAATGTCGCTGTGGAAAATCATAGAGCAGCGAGGGAATGTCACTGTGGAAGATCATAAGGCAGCAAAGGAATGTCACTGTGGAAGATGATAGAGCAGTGAAGGAATGTCGCTGTGGAAAATCATAGGGCAGCAAAGAAATGTCGCTGTGGATGATCATAGGGCAGCGAAGGAATGTCGCTGTGGAAGATCATAGGACAGTGAAGTAATGTCGCTGTGGAAGATCATAGGGCAGGAAGGAATGTCGCTGTGGAAGATCATAGAGCAGCAAGGGAATGTCACTGTGGAAGATCATAGGTCAGCAAAGGAATGTCGGTGTGGAAAATCATAGAGCAGCGAAGGAATGTCGCTGTGGAAGATCATAGAGCAATGATGGAATGTCACTATGGAAGATCATAGAGCAGCGAGGGAATGTCACTGTTGAAGATCATAGGGCAGCGAAGGAATGTCACTGTGGAAGATCATAGAGCAGCGAGGGAATGTCACTGTGGAAGATCATAGAGCAGCGAGGGAATGTCACTGTGGAAGATCATAGAGCAGCAAGGTAATGTCACTGTGGAAGATCATAAGGCAGCGAAGGAATGTCGCTGTGGAAGATCATAGAGCAGCGAGGGAATGTCGCTGTGGAAAATCATAGAGCAGCGAGGGAATGTCACTGTGGAAGATCATAAGGCAGCAAAGGAATGTCGCTGTGGATGATCATAGGGCAGCGAAGGAATGTCGCTGTGGAAGATCATAGGACAGTGAAGTAATGTCGCTGTGGAAGATCATAGGGCAGCGAAGGAATGTCGCTGTGGAAGATCATAGAGCAGCAAGGGAATGTCGCTGCGGAAGATCATAGGGCAGCGAAGGAATGTCGCTGTGGAAGATCATAGGTCAGCAAAGGAATGTCGGTGTGGAAAATCATAGAGCATCGAAGGAATGTCGCTGTGGAAGATCATAGGGCAGCGAAGGAATGTCACTGTGGAAGATCATAGAGCAGCGAGTGAATGTCGCTGTGGAAGATCATACGGCAGTAAAGGAATGTCGCTGCGGAAGATCATAGAGCAGCGAGGGAATGTCACTGTGGAAGATCATAAGGCAGCGAAGGAATGTCGCTGTGGAAAATCATGGAGCAGCAAAGGAATGTCGCTGTGGAAGATCATAGGGCAGCGAAGGAATGTCGGTGTGGAAAATCATAGAACAGCGAAGGAATGTCGCTGTGGATGATCATAGGGCAGCGAATGAATGTCACTGTGGAAGATCATAGGGCAGCGAAGATGTGTCACTGTGGAAGATCATAGGGCAGTGAAAGAATGTCACTGTGGAAGATCATAAGGCAGCATAGGAATGTAGCTGTGGAAGATCATAAGCACAGCGAAGGAATGTCGCTGTAGAAGACCATAGGGCAGCGAAGGAATGTCGCTGTGGAAGATCATAGGGCAGCGAAGGAATGTCGCTGTGGAAGATCATAAGGCAGCGAAGGAATGTCGCTATGGAAGATCATAGGTCAGCAAAGGAATGTCGCTGTGGAAGATCATAGGGCAGCGAAGGAATGTCGGTGTGGAAAATCATAGAGCAGCGAAGGAATGTCGCTGTGGAAGATCATAGGGCAGCGAAGGAATGTCACTGTGGAAGATCATAGAGCAGCGAGGGAATGTCGCTGTGGAAGATCATACGGCAGTAAAGGAATGTCGCTGCGGAAGATCATAGAGCAGCGAGGGAATGTCACTGTGGAAGATCATAAGGCAGCGAAGGAATGTCGCTGTGGAAAATCATGGGGCAGCAAAGAAATGTCGCTGTGGATGATCATAGGGCAGCGAAGGAATGTCGCTGTGGAAGATCATAGGACAGCGAAGGAATGTCACTGTGGAAGATCATAGGGCAGCGAAGATGTGTCACTGTGGAAGATCATAGGGCAGTGAAAGAATGTCACTGTGGAAGATCATAAGGCAGCATAGGAATGTAGCTGTGGAAGATCATAAGCACAGCGAAGGAATGTCGCTGTGGAAGACCATAGGGCAGCGAAGGAATGTCGCTGTGGAAGATTATAGGGCAGCGAAGGAATGTCGCTGTGGAAGATCATAGGGCAGCGAAGGAATGTCGCTGTGGAAGATCATAGGGCAGCGAAGGAATGTCGCTTTGGAAGATCATATGGCAGCGAAGGAATGTCGCTGTGGAAGATCATAGGGCATCGAAGGAATGTCGCTGTGGAAGATCATAGGGCAGTGAAGGAATGTCGATGTGGAAGATCATAGGGCAGCGAAGGAATGTCGCTGTGGAAGATCATTAAGGCAGCGAAGGAATGTAGCTGTGGAAGATCATAAGCGCAGCGAAGGAATGTCGCTGTGGAAAATCATAGAGCAATCGAAAAAAAAAAACGTCGACAAGGAAGATAACTCCAGGAAGCTACTATTTATGCCTTAAATCATATAATTGATTGCAACGCAAATATGCAGCCCTACCGGATATATTTAACTGAATAGTAAAATACAGATATAACATTGATTCCCAAGCTGTGTTCGCAGCCCTCTGCATTAGTTATGAGTACACATGAAGAAAGTCATCGCCAGTGATAGCTACTATTTTAGGTATCTGAGTTGGCAGTGGGCTGCAGCGTTTGGTTCTCGTGGCAAGGCGCTTTGTGTGCAGTGGAGTACGGGTTCGATCCTGCTTCAGACTGTCTATTATTCTTTGTTTTTTTTTTATGTTGTTGATTATTTATTATTTTTTTTTCCGAGTGCTGTAAACATACCTCTTCCCCTGAAATGATTCGCTGATCTATCACCTCGGAGGTTTCCCCCTATAATAAATTAATGTATTTTTGTTTTCAAGATCATAGCGCAGCGAACGAGGACCACAACCGTAGGTTTAGAAAACTAGTTGGTTACTAAGGGGAAATAAATTGTGATTTTTATCCATCTATTTTCATGCATTCCTCTCCCAGGCCGTAGACAGAACATAATACGGGAGTCAAAATTCTCACGGGAGCCGCGATAGCTCAGTGGTTAGTGAACTGGACTACAAAAGGAAGAAGTAGGGTCCGATCCCAACCGACGGCATCTGGGTTCACCCAGCCTTTAATGGGTACCGGATTTTTTCTGGGAAAGTAAAGCGGCACGGACGTAATACCGACCACATCATCATCATCATCATCATGTGCCATACCGATTGGCGTAGGTGATCATGTCCCTCCACATTCTTCTATCTACAGTGCATCGTATCAGTTCTGTTGTTGACTGTTTTCCATGCCATGACACCAAGCTATCCAGTATTTTCTCTCTTTGTCGCCCGCGATCTCTCTTTCCTTTTATTTTGCCAGTTGTAACCAAGTATTCCAACTTTCCTCTTCTCATGATGTGCCCGAAAAATGTTGATTGCTTCTTTCTGATGTTTCTTAAGAGCTCCCTTTTTGTGTTGCCCTCTTTGAGAACTTCCTTATTGGTCTTTTTAGCTGTCCAGGGAACTTTCAACATTCTTCTGAGAAATCCCATCTCTGTGGCCTCTAATCGTCTTTTCAATACAGACCACATTACACCAAAAATCATGTGCTGAAGCTCTGTAAAATTTATGGTCACTAACACCATATTCCCTATACGCCACGTGGCGTGACGAGGCTCTTTACTTTACCTTTTTTTACATAAATCTCACGACTGACAGTTTACTGCTAGTTCTTGTGTATCTTGGTTGTTTCTTAGTCCCATCGTTGAACCTTCCCTAATAATTGTTCTGTGCAGCGATTTTCTTCGTCTGCCTTGTTTCCTTTTACCAGATGGTTTTCACATGAATACCCGACGGGGAAATATTTCTGCGTTCATTCTCAACGCATGACCAATGTATTTAAAACGCTGTCGTCTCATAAAGCGAAACATTTTATTGCGCTTTTTATTTTGAAATTTGTCCCGAACAAAACCTTATGTTTGTCTACAACTTTCGTTTCAACTGCCAAAGGTTCTTCTTGTTAAAACGTGAACAGGAAACCTTTCTTTCGCTCTCCTCCTATAGGACTAGTCACTCGATCTCATGTCAATTGAAACATGACTGCTTCTAAATGTGGCGGGTTCTTTGTGATTGCGAAACTATGATCCTGCATCAAAGCTACAATGACCATCAAGCAATGCTGAGAACAAGAGTGCATTTGATCAGCAACTTGTTCCATAAACAAGGGAGCAACAGCCATGTTAGAGAGTATCCACATCACATGAGACTAGTGTGATACAAAGTCATTAACTGCACACTAGCTGTCGCCATTATTTAAATAGCCAATGTCAAGGCTGATAGACTGTTGGACCATGAAGTCTAAAATTTCATCATGATTCTATCCGCTACTGAGCGCACAGAAAAGAATTAGTATCCAAGATTTCACAAGCGATAACGCATTTTCTTTCTTTCTTTCTTTCTTTAGCAGATTGAAGCAAATTTTCCAAATTGATGAATCTGATGAATCCTTTTCAAATACAAGTTCCATGAAAGCCGCATCAGCAGTTGTACACTTGTCCAAGGTGCAGTAGTGAATAAATCGCAAGGTGGTGGTACCTCTTTCTGTACACGAATGATCACATAGAAATGTTATAACAGTAGTCTGAGAATGTCGCTCGCCTCTTAATTCATCATGAATGGTCCCATTGCATTAATCATCTCAGCCCTTTTGCATTTTTTATTTTGTTTAATTTCTTGTCATAACTTCACGATTCCCTCAGGCCAGACAGATCAAGCATGCGATCTCTGTTGACTTGATTGACAGATGAGCAAGCACAAACAAAAAAAGATGGAAATTAATTCTTCCGAAACGAAATGTCCAGGAAACTCCTGAAGATGTTTTATAAAATGAAAAAGAACAATGAAGCACCAGTTACGTACCATCAGAAAAAACAAACCAATATAATAATAATAATAATAATAATAATATTCAATATAATACAACAGATAATCAAATCAATCAGAAGATTCCAGGACGCAAATCAAGACACCTACATAATATGAAGAGATGGGAACAAGCTATCATTATACGCCTCAGAACGTGGGCACAATCGTCTCCATAATCATCATCATCATCATCAAGTACCGGGCCTGCTGGCATAGGTGATCATGTATCTCCACAACTTTCGATCTCGGCAGCTATTTATCATTTCTGTTGTTGACCTTCTGCCAAGCCATTCTCTTATGCTGTCCGTTGTTTTTTCTCTTTGCTTCCCTCTATCTCTTCGACCCTCAATTTTCCCAGTTGTTACAATATATTCAAGTTGTTCTCTTCTCATTACATGGCCAAAAAATGACGATTGTCTCTTCCTAATATTGGAAATTAGCTCTCGTTTTGCCTTGACCTCTCTCAGAACATCTTCATTACTCTTCTTAGCTGTCCATGGTATTCTCAACATTCTTCTGTAAAACCACATTTCTACAGACTCCAGTGATTTTCTTGTTGTCCTATTGTCCATGATTCGCATCCATATGTTAAGACTGGCTCTACATAACATTTAAGAACTCTTTTTCTAGAACTCCATAATCACATATATGATAACTTCAAGATCGACGCCTCAGAACGGGGGCACAATCAACTCCATAATCACATATATGATAAATTCAAGATCGACGCCTCAGCCAAATGTACATGTTTGTGAACAAGCGCCCCAGACTGCCGAACATATGCTTCAAGATTTGTACTGAATATAGTACGCATAGGCAAGACCATGAGATACAACATTACAGACACAAATGTATGGGTCACTATAAGAACCTCAACAAAAATAAAACAACAACAAAGAGTAAAATTTATACAAGAAACTTCATAGATAGATAGATAGATAGATAGATAGATAGATAGATAGATAGATAGATAGATAGATAGATAGATAGATAGATAGATAGATAGATAGATAGATAGATAGATAGATAGATGGATGGATGGATGGATGGATGGATGGATGGATGGATGGATGGATGGATGGATGGATGGATGGATGGATGGATGGATGGATGGATGGATGGATGGATGGATTGATGAACGGACGGACGGACGGACGGACGGACGGACAGACAGACAGACAGACAGACAGACAGACAGACAGACAGACAGACAGACAGACAGACAGATAGATAGATAGATAGATAGATAGATATATAGATAGATAGATAGATAGATAGATAGATAGATAGATAGATAGATAGATAGATAGATAGATAGATAGATAGATAGATAGATAGATAGATAGATAGATAGATAGATAGATAGATAGATAGATTGATTGATTGATGATTGATTGATTGATTGATTGATGATTGATTGATTGATTGATTGATTGATTGATTGATTGATTGATTGATTGATTGATTGATTGATTGATTGATTGATTGATTGATTGATTGATTGATACACACACAAATGATTCAGGATTAAAAAAAAACTGTTGCTTCACTAACGCGTACTCTCCAGTGGGAAAGATAAAAGATGTTTACTAATTTTCAGAAAGATACTAAATGACGATTGCTTGCTTGCTTGATCGCATGATGACTAAATGAATACATCTCTTCATCATCCGCCCTTAAAGGAATCGGTAAGAAGACGTGTCTGCGTTGTATTGTGGTTTGCAGTAAAACTGTGATATTTGCACCTTTCGGCCCTGCACATCCGACTTCATGATGTTACTTTTGAAACCGGGTTAATATTTCCTCTTCGATCCCTAATCGCTTGACCCGACTAGACGGGTTAGTCTGTGTCTGGAGGTACCACGGAGAGGTGGAGTAGGGTCTGGATGGTTCTGGTTCATCGATTCTGTCGAAGCACAGTTGTGTGTCGTTAACAACTTCCAGCTCTGCTGACTTTGCCTCATGAAATGATGATGATTTTGAAGAAGGAATAACAAAAACCATTTTAAAAAATCAACAGAAAAGAGACAATTACAAATGTAACAAAAGGAAATAAATAATTGTAAAGAAAATTAAAGGAAACGAATCACCATTAGAAATAAAAACACAATTAAATGAACAATTTTATTTTAAAGAAGTAATAAGTGAAGAATGGGACACCGGGTGGCCAAATCTATAGCTTGGTGGGTTACAAACCAGGAGAACGCGGGTTCGAAACCCGGTAGGGTAAAAAAATTGTCTATCTGGGGTGGAAAAAAAATTCAGACCAAAATACCTCACAGCGACTGCACCGGATAAGCGGAAGTCCCGTTCCCGGGATACTTCAGTAATGGGAAAATGCCGTCAAGATAGTTATAAGTGAAGAATGAAGGTTCGCTAAAACAAGTCCTCGGTGCTAGAATATTGAGACCCTCTCACAGCGTCATTTGTTTAACGTTTGTTACTAGGGTAAAGATAGTTATAAGTGAAGGTTCGCTAAACCAAGTCCTCGATGCTAGAATATTGAGACCTTCTCACAGCGTCATTTGATTAACGTTTGTTACTAGAGTAAAGATAGTTATAAGTGAAGAATAAAGGTTCGCTAAACCAAGTCCTCGGTGCTAGAATATTGAGACCTTCTCACAGCGTCATTTGATTAACGTTTGTTACTAGAGTAAAGATAGTTATAAGTGAAGAATGAAGGTTAGCTAAACCAAGTCCTTGGTGCTAAAATATTGAGACCCTCTCACAACGTCATTTGATTAACGTTTGTTACTAGAGTAAAGATAGTTATAAGTGAAGAATGAAGGTTCGCTAAACCAAGTCCTCGGTGCTAAAATATTGAGACCCTCTCACAACGTCATTTGATTAACGTTTGTTACTAGAGTAAAGATAGTTATAAGTGAAGAATGAAGGTTCGCTAAACCAAGTCCTCGGTGCTAAAATATTGAGACCCGCTCACAGCGTCATTTTTTAACGTTTGTTACAAGAATCAACCGACTCGCGGTCAGGACAGTGGCTAATTTTGGACGTCGGCCTGATCAAGGCCTGATCGGATTGACGCTCCCTTCTCCCTGGTTTTCTCCCCATTTCTTCAAACCCTCGCCAGGGGTATCGCTTTTATTTTAATTTTACGCATTTTGTTACTCTTCTAGATTCTACCCACAACCGCACGCGAATTTGTGTTTAGATACTATCCGTTCTCTATTTAATTCACTTCTCATGTCGTTTCACTCTCTTGTAATTAAACAATACTACCGCATGCATTACACCGCAAGCTTGAAACCACAGACGACGGGACAAATGTCAAAACAAGTTATTTCACTCTTATAATGATTGGAAGTTTTTTGCGCTTTCTGATTTCAAGTTCAACACAAAAAACGGACGAATTTTTGTTTAACAGTTCGTCTCTATTTTAAAGTAAGTACTTTCTATATGATTATATGTAACCTACGTACATACATTGTATTTAGATAATACTCCAACAGTATCGGTTCGACTTTACATTTTCATTATTTTTTATTCTTCATAGTTTTTATTTTTACATCCCAAAAAATGACATTTATGTTACAATCTTGGTATTTAGCATCAATAGTGGATGTAGAAGTTATGAGTTTCATCATTATCATCAAGTACCGTGCCTGCTGGCGTAGGTGATCAAGTCTCTCCACAACTTTCGATCTGGACAATTATTTCTCATTTCTGTTGTTGACCTTCTGCCAAACCATTCTCTTAATATGTCTGCTATCTTTTCTCTTTGCTTCCCTCTACCTCTTAGTCGCTCAACGTTCCCGGTTGTCACAATATATTTCAGCTGTTCCCTTCTCATTTATTGGCCAACAAATGATGATTGTTTCTTCCTAATATTGGATATTAACTGTTTCTTTGCTTTGGCCTCTTTCAGAACGTTTTCATTACTTTTCTTAGCTGTCCATTGTATTCTCAACATTCTACTGTAAAACCACATTACTACAACCTCCAGTGATTTTCTTGTCTGTTGTCCATGATTCACACCCATGTTAAGTTTGGTCCTACACAACATTTGAGAACTCTTTTTCTTCCTCATTTTTTTTTGTTGGAAAGCTGCTTTAGCCTGAGCCATTCTGCGCTTTACCTCTGTTGTACATACCATTTCACCTCTGTTGTACATACCATTTCACCTCTGTTGTACATACCATTTCACCTCTGTTGTACATCTACCATTTCACCACTGTTGTACATACCATTTCACCTCTGTTGTACATACCATTTCACCTCTGTTGTACATCTACCATTTCACCTCTGTTGTACATACCATTTCACCTCTGTTGTACATCTACCATCTCACCTCTTTTGTACATCTACCATCTCACCTCTGTTGTACATCTACCATCTCACCTCTGTTGTACATCTACCATCTCACCTCTATTGTACATCTACCATCTCAACTCCATTGTACATCTACCATCTCACTTCTGTTGTACATCTACCATCTAACCTCTGTTGTACATCTACCATCTCAACTCTTTTGTACATCTACCATCTCACCTCTTTTGTACATCTACCATCTAACCTCTGTTGTACATTTACCATCTCACCTCTATTATACACCTACCATCTCACCTCTATTGTACATCTACCATCTCACCTCTGTTGTACATCTACCATCTCACCTCTATTGTATATATACCATCTCACCTCTATTGTATATCTACCATCTCACCTGTATTATACACCTACCATCTCAACTCTGTTGCACATCTACCATCTCACCTCTATTGTGCATCTACCATCTCACCTCTATTGTATATCTACCATCTCACCTCTATTGTATATCTACCATCTCACCTCTATTGTAAATCTACCATCTCACCTCTATTGTACATCTACCCTCTCGCCTCTATTATACATCTACCCTCTCACCTCTATTGTGCATCTACCATCTCACCTCTATTGTTCATCTACCATCTCACCTCCATTGTACATCTACCATGTCACCTCTATTGTATATCTACCATCTCACCTCTATTGTATATCTACCATCTCACCTCTATTGTAAATCTACCATCTCACCTCTAATGTACATCTACCCTCTCGCCTCTATTGTGCATCTACCATCTCACCTCTATTGTACATCTACCATCTCACCTCTATTGTACATCTACCATGTCACCTCTATTGTACATCACCATCTCACCTCTATTGTACATCTACCATCTCACCTCTATTGTACATCTACCATCTCACCTCTATTGTATATCTACCATCTCACCTCTATTGTGCACCTACCATTTCACCTCTATTGTACATCTACCATCTCACCTCTAATGTACATCTACCATCTCACCTCTATTGTACATCTACCATCTTACCTCTATTGTATATCTGCCATCTCACCTCTATTGTGCACCTACCATCTCACCTCTATTGTACATCTACCATCTCACCTCTATTGTATATCTACCATCTCACCTCTATTGTATATCTACCATTTCACCTCTATTGTGCACCTACCATCTCACCTCTATGGTACATCTACCATCTCACCTCTATTGTACATCTACCATCTCACCTCTATTGTATATCTACCATCTCACCTCTGTTGTACATCTACCATCTCACCTCTATTGTATATCTACCACTAGAGTACCAATGAAATCAATGCATCATCTAGAGTACCAATGAAATCAATGTATCAACTAGAGTACCAACGAAATCAATGTATCAACTAGAGTACCAATGAAATCAATGTATCAACTAGAGTACCAATGAAATCAATGTATCAACTAGAGTACCAATGAAATCAATGTATCAACTAGAGTACCAATGAAATCAATGTATCAACTAGAGTACCAATGAAATCAATGTATCAACTAGAGTACCAATGAAATCAATGTATAAACTAGAGTACCAATGAAATCAATGTATCAACTAGAGTACCAATGAAATCAATGTATCAACTAGAGTACCAATGAAATTAATGTATCAACTAGAGTACCAATGAAATCAATGTATCAACTAGAGTACCAATGAAATCAATGTATCAACTAGAGTACCAATGAAATCAATGTATCAACTAGAGTACCAATGAAATCAATGTATCAACTAGAGTACCAATGAAATCAATGTATCAACTAGAGTACCAATGAAACCAACTAGAGTATCGATGCAAAACAACTGTTTCTTCTTCATTTCCCTTTCAGCGTCAATTATAAAGGTTTTCATATGTTTTCTCATTGCTTGGCCTCATCTGCGTTTTAGTTTTTCTCCTTTGCTTTTTAGTCATATTTTTTATTAATTTTTGTAATGTATATTCTACTGCAGGGGGTAATGTGTACATTCTACCGCAGGGGGTAATGTGTATATTCTACCGCAGGGTGTAATGTGTATATTCTACCACAGGGTGTAATGTGTATATTCTACCACAAGGTGTAATGTGTATATTCTACCACAGGGTGTAATGTGTATATTCTACCACAAGGTGTAATGTGTATATTCTACCACAGGGTGTAATGTGTATATTCTACCACAGGGTGTAATGTGTATATTCTACCACAGGGTGTAATGTGTATATTCTACCACAGGGTGTAATGTGTATATTCTACCACAGGGTGTAATGTGTATATTCTACCACAGGGTGTAATGTGTATATTTTACCACAGGGTGTAATGTGTATATTCTACCACAGGGTGTAATGTGTATATTCTACCACAGGGTGTAATGTGTATATTCTACCACAGGGTGTAATGTGTATATTCTACCACAGGGTGTAATGTGTATATTCTACCACAGGGTGTAATGTGTATATTCTACCATAGGGTGTAATGTGTATATTCTACCACAGTGTGTAATGTGTATATTCTACCACAGTGTGTAATGTGTATATTCTACTGCGTGGTGTCATCACTATTTGTTTTATTTTTTTTTTATTTTAATTAATTGTGTGTCTCAAGCTGATATTTTTTCGGCGCATTACATAATTTTAAGGGATTTATGACATCGATTTTCTAGACTCTATCGTTCGCGTTTAAAGTCGTTAGCACAACGTTAGGATAGAGATTGTACTCTCTTTTGCATCTATTGTCTTTCATTTTTTTTCCCGAAAAGTAGTACCATTTAACCAATAGTTTGATATTAGTTATGACACGAAGATCCATGTTCGGTACTTGAATGATGTCAAGTGTTACCAGACCGCTAAAGTACTCGAATGTTGTCATATGTTACTAGACTACCTCGACACTTGAATGATGTCAAGTGTTACCAGACTGCCAAAGTACTCGAATGTTGTCATATGTTACTAGACTACCTGGACACTTGAATGATGTCAAGTGTTACCAGACTGCCAAAGTACTTGAATGTTGTCATATGTTACTAGACTACCTGGACACTTGAATGATGTCATGTGTTCCTAGACTAACTGGACACTTGAATGATGTCATATGTTACTAGACTACCTGGACACTTGAATAATGTCAAGTGTTACCAGACTGCCAAAGTACTCGAATGTTGTCATATGTTACTAGACTACCTGGATACTTGAATGGTGTCATATGTTACTAGTCTACCTGGATACTTGAATGATGTCAAGTGTTACCAGACCGCCAAATTACTCGAATGTTGTCATATGTTACTAGACTACCTGGACACTTGAATGATGTAAAGTGTTACCAGACAGCCAACGTACTTGAATGTTGTCATATGTTACTATACTACCTGGACACTTGAATGATGTCAAGTGTTACCAGACTGTCAAAGTACGTGAATGTTGTCATATGTTACTAGACTACCTGGACACTTGAATGATGTCATGTGTTACTAGACTACCTGGACACTTGAATGATGTCAAGTGTTACCAGACTGTCAAAGTACTTGAGTGTTGTCATATGTTACTAGATTACCTGGACACTTGAATGATGTCATGTGTTACTAGACTACCTGGACACTTGAATGATGTGGTGTGTTACCAGACTACCAAAGTACTTGAATGATGTAATATGTTACTAGACTACCTGGACACTTGAATGATGTCATATGTTACTAGACTACCTGGGCACTTGAATGATGTCATAAGTTACTAGACTACCTGGACATTTGAATGATGTTATATGTTACTAGACTACCTGGACACTTGAATGATGCCATGTGTTACTAGACTACCTGGACACTTGAATGATGTCATGTGTTACTAGACTACCTGGACACTTGAATGATGTCATGTGTTACTAGACTACCTGGACACTTGAATGATGTCATATGTTACTAGACTACCTGGACACTTGAATGATGTCATGTGTTCCTAGACTAACTGGACACTTGAATGATGTCATATGTTACTAGACTACCTGGACACTTGAATAATGTCAAGTGTTACCAGACTGCCAAAGTACTCGAATGTTGTCATATGTTACTAGACTACCTGGACACTTGAATAATGTCATGTGTTACTAGACTACCTGGACATTTGAATGATGTCATGTGTTACTAGACTACCTGGACACTTGAATGATGTCATATATTACTAGATTACCTGGACACTTGAATGATATCATGTGTTACTGGACTGCTTAGCCACTTGAATGTTTTCATATGTCACCAGACTGCTAAGCACTTTAATCATGTCATATGTCACCAGTCTTCTTAGACACTTGAATCATGTCATACGTCACCAGATTGTTTAGACACTTGAATCATGTCATATGTCACCAGACTGCTTAGGTACTTGAATTGTGTCACGTCACTAGAATACATATGTGCTTAATGTTGACATATGTCACCAGCCTATCTATGTACGTGTATGTTGACATATGTCACCAGGCTGTCTAGGTACGTGTATGTTGTCATATGTCACTAGACAGTCAAAATACTTGAACTCGTCTGCTTGCTTCACCTATCTCCCATCTGTCACAATGCGAGAGCTCAATGGTCTGTTAACTGGAACATCAGAAACAAAAAGTTTGGTTCGATTCAGATTGACGGCTTCCAGGTTCACACAGTCTTAAAAGGGTACTGATTTTTTTTCTGGGAAAGAAAAGCGGCATGGGCGTAATACTGACCACATTATCCCATGAATAATGTGTCGAAGATATTAAAAGTATGAGCACCTACACAACATTCAGCGTGGCGGAGCTATATTTATTTTTTTCTCACTTATCTTTCTCCTGATGTTATGTTTTCTTACAACTTAATCGTTAGTTCTTTTTCCTTAATTTTAATTTCAATGGCTAATGTATTTTCTGAAAGATGATTAGATATGACAATGTAAAATACGCTGTAAGAATGTATTGTTACATCGAACATAAAATTATGAATATAAATCGCTAGGAGTGCATACTTAGTTTACATAATTTAGAATTTAGAAGATATAGAAGATATAGCAGAGTTCAACATAAAAGTGACCACACAAACGAATGGCCCCTTGGAACTGATATCTGGGACCCAGAGCAAATCCTCCAGCTGTGTCCAGCCGACAAGGTACCACGGTATCAAATCTGGTCAGAGGGTGCTGAACTAAGGAAGAAACTATGGGGCAGGCGTCACGGCCTGGCGAGAACTAAGGAAGAAACTATGGGGCAGCCGTCACGACCTGGCGAGAACAATGGAAGAAACTATGGGGCAGCCGTCACGACCTGGCGAGAACTAAGTAAGAAACTATGGGGCAGCCGTCACGACCTGGCGAGAACTAAGTAAGAAACTATGGGGCAGCCGTCACGACCTGGCGAGAACTAAGTAAGAAACTATGGGGCAGCCGTCACGACCTGGCGAGAACTAAGTAAGAAACTATGGGGCAGCCGTCACGACCTGGCGAGAACTAAGCAAGAAACTATGGGGCAGCCGTCACGACCTGGCGAGAACTAAGTAAGAAACTATGGGGCAGCCCTCACGACCTGGCGAGATCTAAGACAGAAACTATGGGGCAGCCGTCATGACCTGGCGAGAACTAAGTAAGAAACTATGGGGCAGCCGTCATGACCTGGCGAGAACTAAGGAAGAAACTATGGGGCAGCCGTCATGACCTGGCGAGAACTAAGGCAGAAACTATGGTGCAGCCGCCATGACCTGGCGAGAACTAAGGCAGAAACTATGGGGCAGCCTTTATGACCTGGCGAGAACTAATGAAGGAATTATGGGGCAGCCGTCATTACCTGGCGAGAACTAAGGAAGAAACGATGGGGCAGCCGTCAGGACCTGGAGAGAACTAAGTAAGAAACTATGGGGCAGCCGTCATGACCTGGCGAGAACTAAGGAAAAAACTATGGGGCAGCCGTCATGACCTGGCGAGAACTAAGTAAGAAACTATGGGGCAGCCGTCATGACCTGGCGAGGACTAAGGAAGAAACTATGGGGCAGCCGTCACGACCTGGAGAGAACTAAGTAAGAAACTATGGGGCAGCCGTCATGACCTTGCGAGGACTAAGGAAAAAACTATGGGGCAGCCGTCACGACCTGGAGAGAACTAAGTAAGAAACTATGGGGCAGCCGTCATGACCTGGAGAGAACTCAGGAAGAAACTATGGGGCAGCCGTCACGACCTGGAGAGAACTAAGTAAAAAGCTATGGGGCAGCCGTCACGACCTGGAGAGAACTAAGGAAGAAACTATGGGGCAGCCGTCACGACCTGGAGAGAACTAAGGAAGAAACTATGGGGCAGCCGTCACGACCTGGAGAGAACTAAGGAAGAAACTATGACCTTGAGAGAACTGTCAGCTTCATCATGGAAACGGAACAGCAGATCTGACCTCATGAACCAATGACCTGATGGAAGGTATCTTCTACCAGGACAGGGTGGGGGCAACAGGTGGAACTGTTGCACCAATATTAAAAAAAAAACCCACATTTTCAAACGATGGAACAAGCCATGCGGGTAAGAGCCGCATTCAAAGCTCTATCCGCGGGGAAGGACACCCTGAGAAACAAACCACTGCTGCCGAGCAGATACCATCGAGAGAAAAAAAGGCTTTATGAGAAGACCCAGACAGAAACCACGAGCAGGGTGGACCCAACAGTCCTGGCCGACATCCACACTACGAGTAAGAAAACTCCTACTTCAAACCTAGATCCAGCTTACAGAAGACGGAGTGTGTCAGCCACGCGCAGGTTTATTGTAAGAATCAGAACACACACACACGCATGTACGAGTAATGACCATGTGATCAAGCACATCGTATGTCATGATAGTGTTCTTACAGCCTCCATCATGGAACGAGACAAAGGTTCAATTTTGCATGATCGTAGAACTTTTTTTTTACTTTATTTTTTTTTTTTTTGTTCGCCAGCTTTTACCTCTGACGACGTCCCTTGAGACTAGGAACTGAATTTTGCGTGTTACTCTGTTTTTCTCTAGCAACCGTGTGCACAGGGGTTCCTCGCCGCACAGGCAGATAACTCCGACTTCGGAGGTACTCATATTTTTTGCCGTCAATGAGTAACTGACGTTTTATGCCGGGCCTCGCTGTTGAGACCAGGCAGGGGTGGTTGCCGCAGAGAGAAATCATCAATATAAATCCCAACCGGCGTAGCCGGGATTTGAACCCACAACACAACAACAGCCTGTGAGGCCGGCAGACCAACCAGCCCCCCCCCCCCCCCCCCACACCCCCGATCGCAGGACTTGAACACTGAAGAAAGAGAAGAAACAAGACTATGTTACACCGTGTCCATCCTGTCAGCCTGCCTTATCAATTACAGCCCAGTCTGCTCCTGACCACAACGTAGTGACCTATTTTTCTTTTTCGATAATCTCGCATATTATCGCCATGTAGTTCGATTTCTTTTAATATCTTTACATATTTTTGTGCTGTTTATTGTTTCAGCTGAATGCTTACTTGACCGAAACGTCATCCTACTTTTGTTTTGTTTTTCACCTACGTAAAGCTGTTACCATATCACTTATTTATTTATTTATTTATTTATTTTTTTAATTTTCATTGAAATTAAAGACATGACCTTTACGTAACAATATTAGGAGCCGACATTTGATATTTTCTCTGCGGCACTTTTACTGAAAGTGTAAACGAAAATATTAATTCACGAAAAATTACGTAACTTACATTATTATATGTCGTGTACATTGTTCGTCTGTCAGTCACAGCAAGGTAGGTAATTCTATAAAACGTCTACGGTAAGACATAACGTCATAAAATATTAATATTCTTAAACGTTATTAAAGCAAAAAAATTGTTATAATAATACTGATTTAATTTCTTAACACAGAATTATGGTTCTTTGGTCAGAATGATATGATCTGAAGTTGTGAATGCATACAGTTATGAATTAAATCTATTGTATATATATATTTATTTATATAAATTTGTTTGTAATTGAGGTTTTCAATGTATTGATTATACCAAGGACAGAACGTTGTACCATACAGTATTAATGCTAATAGGGTTTAATAGTATTTGAACATCAGACTTGTGTGCCTGCATACTGAATGATTCGATGTTCATGATAAAAAAAAAGTGGAAAAAAAACCGGCTTTGTACGCAAGCAATGGATAAAGTCATTGCAGAAGTAAAAAATACGTAAGGTCATTTTTGTCTACGTCCCAGGACATGCGGGAGTTCGAGAAAATGAAAGAGCGGACAGGTTGGCTAGCTGTACTGATATTTGAAGACGGTCAACCAATGGATCGGGCGGGCATCATCACTGCCCTCCGAGTGTGGAAAGGACACAGGACTTTGACAACCATGAGTCCACGTTACTCCTTCGGATTAAAGAGACGGGAGTTAAGATGGGCACAGCCAGAAACGAGAAACTTAGTGGGCGTGTAAGAAGACTAATCAGCCAACACAGAACTGGAGTCGTCAGTCGCTGGACACTTCGAGACTTGCTGAGAAGGGGGTATGAGCACCTATGGACATGTTCAGAGTGCAATGATGATGACCCGCAAATAACCCATATAACTTAATAACTCAACTTTGGTATTGATGGGAGTACCCCACTGAAGTATAAGAGTGATAACGTAATGAAGTGATTTTCCTTAAAGAGAAAAGTGATACAATTACAATTAAATGTTATATTACATATAAGCTCAAGAAACATCATCACACATTTTATTTATATTTTTGTCACAGTTTTCTTCTTAAAAACACTGTACGTTACGTAATTTGTGTAAATAAAACCCTGACAAGCAACGGTCACTATTTCATAACGTTAACTGATGATGTAATTATTCTATGATTTGTGAAACCGAATCCCATCTGCTCATTGCACTATCTTTACCCAACACGACTTATATACGAATTATAAGACTTGCCGTGGGTTTTATGTTGGACTGAAGCGATAACATCCGCCTACCAAGCGTAGTTACCACAAAGGCTTGGATCAGATTTATTATTTTAGCACAGATAGAAATATTTTCTTATCTTCGGTGCAATAATCTTAGTTCGTTCCATACTTTGTGCAGCAAAACCGACGTGATCGAGTTTATAGTTTCAATGTTGTCTTCCTGTAGATCATGCAGAGAATCTGTTGATGGAGGTACATACACTATCTGTTGGTGGAGGTACATACACTATCTGTTGGTGGAGGTACATACACTATCTGTTGGTGGAGGTACATACACTATCTGTTGGTGGAGGTACATACACTCTATCTGTTGGTAGAGGTACATACACACTATCTGTTGGTAGAGGTACATACACTATCTGTTGGTGGAGGTACATACACTATCTGTTGGTGGAGGTACATACACACTATCTGTTGGTAGAGGTACATACACTATCTGTTGGTGGAGGTACATACACTATCTGTTGGTGGAGGTACATACACTATCTGTTGGTGGAGGTACATACACTCTATCTGTTGGTGGAGGTACATACACTATCTGTTGGTGGAGGTACATACACTCTATCTGTTGGTGGAGGTACATACACTCTGTTTGTGGAGGTGCATACACTCTATCTGTTGGTGGAGGTACATATACTCTGTCTGTTGGTGGAGGTACATACACTATCTGTTGGTGGAGGTACATACACTCTGTCAGTTGGTGGAGGTACATACACTATCTGTTGGTGGAGGTACATACACTATCTGTTGGTGGAGGTACATACACTCTGTCTGTTGGTGGAGGTACATACACTATCTGTTGGTGGAGGTACATACACTCTGTTTGTGGAGGTACATACACTCTGTTTGTTTGTGGAGGAACATACATACTGTTTGTCGAGGTACATACACTATCTGTTGGTGGAGGTACATACACTATCTGTTGGTGGAGGTACATACACTCTGTTTGTGGAGGTACATACACTATCTGTTGGTGGAGGTACATACACTATCTGTTGGTGGAGGTACATACACTATCTGTTGGTGGAGGTACATACACTATCTGTTGGTGGAGGTACATACACTATCTGTTGGTGGAGGTACATACACTCTGTCTGTTGGTGGAGATACATACACTATCTGTTGGTGGAGGTAAATACACTATCTGTTGGTGGAGGTACATACACTATCTGTTGGTGGAGGTACATACACTATCTGTTGGTGGAGGTACATACACTATCTGTTGGTGGAGGTACATACACTATCTGTTGGTGGAGGTACATACACTATCTGTTGGTGGAGGTACATACACTATCTGTTGGTGGAGGTACATACACTAACTGTTGGTGGAGGTACATACTCTATCTGTTGGTGGAGGTACATACACTATCTGTTGGTGGAGGTACATACACTATCTGTTGGTGGAGGTACATACACTCTCACTGTTTGTGAAGGTACATGCACTGTCTATTTGTGGAGGTACATACATACTATAGGTGGAGGTACATACACTCTCACTGTTTGTGAAGATACATACACTCTGTCTGTTTGTGGAGGTACATACATACTATTGGTGGAGGTACATACACTCTGTCTGTTTGTGAAGGTACATACACTCTGTTTGTGGAGGTACATACATACTATTGTTGGAGGTACATGCACTCTCACTGTTTGTGAAGGTACATACACTCTCACTGTTTGTGAAGGTACATACATTCTGTCTGTTTGTGGAGGTACATACACACTATTGGTGGAGGTACATACACTCTGTCTGTTTGTAGAGGTACATACACTCTGTTTGTGTAGGTCAATACATCCGGTATGTGTGTGGAGGTACATACACTCTGTCTGTTCAATACATCCGGTATGTGTGTTGAGGTGCATACACTCTGTTTGTTTGTAGAGGTACATACACTCTGTTTGGGTAAGTCAATACACCCGGTATGTGTGTGGAGGTACATACACTCTGTTTGTGTAGGTCAATACATCCGGTATGTGTGTGGAGGTACATACACTCTGTTTGTGTAGGTCAATACACCCGGTATGTGTGTGGAGGTACATACACTCTGTTTGTGTAGGTCAATACATCCGGTATGTGTGTGGAGGTACATACACTCTGTCTGTTCAATACATCCGGTATGTGTGTGGAAGTACATACACTCTGTCTGTTTGTAGAGGTACATACACTCTGTTTGGGTAAGTCAATACACCCGGTATGTGTGTGGAGGTATATACACTCTGTATTGTACGTACCCCACAAATGGATACATCACAAACAGTTAAGATCGGTAATCGCTGATCTCGGGAGCCACTTGCAGAACATATGGTCATTTTGTCCAGTCCTTTATTCACCTCTTTGGATGATGCTCGTTGAGGATTTTGTTGACAGTTATATGCCAATGCGACCGTGCCCCATCTTACTGTAAAAGGCAATCACAATATTCAGCGGATTTTAATTGAACCAGTTGGTTGCGATTTCCATTCAAACCAAGAAGTGATTTTGTGCTCACCCTATCATCATCATCATAATCATCGTCATCATCATCATCATCATCATCATCATCATCATCATCATCATTATCAAGTACCATGTCTGCTGGGATAGGTGATCATGTTTCTCCACAGCTACCGATCGCGACACATATTTTTAATTTCTGTTGTTGACCTTCTGCCAGACCATTCAATTAAGCTGTCTGGTATTTTTTCTATTTGTTTCCCTCCATCTCTTCGTCCCTCAATTTTCCCAGTTGTTACAATACAATATATTCCAGCTGTTCCATACTCATTATATGACCAAAAAAATAATGATTGTTTCTTATTAATATTGGAAAGTAGTATATATATATATATATATATATATATATATATATATATATATGTATATATATATATATATATATATTATATATATATATATATATATATATATATATATATATATATATATATTGAGTTATTGAGTTATTTGAGGGTCATCATCATTGCACTCCGAACATGTCTATAGGTGCTCAGATCCCCTCCTCAGCAAGTCCCTCAGTGTCCAGCGACTGACGACTCCAGTTCTGTATTGCTTGACAAGTCTTCTTACACGGCCACTAAGTTTCTTATTTCTGGCTGTGCCCATCTTAACTCTCATCTCTTTTCATCCGAAGGAGTGTGACGTGAATTTGTAGTTGTCGAAGTCCTGTGTTCTTTCCACATCTTAGGAGGGCATTGAGGATGTCTGCCTGATCCATTGGTTTACCGTCTTCAAAGACATCGCAGCTAGCCAACCTGTCCGCTCTTTCAGTTCCCCGTATCCGTGCATGTCCAGGGACAATGACATATTTGATCCTACGTATTTTGGACTTCTGCAATGACTCTAACCAATGTATGCGTACAGAGCCCGCCTCCATTTTTTTAATCATACTCATCGGATCATTCAGTATACAGGCATGGGTGTAATCTTGTGACTCTAACCAGTTGAATGTCCTGGTCACTGCCATCACCTCCATCGTCATGCTACTCGTGGTCATGGTGTATGCACCCCTGTCTTTTTTGACTATTCTGCCTGCCGAGCGTGCTGTAAACGCCCATGCACTTCTTTGGTGTCGTATTACAGATCCGTCTGTATAGATGACTGCATCTTTCTCATCGGTGTTATCGCAGATGAGACCGTTGACCTCCTCATAGACAACGACTAAGTTCTGTTCCCTACATTTCCTGTTGAGTGTGACAATACACGAGAATGTCCCCTTGAATGACGTAAGCACCAGTATCCACTCCTCGCTAACGTTGATATTGGTAAGCCTACACGTTTGTTTGATGACATCTTCTGCTCGGCTCACCCATGATTTACCTCTTTTTAGCCTGGCACCTTTCCCTGTAGCTCGTGGTGCAATGGATGTTCTTTATCGGCACTTATCTTCAGGAATGCTCGTGCCCTCCAGATCTTGATTCTGTCATCCATGGTTGGAAAATCTAAGAAGATACCTCATTGCTACACAAGAAGTGTCCTTCGTACACACCATGATAATGGGCTTCATTTTGTATTTTCTCCAGCCTATCAATTTGAGTCGTACTGACAGTAAGAATGGCCAGGGCATACTCGATTGGTGCGAGGACTAATCCCTGGAACAGAAGAGTAAGAAGTCTCTGATCGATGTTGACAGCTGCCATGACCTTCAAGGCGGCTAATCCTTTGCGGGATTTTGTTATCACATGGTCGACGTGATCTCAAAATCACAGGCTGCGATCAAACTTAACACCGAGGTATGTCATCAACTTGTCCCTCCTCACCTCATCAGCTCCCGTTCGTACTACCGGTTTGTACATATTAACGATACGATTGTTAAGGGAGAACCATGAAACTGATGCTTTATTAGGATTAACCAAGGCATCTGAAACTCCACACCAGGAAGAAATGCGATCGAGTTCGTCTTGCATTTCCCTTCTGTCACTTCCCTGTCGATATACCTGAATATAATCAGCAAAAGTCATAGTTCTTCCCCTCCCATCCAGCTCTTGTTCCGTGATCGTTATTGTGTTCACGTTAAATAGAACTGGTGACAATGGTGAGCCTTGTGGCATACCTGACAAATGGATGTTGGCTCGGAAGACCAACTTCCACATCTGAGTATCACCTTCCTCTGAAACAGTGCCGCGGCGATCCATCTAATGAGGAAGGAGTGCACCGCCAATTTTAGGAGTATGTGCATGAGATATTCAAATGGTACACTGTTGTATGCATCCTCCAGATCTATAGCAGCAGCACATGTCTCCTCTCGTCTGTGGAAGCCTTCGAAGACGTCATAGGCGAAGACTGCCGCATTCAGCCATGTCTCTTTGTTATATCTATAACCTCAGAGTGTGGGTTGGAATGCGCGTGTCTGTTAAAAGTTACTGGCGAGGACACGGGCAACCATTTTCTCCAGCAGCTTGCCCGCAGTGTTCTGCATTGTGATGATTCTGTAGGCACTGATCTGACAATGGTCTTTGTTTGGCTTCGGTAGCGGTAGTAAGTAGCTGTGCTACAAATCTGGCCATTCCGAATGCTGGCATTAAACTCTTTGGCCAGTTTTTTTCAAGTCGTCGTCAGCTAAATCGCCTATGTCGCTATACCGAACACCATATGGACCAGGAGCAGTGTTGTGTGAACTTTTAAGTGTTGTGCGAAGGGTATCAGTTATGATTGTAAGATCTTCACCCAGCATTACATCCTTACACAATTTTGACAGCGACCCCCGTATCCTCATTCTTACATCCTCATTTCTTTGGTCAGTCTGCTCAATGTAGCGGGCAAGCAGGGCCTTCCCTTTGCTCTCATCAGATTTGTGCCATATCTGGCCTGTGCTCTAAAAGTTTGGTATGCCTCTGTGTCGTGTTGTACCATTCATGCTCTGATGAAGGCGGTAGAATGTGGCTAGCGATTTTTCTGAGCACACTTTTTTTACAGAAATCATCCCATTTGGCATCCTTAGCCTGCCTAGCTCATAGTTTAAAGTGCATCATTTTATGGTCGACTCTTCTCTCAGACGGTTCATGAGCTCAGGTTGTGTTCTTCCATTCTTTCTGGCTTTCTGCCATGTCTTGGCCTTTTGTCTCTTGCTCCGTCAAGCTTCCTCGACTTCTACGTTCCACCAGGGTGGCTGCGTCCATCTCTCCTGCCAAACGACGGAATATGTTCTACTTCACAGCAAGGGATTTTAGTTCAACTATTTTCTACTTCACAGCAAGGGATTTTAGTTCAACTATTTTCTGCTTCACAGCAAGGGATTTTAGTTCAAATATTTTCTACTTCACAGCAAGGGATTTTAGTTCAAATATTTTCTACTTCACGGCAAGGGATTTTAGTTCAAATATTTTCTACTCCACAGCAAGGGATTTTTGTTCAAATATTTTCTACTTCACGGCAAGGGATTTTAGTTCAAATATTTTCTACTTCACAGCAAGGGATTTTAGTTCAACTATTTTCTACTTCACAGTAAGGAATTTTAGTTCAAATATTTACTACTTCAGAGCAAGGAATTTTAGTTCAAATATTTACTACTTCAGAGCAAGGAATTTTAGTACAATTATGTTCTACTTCATGGCAAGCAGTTTAGTAAAACTAAATGTCATAGTTCATACGTTTAATGGCTGCAGTAATTTTAAACCTCTTCGTCGTTGGCCCTAGAAGGAAGTTACGTTGACGTCGTCAATGTGCTGTGTTGTGATTTGCAGTAGAACTGTGATATTTGCTCCTTTCGGCCCAACACATCCGACTTCAGTATGCTATTTTCAGTACCTATTTTCATATTAGACTGATTAGTCTATATCTAAGGGCGTAAAGAAGAAGCGGAGTAGAATCACGACAGCTCACCGATCCTGGCGCAAGCCTTCAGCTTTAGGTCGCTGAAAGCTTTTAGAGCTGTTGCCGAATGGCGCCTTATCCCACTCCCATTCTACAATTTTTTCTGTTTTGATTAACCTACATCTCGGTGGCTGAGTGGTTAGTGCGCTTGCTTCCTGATCAAAAGGGTCCGGGTTTGATCCCAGAAAATGGGGATCTTTTTTCGGACAGACGAGGCTCCGTTTCACCCAGCCTCTAAAAAATGGGTAACATAATTTTTTATTGGAAGTAAAGGCGGCCTGGCGTGATACCGACCACATCACCCAAAAATATACCATATTCGTCGCAAAAAATATAGTCACTAACACCATATTCCCATAACACTTTGCAAGGCATGCCAGGACACCTTCACTTCTCATTTTACATCTGGGTATCGTAATGTTGGGAACTTTGTTACCCTCAGATGGAAGATGTACAAGAGAGGTGAATTGAAGAATTGCTCAGAGAAAAGTAGCTTTCCAAAAAATAAGGAAGATACTGTGCAATCCATTTTTGACAATCGAAAGAAGAAAAAGAGTTCTTAAATGTTATGTAGAGTCAGTCTTAACATATGGATGTGAAACATGGACAATAGGACAACAAACAGGAAAATTAGTGGAGTCTGTAGAAATTTAGTTTTACGGAAGAATGTTGAAAATACCATGGACAGCTAAGAAGAATAATGAAAACGTTCTGAAAGAGGCCAAAGGAAAAAGAGAGCTAATTTCCAATATTAGGAAGAAACAATCATAATTTTTGGGCCATGTAATGAGAAGAGAACAACTTGAATATATTGTAACAACTGGGAAAATTGAGGGACGAAGAGATAGAGGAAAGTAAAGAGAAAAAAAAATAACAGACAGCTTAAGAGAATGGCATGGCAGAAGGTCAACAAGAGAAATGACAAATAACTGTCGAGATCGAAAATTGTGGAGAGACATGATCACCCATGCCACCAGGCCTGGTACTTGATGATGATCATAATTTGCTTACTTTTCCGCGAACACTGACCATACATTTCACAGCGCACCATTTGTCTACAAATATGCGCACTTTTTTCCCTTTCATCCAGGATGGATTTGTATTACTATTACTATTCGACAAGATTGTGTGCTGTCACCAGATTTGTTTAATATTTATAGTGAGATTATTTTAAGATCCATAAGGGGCATGCCTGAAATAACAATTGGAGGTCATAATATAAATAATCTAAGGTATGCTGAAGATACAGCATTAATCGCTAAGAGTGAAAATGAGTTACAAGAAATGTTGGACATTATGAGAATGGCTTGGCAGAAGGTCAACAACAGAAATGATAAAGAACTGTCGAGATCGAAAGTTGTGGAGAAACATGATCACCTACGTCAGTAGGCCCGGTACTTGATGATGATGATGATTACTATTACTATTACTATTACTATTACTATTACTATTACTCCCATTCGGGCTTTGGGTTTATATTTTTCTTCAACATGTTGCACAAGTTCTTTATTTTCCCGACAAATCTGCATGACTCTATTATACTTATAAACCCGACACAGAAGATATTATTTTCTACGTTACGCAACGATTTCTTTTTCTTCAAGTTTCCATTTATGGCTCAAACAGTTTTTATTTTTCTACAAGTTGATGAGGGTTTTTTTAAATATTTTTTTTTTTTTATCCTTAACCAGTAACGTATAATTTGATTTTTCTTGAACCAAACATGTACAGTTTAATATTTTTTACCAGTAAAATTAAAATGTTATTCCTCTGATACTCCTTACCATACAAAGCCGCAGGAAGAATCGGCTCCCTCAATGAGATAGAGCTACTTGCACACAACCGAGACAAATGGCGAGATTTGATAAAATATCTTTACAAGAATTGAAAACTGCTAGAATAACAATTTAGATAAGAGAAGGTGTATCTTGGTCTACGACCAGATAGGGCCAGCTACGATAGATAGAGAAGGTCAATAGATAGAGATAGATAGACAGATAGATAGATAGATAGACAGACAGACAGACAGAGATATAGACAGATAGATAGATAGATAGATAGATAGATAGATAGATAGATAGATAGATAGATAGATAGATAGATAGATAGATAGATAGATAGATAGATAGATAGATAGATAGATAGATAGATAGATAGATAGATAGATAGATAGATAGATAGATAGATAGATAGATAGATAGATAGATAGATAGATAGATAGATAGATAGATAGATAGATAGATAGATAGATAGATAGATAGATAGATAGATAGATAGATAGATAGATAGATAGATAGATAGATAGATAGATAGATAGATAGATAGATAGATAGATAGATAGATAGATAGATAGATAGATAGATAGATAGATAGATAGATAGATAGATAGATAGATAGATAGATAGATACCCCGGCACATATTTCTGAATTTTTGTTCTTTAATCTTGCACCTTAAATATCTGGGAAAAATATTCTCTGAAGATGGTAAAACCGATAAAGAAGTAGACAGCACATGCAACAAAGCAAACTAAATGTTATGTTAGTTACGCTCTACATTTCAACACAAAGCAATACCTATTACACTCAGGCAGAGTATATTCTTTCCCACATTGTGTTACCAACGTGAAAAATGGTTCCTGACGATTAATCATAAAAGAAATCTTGTTACCGCAGATATGCGATGTCAAGAATTGTAGTGACCAGAAAAGACAGAATAGAAAATCATAATATTATAAGAAAAATAGTAGGCATTGAATCAATATTAAGCAAAATACAGAAACAACAAATAAACTGGTGTACCCATCTGGAAATAATTCCATGCGATTTCTTAACACAAAAAGCATATTTTATAGAGGATAAGGGAGAAGAACAAGAGACAGATTCAGTACAAGATAGACAGACACCATCAAAGAAGCGCTATATAACATCAACTGACAATGATTGAAGGTGTCAAAAGGGTGATAACCATAACTTTATATGTCTTTTCTGTTTATAACTTTATATATCTCCTCGACACCGGAACGGGTATGAGAAAGTTAAATAAAGAAGAAAGAAATCCTGCAGGGCCATTAACAATGTTGCCTACAACGCGGTCTGGGCTGTTAAATGTTATACTGCCCAGCTCAAATTTCAACAAGAAATGAATGTCCGTCTTCTAGTTCTTACTTCACAAATGTCCTCTTCTTATCCCCAACTCTCAAGTTTCAACAAGAAATTAATGTCCATCTTCTAGTTCTTACTTCACAAATGTCCTCTTCTTATCCCCAACTCTCAAGTTTCAACAAGAAATTAATGTCCATCTTCTAGTTCTTACTTCACAAATGTCCTCTTCTCATCCCCAACTCTCAAGTTTCAACAAGAAATTAATGTCCATCTTCTAGTTCTTACTTCACAAATGTCCTCTTCTTATCCCCAACTCTCAAGTTTCAACAAGAAATTAATGTCCATCTTCTAGTTCTTACTTCACAAATGTCCTCTTCTTATCCCCAACTCTCAAGTTTCAACAAGAAATTAATGTCCATCTTCTAGTTCTTACTTCACAAATGTCCTCTTCTTATCCCCAACTCTCAAGTTTCAACAAGAAATTAATGTCCATCTTCTAGTTCTTACTTCACAAATGTCCTTTTCTTATCCCCAACTCTCAAGTTTCAACAAGAAATTAATGTCCATCTTCTAGTTCTTACTTCACAAATGTCCTTTTCTTATCCCCAACTCTCAAGTTTCAACAAGAAATTAATGTCCGTCTTCTAGTTCTTACTTCACAAATGTATTTTTCTTATCCCCAACTCTCAAGTTTCAACAAGAAATTAATGTCCATCTTCTAGTTCTTACTTCACAAATGTCCTTTTCTTATCCCCAACTCTCAAGTTTCAACAAGAAATTAATGTCCGTTTTCTTGTCCTTACTTCACAAATCCTATACTTAAATATGTCCTCTTCCTGTCCCCAACTCACTCCCCTAACCGATGGATACTACATCGATTTATCTCTCGCGTTAAAATTACATATCTGGTGTTTGGAAACCGCCGTTGTCTGTGAGAAAGAACAGACTAGATTGACTGGAGCTATGGTCCCGACTTTAATCGTGAACCCTATTTATAATAAATAACCATCTTCAACCACACAAACACATACTTTTTTAAAATAAAATACTTTAAATAAGATATAAGTACAATAAAATACGATTATATGATGTGTGTGTGTGTGATCAGGACTCAGTCAGAGTAGGATCCCAGACTCTCACATGAAGTCAGCTGTCAGGTTAAGTGTGTTGATCGCCACCACAGACAGAACATCACAGTTAGAGTCTGCCATATCCACTCCGACTGAACACCCGTTAAAACGTTGCACTGTGTTCTGCGCCAGTGGCCCAGTGCATCCGATTTCAGCCAGCATTTTATTCAGGTTTGCTTTCCTTAGTCTTTGATTGTCCCCAATCTTCCTGCAAGGCAGCAGATGATCTTTTCTGTAGGGGGATTCTGCCCTTAGACGGTCGGCCTTCCCAGGTTTACGAGCACCGTCTGCCCGAGTCACTAGAGGTGATTAACACAGACACACGACTTGGAATATGAGGAAACTGCAACAAGGAACGCTTTTCATGCATAGCTTTCAATTGTTACTGCCGCCTATCCCCATATAACTGGTAAGTCACGTCCTCTTGAATTGAAAATGATGATCGTTGCAGCACTAGAATATCTTTCAGAATTTACTAATGTTTATTTTTAGCTGTCTATTGAACTCTCAACATTATTCTGAGAATTCCCATCGTTGTGACCTCTAATCGTCCTTTCATTTGTTTGTCTACTGTGTATGATTCACTTCTATACATGTATACGTATTAATACATTGTGAAATTCTAATTAATGTTAAAGTTGACTACGTAAAATTAAGCGACAGGAAAGTAAGTCAAGGACGTCACCTAGTTGGACAGCGCTGCACCACGCCCGTGCAGTTTTAAAAATATGGCGGCGTTTTGCATTTATTTTATTTTCTGGAACCAGTTTTCACAGGTTAACACATCATCATCATGTGCCATACTAGTTGGCGTAGACGACCATGTCCTTCCACAATCTTCTTTCGACAGTACATCGTATCAATTCTGTTATTGACTGTTTTCCATGCCATGACACCAAGCTGTCTAGTATCTTCTCACTTTTTGTCGTCCGCAAACTCTCTTTCCTTGTATTTTGCCAGTTGTAACCAAGTATTCCGACTTTCCTCTCCTCATGATGTGCCCGAAAAAGTTGATTGTTACTTTCTGATGTTTTTTTTTTTTTTTTGGGGCGGGGGGGGGGGAGCTCCCTTTTTGTGTTGGCCTCTTTGAGAACGTTCTCAATGGCCTTTTTAGCTGTCCAGGAAACTTTCAACATTCTTCTGAGAAATCCAATCTCTGTGGCATCTAATGGTCTTTTCATTTGGTTATCTACCGTCCTCGATTCGCCTCCGTAGGTCAGAATTGACTCAGTATAACACCGATGGAAGCTCTTTTCCACTTCTATTGACACTGGCTTGTTGCTTAAGACGTTTTTCATTTTCTGAAATGCTATTTTGGTCTGCGCTATTTTGCTTTTTATTTCTGTGGTGCATCTTCCATCTGATGTTATTATTGTTTATTACGTTTTGTTGCTATATCAGAGTATTTTTGGCAGGTGCATATCATTCAATCATGGACAGCAAAAAAAACCCTTAATTAGGAGGGCAATAATTTAACTTTATTCTGAGGATATTATTTTGGATTTTATCATAGCTGGTACAAATAAGGGTTTCTCTTAGTGTAGTCCTCAATATTCATAACATATGTCAAGTGTAACATGATTAATTTCTGTTTTCATTTGGGAAAGAGGATGCATTGCTATCGGTCTGTCTGTCTCTCTACCAACCTACATAGTAAAAAAAAGTAAAGAGCCCCCGTCACGCCAAGTGGCGTATAGGGAATATGGTGTTAGTGACCATAAATTTTACAGACCTTCAGCACATGATTTTTGGGGTAATGTGGTCGGTATTACGCCTGTGCCGCTTTACTTTCCCAGAAAAATAAATCCGGTACCCATTTAAGGCGAGGTGAACCCGGAAACCGTCGGTTGGGATCGAACCCTACCCCTTGTCCTTTGTAGTCCAGTTCACTAACCACTGAGCAATCGCGGCTCCTACAAACTTACATATCTACCTAGATACCCATGTAGCTACCACCCAACCAGTGACAAATATGCACGTTAATTTCCCCGAGAAATGTGTGTTATTGTGCATTGTGTTCTGGATCTCGCCCTTTTGGTGGCTTCACTCATTGTCGATTGATGTTGCTGTAACGTTCCTCTGATCTTGTCTGTCTTACTCTGTGTCTGCCTCTTGCTCTTCTGGGGTCAAGGTAAAGAAGTGCACATAAATGCATAAAATTGCGAAGCTGCAGTGAAGCTAATTGCGAGGAGAAACAAAAAAATGTGTATGTGCGTTGTATGTTTGTTTCTGCTGAAGGCCTATTGAGCCGAAACGTCGTTCTAGTTTGTGTTATCCATTTATTACGTGCAGCGTTAACCATACTGGTTTTTTTATTTTTTTTTTTCTAAATCAATTTTTTTTTCATTTCTCCTCTTGTTCTTCTCCCTTCTCTTTTAATATCCGCTTTGTATGATAAGGAATCACACTGTATTTTTTTTAAAGATGGACAAGACCATTTATTTATTTCTTAGAATGAAACACATGTACACAGCTTATTTAAATCCCACATTTGTCTCTCTTACTCAATCTCTCTCATTCAACTGTCAAATAATATGAAATGGTAACGTAAATGAAAGAGTCCCGTCACGCCAAGTGGCGTATAGAGAATATGGGGTTAGTGATCACAATTTTTTTACACCTTCGGCACATGATTTTTGGAGTAATTTGGTCGGTATTACACCTTTGTCGCTTTACTTTCCCCTAGACAATGTAAAGAGCCTCTAAGTATTCTTTATCTAGCGTCATCAGATAATCTTGTGAAAGATCTTAAGATATTTGACTGTTAGATACAGCCGCAGGATACTATTTATTGCTGATATCAGTATCGTCTTTCTTGTATCCATCTGTTGTTGCGTTGAAATGTCGCAGGAGATATGAGTAAGGAATGTTATAACCAGATGTCTGTAGATTTTATGTTGCATGCTCATTTGATTGCTTCTCTATATTATGTATTATCGTTCCTGGGCATATATGGGCCTGACATATAGATGTTTTATTTTTGCATACATCTTGTATTCCGTCTATCCATCAATTCCTTGGTCTCCACATTTAACTGTGTCCTGATGTTTTGAGGCAGAAAGCTTTTGATATTGTTTGGTCTTGTCTCATCTTTATCAATTGTCCGAAATATTTCATTTGTTTGTTTTTTTATAATATTTCACCTCGGTTTAATCCCGATTTGTTTTCTTTTTCTCACATTGGGTATTCAATCTACCTTTGTGTTGTTTGTTATCTCACATTGGGTATTCAATCTATCTTTGTGTTGTTTGTTATCTCACATTGGGTATTCAATCTATCTTTGTGTTGTTTATTATCTCACATTGGGTATTCAATCTATCTTTGTGTTGTTTGTTATCTCACATTGAGTATTCAATCTATCTTTGTGTTGTTTGTTATCTCTGACAAGAAATCAGTATCCCTGCTAAAATTCCAAAACAGAAAAGGAGGAAAAATAAGATTATTTTTACAATAAAAGAGTCCCGTCTTGTGTGTATCGATCGTATTTCTCGTATCTGGGCCAAAAGTGTAGAACCGACAGTTTCAGGCCAGTATCGATGCTTTTAAAATCCATATAACCTTGTCTGGCCATCTGAGTCTTTCCTTTCCTTTTAACCTAAAACTAGATTGTTAGCTGCTATAGGATTGTTCTTATAATCTGGCTACACATTGTTGTTCTGACATGAAGAACTAGTAGAGTAGTCTAAAAGGGTGAGGGGGCATCTGAGAGGTGGGTTCCCAATTATAAAATTCGTGGGGGCACAAGAATCCACACAAAAAACACATACAAAGAAAATAGTGATGATGAAAAATAACGGTTGAAATGTGTTAAACGAATGACAGGAAATAGTCTGAGAGATAAGATCAGAAATGAAGAACTCAGAAAAAAGCTAGGAATAGCCAACGCCATAGAGTATATAAGGAAACAACAGATAAAATTGTTTGGCCACGTGACAAGGCAGAAAGAACAAAACACAACGAGCTTTCAACAAACGTTGTGAGAACACCAGACCCAAGGGTCGACCACGAAAAAGATGGATCGATTAAATATTAGAAGCACTAGGAAAATAACAGCAGCAGAGGCGAACAGAAGAGCAAAAGACCGCAAATTATATTTCCCCTCGACGCTGAAAGGCAGATGAGGAAGGAAAGAAGAAGAGGAAGAAGAAAAAAAACGGTTTGACATAATATTTACCGTGCTCCTAGCCATGGCAATCCATAATTACTTTGCCTCATTTCCTGGCAATCCAGTATTACATTGCCTCAAGTCCTGAAAATCTGCATTATTATCTTGTTCCTGAATGACTATTCACATAATTACCTTGCTATAGTCTCTAACAATTCACATAGTTAGCTTACTCCAGTCTATAGCAATTCACATAATGACCTTGCTCCAGTCTCTAACAATTCACATAATGACCTTGTTCCAGTCTCTAATAATTCACATAATTACCTTCCTCCAGTCTCTATCAATTCACATAATGACCTTGCTCCAGTCTCTACAATTCACATAATTACCTTGCGCCAGTCTCTAACAAATCACATAATTACCTTGCTCCAGTCTCTAACAATTCACATAATTACCTTGCTCCAGTCTCTAATAATTCACATATTTACCTTGCTCCAGTCACTAACAATTCACATAATTACCTTGCTCCAGTCTCTAACAATTCACATAATTACCTTGCTCCAGTCTCTAACAATTCACATAATTACCTTGCTCCAGTCTCTAACAATTCACATAAATACCTTGCTCCAGTCTCTAACAATTCACGTAATTACCTTGCTCCAGTCACTAACAATTCACATAATTACCTTGCTCCAGTCTCTAACAATTCACATAATGACCTTGCTCCAGTCTCTAACAAAACACATAATTATCTTGCTCCATACTCTAACACATAATTATCTTGCTCCAGAACCTAACATATAATTATCTTCCTCCAGGCTCTGACACATAATTATCTTGCTCCAAGCTCTGACACATAATTATCTTGCTCAGAACCTAACATATAATTATCTTGCTCCAGACTCTGACACATAATTATCTTGCTCCAAGCTCTGACACATAATTATCTTGCAACAAGATCTAAAACATAATTATCTTGCTCCAAGCTCTGACACATAAATATCTTGCTCCAAGATCTAACACATAATTACCTTGATCCAGACTCTGAAACATAAGTATCTTGCTCCAGATTCTGACACATAATAATCTTGCTCCAGACTCTGACACATAATTATCTTGTTCCAGACCCTGACACATAATTATATTGTTACAGACCCTGACACATAATTATCTTGTTCCAAGACTGTAACACATAATAATCTTGCTCCAGACCCTGACACATAATTATCTTGCTCCAGACTCTAACACATAATTATCTTGTTCCATACTCTAACACATAATAATCTTGCTCCAGACTCTGACACATAATTATCTTGTTCCAGACCCTGGCACATAATTATCTTGCTCCAGACTCTGACACATAATTATCATGCTCCAGACTCTGACACATAATTATCTTGTTCCAGACTCTGACACATAATTATCTTGTTCCAGACTCTAACACATAATTATCTTGTTCTAGTCTTTAGCACATAATTATCCTTATCCAGACTCTAACACATAATTATCTTGTTCCAGACTCTAACACAGAATTATCTTGTTCCAGACTCTAACACACAATTATCTTGTTCCAGACTCTAACACAGAATTATCTTGTTCCAAGACTCTAACACATAATTATCTTGCTCCAGACTCTAACACATAATTATCTTGCTCCAAACTCTGACACATAATTATCTTACTCCAGACTCTAACACATAATTATCATGTTCCAGACTCTGACACATAATTATCTTACTCCAGACTCTAACACATAATTATTTTGCTCCAGACTCTAACACATAATTATCTTGCTCCAGACTCTAACACATAATTACGATGCTCCAGACTCTAACACATAATTACCATGCCGCAGGCTCTAACAGTTCACACAGTCACATTGCTCCCTTCTCTAACAATTCACACAGTCACATTGCTCACTTCTCTAACAATGCACACAGTCACATTGCTCCCTTCTCTAACAATTCACACAGTCACATTGCTCCCTTCTCTAACAATTCACACAGTCACATTGCTCACTTCTCTAACAATTCACACAATCACATTGCTCCCTTCTCTAACAATTCACACAATCACATTGCTCCCTTCTCTAACAATTCACACAGTCACATTGCTCCCTTCTCTAACAATTCACACAGTCACATTGCTCACTTCTCTAACAATTCACACAATCACATTGCTACCTTCTCTAACAATTCACACAGTCACATTTCTCACTTCTCTAACAATTCACACAATCACATTGCTCCCTTCTCTAACAATTCACATACTTACCATACGCCCTATCAATTCACATATTTGCCTTGATTCGATCGTTCAAGACCTACGCTATGACGGTGAAAGTTATCTTTTCATTCCTCGCCCATCCCCTATCTCTGTTTCACATTGTAGTTACATTATTTTTGTTAAAATCTCATTATTTCTCCATTTCTCCTTCCCTCTTTCACCACTTGATAAATTAATTATTATTTCTCAAGCACCCAGAAATCATTGTAGAACTGTTGCTAGTGAACCGGTCTCCTGAAGGGCAGACTACATCCAGATATGTGTTAATGTATTTATCTTAACTTACACACCGATTTTACAGTGACCTTGCTTGATTATATATTTCTCACAGCTGTTTGCCACTAATCATTTAGTTAATTTGCTTTTATGTATCTTTCCAGTAATATAAAATGTGAAAACATTTTTAATTCATGTTGGTCTGAAGAAGCTTTATCTTAAAAAAAAAAACATTTGTGGTTACAAGTTGGATATTCATCTTCCTCCTCTTCTTCTACCTTTTTAGCTCCCTGTGGAGCATTGGTCTTCAACAAACACTTTTAGCTCCCTGTGGAGCAGAGGTCTTCAACAAACACTTTTAGCTCCATGTGGAGCATAGGTCTTCAACAAACACTTTTAGCTCCCTGTGGAGCAGAGGTCTTCAACAAACACTTTTAGCTCCATGTGGAGCATAGGTCTTTAACAAACACTTTTCGCTCCCTGTGGAGCATAGGTCTTCAACAAACACTTTTAGCTCCATGTGGAGCATTTATCTTCAACACATATTTTCAGCTACCAGTGGAGCATAGCTCTTCAATAAACGTAGTGTGTGTCCTATCCAGCGCCATCGTCTTCACTGTATCTCTTTAGCCACAGGTATTTGACTGGTACATTTCCCTAATTCTATGTTAGTGATTTTGACCATTTCCCATCCTTTTATTCTGCGTAAGCATCCATTAATGAAAGAAGTTGGATAATGCACCTAAAAAATTCTCAAACTTGACAATATGTGATCCTTTCGTTACACACATTTTCGCGCTAAAATGGCATTGACACATTAAATATTGACCTTAACAATGTTACGATTTGTTTTTGGTGTTACAAATTGAAACCACATCCATGAAATATCAACTGTTAAGAGTGGAGGGAAGGTACTATATTCAGGACATATATGCCCACAAATTCCTCAAATATTTTCGAAGAGTTATAGTTGTAATGCCTCTTTTAGATAAAACTAGCAGACGTGTTCTGTGTATTACTATGCCTATTTTCATTTCATTTGCATTTAAACATTTTAACATTGGGTATTTATTTGTTATCTCACATTGGGTATTCAATCTAGTTTGTTATTCACTCATCTATTGGGTTATCTCACATTGGGTATTCAATCTATCTTTGTGTTGTTTGTTATCTCACATTGGGTCTATCACAATTCACTATCTTTGTGTTGTTTGTATCTCAATCTATCTTTGTGTTGTTTGTTATCTCACATTTGGTATTCAATCTATCTTTGTGTTGTTTGTTATCTCACATTGGGTATTCAATCTATCTTTGTGTTGTTTGTTATCTCACATTGGGTATTCAATCTATCTTTGTGTTGTTTTTTATCTCACATTGGGTATTCAATCTATCTTTGCGTTGTTTGTTATCTCTGCCAAGAAATCAGTATCCGTGTTAAAATTCCAAAACAAAAAAAGGAGGAAAAATAAGATTATTTTTACAATAAAAGTGTCCTGCCTTGTGCGTTTTTTCTGGTTGTCAGGAAAATTAATAACGGTCTGACGTAATGTTGACGATATTATCCCTTCCCTCTCCACCCTCCCCCCCCAATCCCTCCCCCCACAAAAAATGTGTGCACCATCGGTAAATAAAATATGAACGAAAAACTATATTTTCTACACGTCACATGGAGTACGCGAGGTTCCTGTCTGATACACAGTTTTAGACAGTAAGCATGCAGTCTCAAGATTAAGACAGGTTGGTTTGAATACAACGTTCAACAAGCAGGAACGATAACCTGCAGGATCGTTCTAGTACTACACAAAAACCGGACTTCTAAAGCTCAATTGATTGTTTTCATCCCAGAGTGACATTTTAGTTTTGATCTTGGAAATGCTACATTATTTATGAAACAAGATGGTATAGGTAAAGTTCGGAGTCTTAGCACGTGAGTTTTCACCCATGTGTGCTCGACCGCCTATCCAGAAATGTTCGGAAACTTCTGGACAGTGTCGCTTCAAGTATTGAAACTCAAGATGCGGGGCAGGCATTCCTCGCCTTCCTAGAATGCTATAACCGGGCTGAGCAACTATATATCTCACTGTTGGTCAGCCCGCCCACTTATTTTAGTTCATTCAGAATCTGGCCACGCTCTGGACCACAGGGAAGTGACCTTTTTTATTTCCTTTCTTGAGAATCTAGCATATTATCGCCATGTAGTTAGATTTCTGTACATATCCTTATTTATACTTTTGTGTTGTTGTTTGTTGTTTCAGCTTAAAGCCTACTTGGCTGAAACGTCGACTTTTGTTTTGTTAATTACCACGTAAAGCTGTTGCCATATCACTTTCAGTAATAAACATTTGTGAAAGCCCCCAATATAAAAACGAATAGCCATCTGCCGAAATGAACAGTGCGTTAACTCAGTATCACCATATATCATCTCTAACAACTAATGCGACGTAATTAGCCAAGCATTGCTTTAAGCTGTGCAGTGATTGGTTGACCTAATGAAAGGATCTACCATACCTAATCTTTAAGGCCGTGGATAAATCACGTAGAGAAGAGATGATAAATGATTATTAGAGTCGCGATCACACTGTGAGTTTAGCTTAGTTTAGTTTAGTTTAGTTTAGAGCTTGAGCTTAGTTTAGTTTAGTTCAGTTCAGTTCGATTTAGTTCAGTTCAGTTTAGTTTAGTTTGGTTTAGTTTAGAGTTTAGAATTTAGTTTAGTTTAGCTTAGTTTAGAGTTTAGAATTTAGTTTAGTTTAGTTTAGAGTTTAGAGTTTAGAGTTTAGTTTAGTTTAGTTTAGTTTAGTTTTAGTGGTACACCTGTACGCATTTTTTTAAAACCCGTTATCGAAAACTAAATAGATTGGAGAGGTCGTTGAACAGATACTGGCAATAATTCAACACTTATTGTCAGACGTGGTGGAATAACGACTATTCCCATCACACTTACTCATGTCAGCTTCCTCTGGGATTGACCATATGATTATAATTTTTGAAGTAAATATGAGAAACTGTAAATGAGACAATCTCTACAAGTCTGATATGTCTTCTTACTTTCAACTCACTGGGAAGTACAGGTCTTCAATAAAAACGTTCCATTTCGCCCTATTTCTTGACATTCTCTTCAGATAGTTCCATGTTTTCCCCATCATCTTCATCTCTGCTTCCGCTTCTCTTTCCCAAGAATATTTTAATATTTCTTTTTGTCTTCCACGCAGGGGATTCCAGAACAAGATCTTGTTGTGGTAATACTCTCGGTTTGTTTCCTCAGTGTGTGTCCTATCCAGCGACATCGTCTTTGTCCAACCTCTTTGTCCCCTGATATTTGTCTCCTACTTTCCTATAGTTCTAAATTGCTGATGTTGTCCTGCCATCTCCATCCTTTTATTCACCGTAAGAATCCATAGTAGACAAAAAATTGAATTGAAGTCAACGGTCACAACATAAATAATTTGCGATATGCGGATGACACAGTCTTAATAGCAGAGACAGAGAATGAACTACAAGAAATTATAGACATAATACTAAAAGAAAGCAACAAGAAAGGTCTCAGTCTGAATAGTAAGAAAACAGAAGTAATGGTTATATCGAAGAAACAATCACCACCATCATGCAGCATAAAAATAAACGAGACAAATCTGAAACAAGTGCAATGTTTCAAATACTTGGGCACAATAATAACATCAGATGGGAGATGCACCACAGAAATAAAAAGCAGAATAGCTCAGGCCAAAATAGCATTTCAGAAAATGAAAAATATCTTATGCAACAAATCTATGTCAATAAAAATGAGAAAGAGAGTTCATCGGTGCGATATAGAAACAATTCTGACCTATGGAAGCGAATAATGGACAGTAGACAAACAAATGAAAAGACGATTAGAGGCCACAGAGATGGGATTTCTCAGAAGAATGTTGAAAGTTCACTGGACAGATAAAAAGACCAATGAGGAAGTTCTCAAAGAGGCCAACACAAAAAGGGAGCTCTTAAAAAACATCAGAAAGAAGCAATCAACATTTTTCGGGCACATCACGAGAAGAGGAAAGTTGGAATACTTGGTTACAACTGGCAAAATAAAAGGAAAGAGAGATTGTGGGCGACAAAGAGAGAAAATACTGGATAGCTTGGTGTCATGCTATGGAAAACAGCCAACAACAGAACTGATATGATGCACTGTAGATAGAAGATTGTAGAAGGACTTGATCACCTAAGCCAACCGGTATGGCACATGATGATGAAGAATCCATAAATGAAAATATGTCTCTTCGTGATTTTTATTTTCGTTCTTCTCTATGTTTACCGGGCATATAATATAATTGATTTCTAGAATAACTATCCCAACATAAATATATAAATGTCTATATGAGAACACGAGGAGAGAGGTGCAGATAATGCGGTTGCTGCACCACAAAAATAACACAAAATAGCTCAGGCCAACATATCATTTCATAAAATGAAACTCCACCATATCTGTTGCCTTAATTATACATCATCTAAGGTATGCTGATGATACAGTCTTAATCGCTAAGAGTGAAAATGAGTTACAGGAAATGTTGGACATTATAGTAAAAGAAGGCAAAAATAAAGGACTCAGCCTTAATAGCAAAAAGACAGAAATAATGGTAACAACAAAGAAAAGAACATCACCTCAGTGCACAATAAAGACAAGTGGAACAATATTAAAACAGGTAAATGAATTTTAAAATATGGGAACTTTGTTAACCTCAAACGAAAGATGTACAAAAGAGGTGAGATGCAGAATTGCTCAGGCAAAAGCAGCTTTCCAAAAAATGAAGAAGATAATATGCAATCCATTTTTGACAATAGAAACAAGAAAAAGTTTTCTTAAATATTATGTAGAGCCAGTCTTAACATATGGATGTGAATCATGGACAATAGGACAACAGACAAGAAAATCACTGGAGTCTGTAAAAATGTGGTTTTACAGAAGAATGTTGAGAATACCATCGACAGCTAAGAAGAGTAATGAAAATGTTCTGAAAGAGGTCAAAGCAAAAAGAGAGCTAATTTCCAATATTAGGAAGAAACAATCATCATTTTTGGCCATGTAATGAGAAGAGAACAACTGGAATATATTGTAACAACTGGGAAAATTAAGCGACGAAGAGATAGATGGAAGCAAAGAGAAAAAATACCAGACAGCTTAAGAGAATGGCTTGGCAGAAGGTCAACAACAGAAATGATAAATAACTGTCGAGATCGAAAGTTGTGGAGAGACAGCAGGCCCGGTACTTGATGATGATGATACATCACCTCTCCAGTGAATGTCTTGATATTATCAGTTCAGTTTTTTGTACTGCCTCTGCTTCATTGATCCTGTATTTTCAATTCCATTATGAGGTTTAGTATGTTATTGTTTTTATTTCTTGTCTCTAAAAATGTCATTTAGTTGGAGTTGTGCTTAATTACTAAAAGTAATCTTGGAGGGGGAAATATAGGGTAGCAGAGGCAGACCAATACTAACATTGACGAGTAACATCAAACAATGGACAAATCAGCCTATTACAACCTGCATCATCAAAGCAAGTGACAGGGCAGAATGGCGCTCCATGGTAGCCAACCTTCGTTGCGGAGATGGCACTCGATGATGATGATTATGTTTTTAATATTTCTCTCATAATTTTTAAACTGTTTTAAAATGTGTTTGTTTTCTTCTCTGACCACCAAGTTATTTCTATTCTTCTACTCACGTTTTAATTGCTCTACTTTTCCTTTCTCTTTCTTATTTAATGTCCTTCATAATATGATACAGACGTTTCTCATTAATTTTGGAAACATCAAAATGGAATTGTGTAAAGTAGTTTTTCTCATACTCACTATCTAATCTCGAACAAAGCTCCCTCAGGATAGAAACTATTAACAGGAGACCAGCCTCATGAACAGTCTAATGGCACTGGGTGGACCACGAATCAATAATTAATAAGCTTTACTAAATAAAACGAAAGTACAAAACTATAAAAGTTTCTCGTCAGCTTGAAAAGACAATAAATAAAAACGCATAAGACGATAACAAAGATAAATCCTACCTAGTTTTGGCCAGAGCCAGGAGAGACATCTCCAAGATGTTCATAAGAGAAGAGTGAATTTTATTTTATATTAAACTATTATAATGTTGTATTGTCTTGTGTGTAGTAAAGCTACCTCATTTTATTTTATATTAAACTATTACAATGTTGTATTGTCTTGTGTGTAAAGCTAACTCATTTTATTGTATATTAAACTATTATAATGTTGTATTGTCTTATGTGTAGTAAAACTAACTCATTTTATTTTATATTAAACTATTATAATGTTGTATTGTCTTGTGTGTAGTAAAGCTACCTCATTTTATTTTATATTAAACTATTAAATGTTGTATTGTCTTGTATGTAGTAAAGCTACCTCATTTTATTTTATATTAAACTATTATAATGTTGTATTGTCTTGTATGTAGTAAAGCTACCTCATTTTATTTTATATTAAACTATTAAATGTTGTATTGTCTTGTATGTAGTAAAGCTACCTCATTTTATTTTATATTAAACTATTATAATGTTGTATTGTCTTGTGTGTAGTAAAGCTACCTCATTTTATTTTATATTAAACTATTACAATGTTGTATTGTCTTGTGCGTAGTAAAGCTAACTCATTTTATTGTATATTAAACTATTATAATGTTGTATTGTCTTATGTGTAGTAAAACTAACTCATTTTATTTTATATTAAACTATTATAATGTTGTATTGTCTTGTGTGTAGTAAAGCTACCTCATTTTATTTTATATTAAACTATTAAATGTTGTATTGTCTTGTATGTAGTAAAGCTACCTCATTTTATTTTATATTAAACTAATATAATGTTGTATTGTCTTGTATGTAGTAAAGCTACCTCATTTTATTTTATATTAAACTATTAAATGTTGTATTGTCTTGTATGTAGTAAAGCTACCTCATTTTATTTTATATTTATTTTCAACGATTCATCCGCCACCACAAAGGCCCGGCACTGTATTACAAATGTGTGTCTATCTCCTATCATTAATCTTAATGACACAAAGACTAATAATTATAATATATATATAACACACACACATATATTACATATATAGAACAGACATATAACATATATATACTATCTATCTATCTATTGACCTTTTGAGCCGTAGCCGGCCCATAGGGCGTAGACCCGGATACTCCTTCTCTTATCTAAATTTGTATTCTAGCAGTTTTCAACCCTTGTAAAGATCTTTTATCAAATCACGCCATTTGTCTCTGTTCTGTGCAAGCAGCTCTATCTCATTGAGGGAGCCGATTCCTGCTGCTTTTGCCTCTCTCATCAATGTTCTTCTCAGTGTCTTTCTGGGTCTTCCTCTTTTCCTCTAACCTGTTGTTTGTTGAGGGCTTGCTTTGCTTTTCGGTTAATATCTCTTCTCATCACATGTCCAACATATGACCATCGTCTTTTTTTTATTACTGAAGATATTAGTGGTTGATTGGCGATTTCTCTCATTTCCTCATTTGTTTTGAATTCGTTCCACGCTATACCAAGCATTTTCCTTAGACATTTATTTTCGAATGCGTTCAACTTTGTTTCTATGTCTCTTGTTACGTAAGGGTTGATAGTACATTTGATTTGAATAGTCTAAGTTTTGTGTTTGTGCTGATGAGTTTTGATTTCCACAACTTTTCAAGGCTTCTGAAAGACATTGCTGCTTTAGCTATTCTGATTCTAATTTCTTTGCTTGTATACCCTTCTCGATCAATGTGACTTCCAAGATAGATAAAGTGATCGATCTCTTCCACTGGTTTGTTTTCCATGTATATTTTGTCGTCTGTTGGAATTAAGCTTTTCATGACTTTAGTCTTTTCATGATTGATCTCAAGCCCAATTTTGCTGACTATTGATGGTAGTTCATTTGTGTTTTCCTGCATCGTTTTTATCTGACTGCTGATGAGGACTATGTCATCAGCAAAGTCGAGGTCCTCCAAATGGTCTCCTTGTGTCCATTCGATGCCTTTATTATTATTATTTATATATACAACAACATAAAATAATAATAAGACGTTTTCTTGGACTTTTCTTTTATTAGCGTTTACCCGTTCAATTGGTGTTGATTAGTTGTGTCGATAGTTTACCTTATAACCACAATATCTGCATCTTTCGACCCGACACATCCGTCTTCGGTATGAATGAGTAGATTTGTTTTCAATTTATGTCAGTACAACGGCCATTTTTAGCCTATTCTTTCCGACTTTAAACTGTCAAAGGGTTCTTTAACGCACACCTTAATGCACACGAGACCTCCTGCTTTTCCGCCACTTTCCGAGAGGGCTAGACATCGGATCTCGCTACCCAGAGACCAGGGGAGGGTAAAGCACCATGGTTTCGATTTTTTTTTAAATAATTCTCACCGCCTCTGGTGGGGATCGAACCACATTCTTGTCCTGAGGCCGTCGTCTTACTTCTAGACCGCCCAGTGCATTTTATTCTGTACATTTGGAAACATATCAACACGGTTTATCACAGTTTACTTTGTAAATCCCGATTTTTATCAATGGCTCATGCATATAATGTATTGATCAGTATTTGGGTCCTAGCATGATAATCAATCGAGCCGCTCTAGCTTAGTGATTAGTGAACTAGACTACAAAGGACAAGAGGTAGGGCTCGATCCCAGCCGACGGCTCCCGGGTTTACCCAGCCTTAAATGGGTACCGGAATTTTTTTCTGAGAAAGTAAAGCGACACGGGCGTAATACCGACCACATTACCCCAAAAATCATGTGCTGAAGGTCTGTAAAATTGTTGGTCGCTAACACCATATTCCCTATACGCCACTTGGCGTGACGAGGCTCTTTACTTTTTTACTTTTATGATAATTAATCAAGGACAAGAAGTTGGGTTCCATCCAGATCAACGGCTTCCAGGCTTACCCAGTCTAAAATGGGTACTGGATTTTTTTCTGTGAAAGTAAAGCGGCACGGGCGTAATACCGACCACATTACCCAAAAAATCATGCATCTAAGGTCTGTAAAAATTATGATCTCTAACACTATATTCCCTATACGCCACTTGGTGTGACGGGGCTAATTCTACTTCTTTTTTAATGATAATCAATCACAGTAATACAGATGGACAAGTCAGCATATGATAATCTCTACTATCAATGCAAGAGAATTAGCAGAATGGCGCTCCATGGTAGCCGACATTCGATGCAGAGGTGGCACTCAATAATAATGATATAAAACTGATATAACATTTTCCATAAGCCATTGACTTGTAAGTGTGTCACATTTATCACTAAGCACCGTTTGTGTAAAACGAGAAGCTGCTGCCAAATAGTGGATTTCCTGATCGATCTGCTATGTATTCATTGGATCGTGGAAACCTTGAGGGAACGAAATCTATCGGCCTGTCTGTCATTATGTCTTCTGGAGCCGACTCATGGTCGTCTTATTGTTTTTATTTGCTGACTGTCTTTTTCATTAAATATATATAAACTTTAAAGAGAGAAATCCACTATCTTTCAGCCATTCTTTCATTTATCAATTGATTCACCATCTCAAACCTATTAATTCAATTATCCATTCACCAATGTACCCAATCATCTACCCATCCATTCACCTATCCATCCATTTATCCACAAATCCATCCTCCTATCCATCAATCCATCCATCCAAATATTCATCCGTCCATAGTCCACTCATCAATCCACAATCCATCAACCTATCAATCCATTAACCAAGTTCATCCACCATAAAATCCATCCATCCACTCATCAACCTAACCATTACTCCATGTATCCATCTATCCCACCCATTCAACAATTTACTCACCCATACATCCATCCATCCACACACCTATCCATCCATTCATCCATCTATCCACCTCCTCGTCTATCCACTCACCCAATCATCCATTCATCTACCCATCTATCCACCCACCAATCCATCCACTCACACATCCATCTATCCACCTACCCATCTATCCACTCATCCATCTATCCATCAACCTACCCATCTATCCACTCACTCACCCAGTCATCCACTCACCATCCATCCATCCATCCATCCACCCATCCATCCACCCATCCATCCACCACTCATCCATCCTACCATCCATCCACCCATCCATCCATCTATCCATCTATCCATCTATCCATCTATCAATCTATCCATCTATCCATCTATCCATCTATCAATCAATTATCCACCTATACATTAATTCACTCACCCATTCATCCATCCTCCCATCCATTCACTCACCATTATCCATGCACCCATTATCCATGCACCCATCCATCCATCCATCCACTGATCCATCCATCCATCCATCCCCTGATCCATCCATCCCCTGATCCATCCATCCATCCATCTATCCATCCCCTGATCCATCCATCCACTGATCCACCCATACATCCATCTATCCATCCATCCATCCATCCCCTGATCCATCCATCCATCTATCTATCCATCCCCTGATCCATCCATCCACTGATCCACCCATACATCCATCTATCCATCCATCCATCCATCCCCTGATCCATCCATCCATCCATCCCCTGATACATCCATCCATCCCCTGATCCATCCATCCACTGATCCACCCATCCATCCATCCACTGATCCACCCATCCATCCATCCATCCACTGATCCATCCATCCACTGATCCATCCATCCATCCACTGATCCACCCATCCATCCATCCACTCATCCATCAATCCACCCATCCATCCATCAATCCACCCATCCACTGATCCATCAACTCATCCATCCATCCTCCCATTCATCCATCCATCCATCCATCCATCCATCCATCAATCCCCCATCCACCCATCCACTCATCCATCCATCCTCCCATTCATCCATTCATCCATCCATCCTCCCATCCATCCATCCTCCCATCCATCCATCCATCCATCCAACCATCCACCCATCTATCAATCAATCATCCACCTATACATTAATTCACTCACCCACCCACTCATTCATCCATTCACCTATACATCCATCTACCTATACATCCGTCCACCTACCTATTCATCTACCCATCCATCCACCAACCCACCCAACTATCTACCCAACCATACACTATTCGTCCATCCAACATCTCATCCATCCTTCCATCCATTCTCTCAAACATCCTTCCATCCATTACTTTTCTATCGCCTTATTCTGTGCCTTCTTGATGGCTCACTTTATATTCATCTCGAGCATTAGAAACGTGAATCGCGGTTAACACAGCAAGATCAGTGACATGAAGGTGATCAAGAACTTTGCTTACATCATAGAAAAACTCAGCCGTAACAATTTGCAACAAAATATACTGGTCTATCGGGTGAGGTTGGGCTGGTCTATATGTGATACCTGTCTGTTGATATAAAAGAAATGATGTCGAAATGGTTCTAAGAAAGAACAAACTTCAAATTGCAAATCATTACTTAGAGAATCGGAAAAAACCATTACAGCCCCCGGATTATCAATATGAGAGTAGGAGCTGTCTCTTACCTCGTGGGATCAACACGCTCCATTTGTACATCTTTCTGAGATATTCACATTGCGGAATTTGACAGGAGTATCATGCCTGTATTGTGGAATGAAACACAGAAATTATGTTGACATTATTGAATCAGACACAGGAATTAATTGTACATTGTTGAATCAGAAAAAATAAATTATGTTAAAATTGTTCTTCTCGAATCGGATAAGAAAGCTATGTCCATATTGTTGAATCTGATAGAAAAATCATGATTCACATCGTTGAATTTGACAAACCCAATGCCAACATCGTTGAATTTGACAAACCCAATGCCAACATCGTTGAATTTGACAAACCCAATGCCAACATCGTTGAATTTCACAGAAAACTCATGTCCACATCATTAAGTTTGACAGACAACAAATCATATCTAGTTACACTGCTGATTTTAGTTAACTGAACCATGCTCCTAGTGACAGGTAAAGAGCCCCGTCACGCCAAGTGGCGTGTAGGGAATATGGTGTTAATGAACATACTTTTTACAGATCTTCAGCAAATTATTTTTGGGGTAATATGGTCAGTAATACGCCCGTGCCGCTTTACTTTCCCAGAAAAAAAATCCGGTACCCTTTTAAGGCTGGGTGAACCTGGAAGCCGTCGATCAGGATCGAACCCGACCTCTTGTCCTTAGTAGTCCAGTTGACTAACCACTGAGCTAGAGCGGCTCCCACCTTATCTACGAGGTCAAACTAATTAATATCTTGTTTCTTAGAAAGGACTATAATAAAATCACTAAAAAAAAATTACATATACGTCTGCTCTCAGGTTCATCACAGTTTGCACGCTGGATTACGGACTATAACGTCCAATGTTATACTGTAAGATAGACCTATGTTTAATAATCTAAAAAAGAACGAGACAAAGTGGTTAAGACTTAATTTAATTCTTCTTCATTTTCTGCGATCATGGCTCATCCAGACTATGACTCCGGTCATATGGTCATATGGCTCATGAGATTAATAGTGCGATGGTGCCCACAATCACTGGCGCCTGACTTCTTTGGTATGGCTACAAAGATAGATTTTAGTAGATCTTCGGGTATGTGTCCAGTATTATATATGTCATTGAGTAGTTTTATTATGACTTGTACTCCCAGCTCTCCTAATGCATTTATTTCTTCTATTGTTATATTGTCGGGACCTGGAGCTTTGCCTCTTTAATGTGCTGAATCGCCTTCTCCATTTCACTCAGCATTATTGGTGGTCCGGTGTCTTTGTTTCATTTATTTAATCCTTCATTATCATATAGTTGACTGATATATTCTGTCCATCTTTCCATTATCTTTTCCTGTCCCATTATCATATTTCCTTTCTTTTATTTCACACAAACCGAAACTTTGACTTATTTTCTTCCCATTGTTTCATCATAGACTTGTATTGAACGAAGTCAGGCAAACTCCGTGTTTATTACTAGGGCTTATCAAAAGTCTACAAATTGTTCAAATACTGTAAGCTATATTTTGTAATGGAGACAATAATTCATCATCATCATCACCATCAAGTACCGGGCCTGCTGGCGTAGGTGATCATGTCTCTCCACAACTTTCGATCACGACAGTTATTTATCATTTCTGTTGTTGACAATAATTACCAGGCCAAAAAAGATAAAAAAAAAAAAAATGTTGACGCTTCAAGTAAACCACATTGCCTGCATTGTCTTAAATTTAAAGTCGACAAAGTCACGTCGGCAAAGTTACGTCGACTGTCACGTAAAATTTAAGACCATGTGCAAAAATTCAGATAATCCGTACGTTGGTTTTAAAGTTATCGGACAAGACTTGAGGGTATAAATTTTTTAAAAAAAGCACTTTAACAGGGCTAGTGGAAGTATATAATAATAAGAATATGTATGTACGTATATATGCCCATATTACATATTTTATACTTGACGTAGTTTAACAGAGTTAATTTTTTTGTACTAACTACTATCATGAGTTAAAAGTAGACAACCATCCCCACACTCACTAAATAAATTATAAGGTACTAAATGGTACTGGGAGTTCCATGTCATTCCCTTGCTGTTGAGCTGTGAGACGAAAACCAGGGCATGGATTTAAGGGTTTTTAAAGGGTTTTTATTATACTCCCGAATCCTTTATTTTAACCGTGCTGAAGTGTAAGAGGCCTAATTCAAGGCAATAAAGGAGCTTTAACTCTAGACAGTAAAAGAGGATTAATTCTACGTAACCAATGTAATATATTCTTCGCTACAAAAGTGGATTTATCAACCACGAAAACATTTATTCTAGATCTGAAACAAACTTGTTGATTTGAATTACATATATTTTGTTAGTTTTCTATCTCTGACAGATTCGGTGAGTTGAACGATGACCAAAATTACTTTGGGATCCCTACATAGTATTCTACTCTTTCCTATCTATGGAATGAGAAAAAAAAATATAGGAATAGGAATGAAAAAAAACGATGTGGTTAAATCATTATCATCATTGAGTGCCTTCTCCGCAACGAAGGTTGGCTACAATGGATCGCCATTCTACTCTGTTTCTTGCTTTGATGGTGCAGGCTGTCATAGATTGACTTGTCCATCTTTTGATGCTACTCGTCCATGTTAGTCTTGGTCTGCCTCTGCCTCTTTTACCTTGTATTTTCCCTTCAATATTACTTTTAGTAGGCTGTTGTGTCTTTTACCTTGTATTTTCCCTTCCAATATTACTTTTAGTAGGCTGTTGTGTCTTTTACCTTGTATTTTCCCTTCCAATATTACTTTGAGTAGGCTGTTGTGTCTTTTACCTTGTATTTTCCCTTCCAATATTACTTTTAGTAGGCTGTTGTGTCTTTTACCTTGTATTTTCCCTTCCAATATTACTTTTAGTAGGCTGTTGTGTCTTTTACCTTGTATTTTCCCTTCCAATATTACTTTGAGTAGGCTGTTGTGTCTTTTACCTTGTAGTTGCCCTTCCAATATTACTTTTAGTAGGCTGTTGTGTCTTTTACCTTGTAGTTGCCCTTCCAATATTACTTTTAGTAGGCTGTTGTGTCTTTTACCTTGTAGTTGCCCTTCCAATATTACTTTGAGTAGGCTATTGTGTCTTTTACCTTGTAGTTGCCATTCCAATATTACTTTTAGTAGGCTGTTGTGTCTTTTACCTTGTAGTTGCCCTTCCAATATTACTTTTAGTAGGCTGTTGTGTCTTTTACCTTGTAGTTGCCCTTCCAATATTACTTTTAGTAGGCTGTTGTGTCTTTTACCTTGTAGTTGCCCTTCCAATATTACTTTTAGTAGGCTGTTGTGTCTTTTACCTTGTAGTTGCCCTTCCAATATTACTTTTAGTAGGCTGTTGTGTTGTGGTAAAAGCCATATGTAATAAGTGGACGACACAAATTAGAACGATTTGGGCCTTCAGTGGGGGACAAACAATGAACACACAAACAGATATGCATTTAAATTAAAAATAATACATAATATTTATCAATTATTATTATTTTTTTTTATTTTAAATATATATCTGTTTATGTGTTGTATTGGGGAGCCGCGATAGCTCAGTGGTTAGTGAACTGAACTACAAAGGACAAGGGGTAGGGTTCGATCCCAACCGACGGCTTCCGGGTTCACCCAGCCTTAAATGGGTACCGGATATTTTTCTGGGAAAGTAAAGCAGCACGGGCGTAATACCGACCACATTATCCCAAAAATCATGTGCTGAAGGTCTGTAAAATATAGGGTCACTAACACCATATTTCCCTATACGTCACTTGGCGTGATGGGGGTACTTTACTTTTTTTATGTGTTGTATGTTTCTTCCTGCTGAAGGCCTATTGAGCCGAAACGTCGTCCTAATTTGTGTCGTCCACTTATTACACAAAGCTTTAACCACACCGTTTCTTTTTTCTATCTTTTTTTCATTTCTCCTTACAATTAGCTTTACTGCAGCCTCGCATTTGTTTCCATCTATAAGCATTTCTTTGCCTTGACCCTATATATAGAACCAGTTTCAATGCAGTCAGACACTCGCCATATCAGCTCCACTACTTGTCACATTAAAAAAAAATGAGTCAGTAAATTCCGCTGACAAGATCGCTCCATGCATGCCCTACTCAATTGCATAGGCGACAATTCCAAACCTCCATATCCAAATTCTACGACATGCGTGGCAGGTAACATTTACTCCATTCTTATTTCCCCTCCGCGAGGGGGCACAAACAGCCATAATATTCCTCCGCGGGATTTGAACCCGGGACCTAATTTTTAAGAAGCCGGCGTATTGACTCTTGACCATGCAGGCCTCGATATAGAGTAATCCACATTCTAGATTTATCTTCATGCAATCTTTTCAGCCTGCCTTCTTTAATATCAACAGAAACTTTAAAGGTAATCAAAACTTCTTAAACTAACAACTATGATATATCGTTGCAAGAGTCCAGCTGTATTACTGGAGCAGATTTAGATATATACATAATGAAATAGTTGCGCACGCTAATTAATCAAATTTAAAAAAAAGTTAAGAGCCCCGTCACGTCAAGTGGGGTATGGGAAATATGGAGTTAGTGACCATAATTTTTATAGACCTTCGGAACATGATTTTTGGGATAATGTGGTCGGTATTACGCCCGTGCCGCTTTACTTTCCTAGATAAAATCCGGTACCCATTTAAGGCTTGCTGAACCCGGAAGCCGTCGGTCAGGATCAAACCCGACCTCACGTCCTTTGTAGTCCAACTCACTAACCACTGAGCCATCGCGGCTGCCAATTCTACCAATTAATAAAATAATTACGATTAATGTTTATTTACACTTTATCATCAACATGCACCATATCGATTAGCGCAGGCGATCATGTCCTTCCACACTTTTCTATCCACAGTTAATCATATCAGTTCTGTTGATGACTGTTTTCCATGCCATGACACTAAGCTATCTATTATTTTCTATCATTGTCATCCACGATATCTCCTTCCCTGTATTTTGCCGGTTGTAACCAAGTACTCCAATTTCATCTTCTTATGATGTACCAGAATAATGTCGATAGTGTCTTTATGATATTTTAAGAGCTCTCGCTATGTGTTGGCCTTTTTGAGAATATCCTGATTGGTCTTTTTAATTGTCCAGGAAACTTTCAACATTCTTCTGAGAAACCCCATCTCTGTGACCTCTAATCGTCTTCTCATTGATTTGTTTACTGTCCATAATTCGCTTCCATAGTTAAGTAGCTTTCGATAGAATACATCATAATCAACTTATAGACTGCTTAAAGGATATAAATCTAGACGACACAGACATACGACTTATAGGTAATTTGTACTGCGAGCAAACAACAATAATAAAAGATAACAAGGAGAACTATACACCAATACATATAAAAAGATGAGTAAGACAAGGATGCACCCTATCACCAAGCTTGTTTAATCTATGCACTGAAATCATTAAAACATCACAGAGATGCCAGGCCAAAATATTAATGGAAAGATAATCAATAACCTAAGATATGCTGATGATACTGTTCTACTAGCAGAAAATTCTAAAGACCTACAACAATTGCTTAATGTGATAAACATAACAAGCAAAAAATATGGACTAGATATGAATATCGAAAAGACTAAAACTATGATCATAAACAAAGAAAATTCTCAAGACCTACAAATAAATATAACAGTTGGAGGAATACATCTGGAGACAATTCACAGCTATTACTACCTGGGACATACTATAACCAATGATGAAAAATGTAAAATTGAAATAAACAAAAGAATAGGTATGGCAAAAAGTAATTTAATTTTAATGCCATGAAAAATATACTAACAACAAAACAAGTAACAGCAGGGCTGAAACTAAGAATAGCAAGTTGTTACATCTTCTCAATATTCCTGTATGATGCAGAAACATGGACATTAGACAAGAAAACAGAACAGAAAATTGAAGCCTTTGAAATGTGGATTTATAGAAGAATAGGTAGAATTGGATGGTAAGAAAATAAAACAAACGATGAAGTTTTAAAACAACTGAAAATAAAAAGAGAACTACTAAACACAATTAGAATAAGACAAATGAAATGTTTGGGGCATGTTAAAAGACACAACAGCCTACTAAAAGTAATATTGGAAGGGAAAATACAAGGTAAAAGAGGCAGAGGCAGACCAAGACTAACATGGACGAGTAACATCAAAAGATTGACAAGTCAATCTATGACAGCCTGCACCATCAAAGCAAGAAACAGAGTGGAATGGCGATCCATGGAAGCCAACCTTCGTTGCGGAGACGGCACCCGATGTTGATGATGATGAGCTTAGAACTGACTCTTTATGGCACAGAATAACTCTCTATCTCACTTCCATTGACACAGACTTGCTGGATAAGACGTTTTTCGTTTTCTTAAATGTTATTTTGACTTCCGTTTTCAAACATGGCGGAATGAGGTCTCGTTCGTTGGACCGCTGCAGAAGTTACATTAGGGAACTGATTAGCTTCGGCTCTACGGTGTAATTTTCTCCGTCTGAGCTAATCAACTGATCCAGTTAGCAAAGTTCGCCGATGATAACAGGTTGTACTCACCTCATTGTTCTTCATTGTCAAGTCAAAAGTTTGTGAATGCGACCTTCCCCAGCCTAGCGATATATGCGAATTACGTCAACACATAGTCTGATGTTCCAAAACCGTTGATGTAATTGTATGACGCCAAGTTCTTGCATGGTACAACTCCTTGCTATACTCTGCTAAGTCTAGTCAGTAGCAGTTTTCACTTTGGAAGGCTTTGGTGATTCTGACTGATGCACTGTCAGTATTATCAGCTCTAAAAATCCCCAAGAACAATGAACTATATGACTTGAGAACAACCCAGGACCAACTTTGCAATACCTTCCAGAGAGTAATCATTCAGTGGATACCATCACACTGTAATATACACGGGAACGAACGCGCAGACAAATTAGATAAAGAGGGAGGGAGATTACCACAAGAGAACCATCCACTCAGTTATGATGAAGCCAAATCCATTCTCAAATGTCAGGTCCATGAAAAATGGAAACGAGAACACCAATAACATAACGACAGTGACGGATACCACCAACTATCAAGGAGGGATCAAGTCATCATACTTCGCCTACGCACTGGCCACAATAGAATGAGAAATCACATGTTCACCAAATTCAAAATAGGTACAACCAGCCTATGCCACTGTACACTGGACAATATGACTACAAAACATGTTCTACAGGATTGCCCCCAGTACACAGACCTGAGAAGAGCAATGTGGTCCACGCCCACCTCCCTGGAAGAGAAACTATATGGGGCAATCGACTCGCTTAAACAGACAGCTGACTTCATGAGAGAGTCTGGAATCCTACTCCGATTGAGTCTTGATCGCAGAGAGAGAGAGAGAGAGAGAGAGAGAGAGAGAGAGAGAGAGAGAGAAATTTTATTTTGGCCTAAGCTGTTTATGCCTTTTATTTCTGTAGTGCATCTTCCATCTGATGATGTTATTATTGTGCCCAAGTATTTGACGCGTTGCACTTGTTTCAGACGTGTTCCGTGTTGAATGATGGTTATGTTTGTGCAATGTAACCATCACTTCTGTTTTCTTACAATTGATCAATTTCAGTAAAATAATTGTTCGTTTCAATCTTGAAATAGCTCGTAACCGGACGCAGTTGCTTGCTTCCACATCAAAGTGGCATTTTAGTTACACTCTTGGAAATGTTTGCAGCATTTATGGAGGGAGAAATCCTGAGCCTAGTACATTCCACTCATTCTAAAAACTGATGTTTTATGAAAGCGGTTTCTAATTTATGACACCACACACAAAACATAAATCGTCATCTACAATCAATATTTATTTGTTGATGATATTTTGATAGTCAATAATTGTAACAAGAAGATACATGTTTGACAAATCTGAGTTTCCCAAATACCGTATTCAATTGTTAATCACAAGAAAATATTACATTTTTAGATACAGCTACTTCTAATTCCTTTGAATGTTTAACAAAATGAGTATACATATTTTTTCTTCTTAGAAAGTTACAAATAAACAACTTAACTAAAGTATCAATGATAAACAACTGTGAGAAACCATTAATTTCTATTCTTTCTCTTCTTCGTTTTCGTGTCAGCGAAGGGGGCATATTTTGCCATTTTCTAATCATTGATTAGCCTTTACATGTTTACCTTTCCTAGTGTTTTTAGTATTCCAGCTATAGACTAAGATGTTCACCAACATTTTAAAATCAGTCAGCGACTGATAGCTCATCGCTGACTTCAGAAACGTTAAACAACATAGCTAATCAAGGCCCTCCTACAAATCCTAGCAGTGCCACAGAAGATAGTAACAAATCTAACCAAGTGATCGAAGAGGGAAGTCAATTCTGCACGCAAAAAATGCCATGCCGGATGCACCGAAAGGTGCAGATATTGTGTGTAGATGAAAATTAGCGACGGAGCTCATTCACGCCAAATTGTGTCCATTTAAAGACTGATGATGAGAAATATTAATCGTCGGGTGGACGCAGAAGAACAAGTAGAAGTGTTCCGTTTCTCCATCTCTTAACGAGTGCCTTCTTAATTGCTTCTTAATTTATGACTAAGTAATGCTAGTTGCAATCCATTTTTGACAATAGAAACAAGAAAAAGAGTTCTTAAATGTTATGTAGCCAGTCTTAACATATGGACGTGAATCATGGACAATAGGACAACAGACAAGAAAATCACTGGAGTCTGTAAAAATGTGGTTTTACAGAAGAATGTTGAGAATACTATGGACAGCTAAGAAGAGTAATGAAAATGTTCTGAAAGAGGTCAAAGCAAAAAGAGAACTAATTTCCAACATCAAGAAGAAACAATCTTCATTTTTTGGCCATGTAATGAGAAGAGAACAACTGGAATATATTGTAACAATTGGGAAAATTGAGGGAGGAAGAGATAGAGGGAGGAAGAGATAGAGGGAAGCAAAGAGAAGCTTGGCAGAAGGTCAACAACAGAAATGATAAATAACTGATCGAAAGTTGTGGAGAGACATGATCACCTACGCTAGCAGGCCCGGTACTTGAAGATGATGAATGCTAGTGATCAGCTTGGTTTATTGTGTTTTAACGTGTTTTGTGACGTAGAGAAACCAGAACAATTGATGGCTTTATTACACCGCCAGCTGTTGTTCTGGTAAATTCTATTAATATCATCACCAAGTACCATGCGTGGTGGCGTAGGTGATCATGTCTCTCCACAGCTTTCGATCTCGGCTATTATTTATCATTTATGTTGTTGAAAGCTAAGAAGAATAATGAAAACGTTCTGAAAGAGGCCAAAGCAAAAAGAGATCTGATTTCCAATATTGGGAAGAAACAACCATCATTTTATGGCCATGTAATGAGAAGGGGACAGCTGGAATATATTGTGACAGCTGGGAAAATCGTGGCACGAAGAGATAGGGGCAGCAAAGAGAAAAGATACCAGACAGCTTAAGAGAATGTTTTGGTAGAAGGTCAACAGTAGAAATGATAAATAACTGTCGAGATCGAAAGTTGTGGAGAGACATGATCACCTACCCCATCACTGATGATGATGGTGATGATGTTGACCTTTTGCCAAGTCATTATCTTAAATGTTTCGTATCTCTTCTTTTTGCATCCGTCTATCTCTTCCTTCCTCAATTTTCCCAGTTGTCACAATATATTCCCCCTGTTCTCTTCTCATTACATGGCCAAAAAACGATGATTGTTTCTTCCCAGTGTTGGAAATTAGCTCTCTTTTTGCTTTGGCCTCTTTTAGAAAGTTTTCATTACTCTTCTTAGTAGTCCATGATATCAATATAGACTGACTTGCTACTAACCTATTTGGTGAAGTAAGTTGATATATTTTAATCAAAGACTTTGCAGGAAACATTTTTACTTTAAGTGGATTATTGTGTCGTCTGCTATCCGTAACGAGAGTAATCATCTCTTTATCTTCTCTTTTTGTCGTCCGCGATTTCTCTTTCCCTGTATTTTGCCACCTGTAATCAAGTATTTCAACTTGTATCTTCTCATGATGTTCCAGAAAAATGTTTCTTTCTGATGTTTTTTTTTTAAAGAGCTTCCTTTTTGTGTTGGACTCTTTGAAAATGTTCTGGTTGTTCTTTTTAACTGTCCAGGGAACTTTCAATATTCTTTTGAGAAATCCAATCTCTGCAGTTCGTCTTTTCGTTTGTTTGTCTGCTCTCCATGGTTTGTTTTCATAAGTCAAAATTGGTTCTATATAGCACCGATAAAATCTCTTTCTCATTTCTATTGACGTAGACTTGTTGCACTAGACGTTTTTCATTTTCTGAAATACTTTTTTAACCTGAGCTAGTCTGCGTTTTTATGTCTGTGGTGCATCTCCCATCTGATGTTATTATTGTGTGTAAGTATTTGACGCGTTGCACTTGTTTCAGATTTGTCATTTTTATTTTTATGCTCCATGACGGTGATGATTGTTTGATATGACCATTACTTCTGTTTTCTTATTATTCAGACTCAGACCTTTCTTGTTGCTTTCTTTTACTATTATTTTTATCATTTCTTGTATTCCATTCTCAGTCTCTGATTTTAAGATTGCGTCATCCGCACATCGCAAACTGTTTATGTTGTGACTTTTGACTTCAAATCCTTTTTTTGTCTACTATTGATCAAATAATATTTTCGCTGTGAAGTGAAAACAAATCCGATGACAGAACACTGTCTTGTCTGATTCCTTGTTACATATTTTGGAACTGTCTTATTTGGCTGCTGAATTCGTATGCCGCTATTTGTTACCAGTACATGTTTTTTTTTCTTATTCTTAGATCTTTACCATCAATGTTTAACTTCTCCAGCATAGTGAGTATTTCCACATTCTTTACTTTGTCAAATGCTTTGTGTAGTCTATAAAGCACATATAAGGACTATAGATACATAGATAGCTGAAAAGTTACCGTTAAACCTTCGCTAGTATATACAGCAGAGGTTTCATTTCAATGAAAAGAACATTACTGATCTCTTTTTTCATTGTTATTCTTGTCATTATTGACGTTTTTATTTTAACTTTGTCCTGGAAATAAATAATTCATTTTTGCCTCGGCACGGCTGCTTGCTTTAATCTTAAAGCGGTATTTCAAGTTAAAACCCTGCAAATTTTATCATGAAAAATGCGAACAACCAAAGCATAACGAGAGCCATCATACTTCGCCTACGCACTGGTCACAATAGAATGAGAAATCACATGTTCACCAAATTCAAAATAGGTACAACTAGCCTATGCCACTGTACACTGGACAATATGACTACAAAACATGTTCTACAGGACATGTTCCCCAGTAAACAGACATGAGAAGAGCAATGTGATCCACACCCACATCAATGGAAGAGAAACTATATGGGGCAATCGAATCACTTAAACAGACAGCTGACTTCATGAGAGATTCTGGATTCCTAATCTGATTGAGTCTTGATCGCAGAGAGAGAGAGAGAGAGAGAGAGAGATGAGAGAGAGAGAGAGAGAGAGAGAGAAGTTATAACCCAGTACATTATCAGCATATTATGATGAATTGAGTCCTTTACAATCTACTCAATATTTAGTTGATTTTTTAATGATTGGTCCCAGCTCGCGATACAACATTGGAATGTTTTAGCTAAGTTATTGTTTGTATTTATTATTTAACAATCTCTCTCTCTCTCTCTCTCTCTCTCTCTCTCTCTCTCTCTCTCTCCCTGCGATCAAGAATCAATCAGAGTAGGATTCCAGACTCTCATGAAGTCAGCTGTCTGTTTAAGCGAATCGATTGCCCCATATAGTTTCTCTTCCAGGGAGGTGGGCTTGCACCACATTGCTCTTCTCAGGTCTGTGTACTGGAGCAATCCTGTAGAACATGTTTTGTAGTCATATTGTCCAGTGTACAGTGGCATAGGCTGGTTGTACCTATTTTGAATTTGGTGAACATGTGATTTTTCATTCTATTGTGGCCAGTACGTAGGCGAAGTATGATGACTTGATCCCTCCTTGATAGTTGGTGGTATCCGTCCCTCTCGTTATGCTTTGGGTGTTCTCGTTTCCATTTTTCATGGAACTGACCTTTGAGGATGGATTTAGCTTCATCATAACTGGATGAAATATTCAGCTTTTATTTTTTCAAATCATAATTTGGGGAATATTACAAACATTAGGAAACATAATAGAAACAGAACAGAAAAAAGACCGCAAACTATATTTCTCATCGACGATGAAAGGCAATTGAGAAAGGGAAGAAAAGAAACACTAAATTTTGTTAAAATTGAAATGATATATTTTTTCTTATTAGTTTATGAAACATATGAAAAATAAAAGGAAAAGACAAACAGGTGTATTATATCTGAAATGATCAGTTGGGCAAGAAAACTAAGATATCGGTAATAAACTGGTGTGCAGTTTGTCTGGGCGTTACACAGTTAATTATGCAAAGTGTGGAGTCAATTCCTTGTTGATTTGTCATTAATGTATTTACTCAATAACGCCTTCAATCGTTCGTGTCATTTACGCATTTAATAGTCTCTCTCTATATATATATATGTATATACTCTCTATATTCGCTCTCTCATCTCTCTCTCTCTCTCTCTCTCTCTCACTCACTTAACATGCGAGACTTTAATGGACATTAATATGCCATTTTCCCCCAGCTCGCAGTCCTCTCCAAGTCCTAGTAATGTCTCCACAGTTTATGTTTGTCCTTCTGCGTCCTGGGACCAGGTTTACTATTCTAACATTGTAGTTGCATAACAGAAGAAGGTGTTCTGGGTTAGGGTGCACTTTCGGGGCCCACTTTGGCATTTGTCGGTGTAATTTAACCTGCTTTTCTTAACACACAGTCGTTTGTCACTGCTACTTTCGTTGATTTGCTCATTTCATTTATGTCTTTCCAGTGAGATAAAATCTAGCCCTCTCGGATAACGGCAAACAATGCGCACGGTAAAAAATACTGGGCAGTGAAATGTTGAAAAGATTAGACCAAAAATGACCGCTGACCAGGAACAAATTGTTAAATAAATCTATTAATGTCGAAGACAGATATGTTGGGACGAAAGGCAATAATATCGTTGAAACTTGACATGGCTTTGGGAGCCGCGATAGCTCAGTGGTTAGTGAACTGGACTACAAAGGACAAGAGGTAGGGTTCGATCCCAACCGACAGCTTCCGGTTCACCCAGCCTTAATGGGTGAAGGTGTGAGAGTGAGACTGAGAGAAAATGAAAGAGAAGGAGAGAGAAATGGTAAAGGAGTCTGAGAAAAGAGGACAGAGTCTGAGTGAAGGTGTGACAGTGAGGCTGAGAGAAAATGAAAGAGAAGGAGAAGGAGAGAGAAATGGTAAAGGAGTCTGAAAAAAGAGGACAGAGTCTGAGTGAAGGTGTGACAGTGAGGCTGAGAGAAAATGAAAGAGAAGGAGAGAGAAATCTTAAAGGAGTCTGAGAAAAGAGGACAGAGTCTGAGTGAAAGGTGTGACAGTCAGGCTGAGAGAAAATGAAAGAGAAGGAGAGAGAAATGTTAACAAGTTTGAGTGAAGGTGTAAAAGAGAGACAGAGAGACAATGAAAGAGAAGGAGCGTGAAATGGTAACAAGTCTGAGTGAAGGTGTGACAGTGGGACTGAGAGAAAATAAAAGAGAAGGAGAGAGAAATGTTAAAAGAGTCTGAGAAAAGAGGACATAGTCTCTCTCTCTCTCTCTCTCTCTCGCTCCCTCTGCGATCAGGACTCAATCAAAGTAGGACTCCAGACTCCCTCATGAAGTCAGCTGTCTGTTTAACCACAATTAGAATCTGCTAGATTCATTCAGATTGAACACCTGTTAAAACGTTGCACTGTGTTCTGCACCAGTGGCCCAGTACATCCGATTTCAGCCAGAATTTTATTCAGGTTTGCTTTCCTTAGCCTTTGATTGTCCCCAATCTTCCTGCAAGGCGGCAGATTGTCTTTTCTGTAGGGGGATTCTGCCCTTAGATGGTCCCCTCCCAGGGACGGAGTCTGAGTGAAGGTGTGACAGTGAGACTGAGAGAAAATGAAAGAGAAGGAGAGAGAAATGTTAACAAGTGTGAATGAAAGTGTGACAGTGAGGCTGAGAGAAAATGAAAGAGAAGGAGAGAGAAATGTTAACAAGTGTGAGTGAAAGTGTGACAGTGAGGCTGAGAGAAAATGAAAGAGAAGGAGAGAGAAATGTTAACAAGTGTGAGTGGAAGTGTGACAGTGAGGCTGAGAGAAAATGAAAGAGAAGGAGAGAGGAATGTTAACAAGTGTGAGTGAAAGTGTGACAGTGAGGCTGAGAGAAAATGAAAGAGAAGGGGAGAGAAATGTTAACAAGTGTGAGTGAAAGTGTGACAGTGAGGCTGAGAGAAAATGAAAGAGAAGGAGAGAGAAATGTTAACAAGTGTGAGTGAAAGTGTGACTGTGAGGCTGAGAGAAAATGAAAGAGAAGGAGAGAGAAATGTTAACAAGTGTGAGTGAAAGTGTGACAGTGAGGCTGAGAGAAAATGAATGAGAAGGGGAGAGAAATGTTAACAAGTGTGAGTGAAAGTGTGACAGTGAGGCTGAGAGAAAATGAAAGAGAAGGAGAGAGAAATGTTAACAAGTGTGAGTGAAGGTGTGAAGGAGAGACTGAGGGAAAATGAAAGAGAAGGAGAGAGAAATGTTAACAAGTGTGAGTGAAAGTGTGACAGTGAGGCTGAGAGAAAATGAAAGAGAAGGAGAGAGAAATGTTAACAAGTGTGAGTGAAAGTGTTACAGTGAGGCTGAGAGAAAATGAAAGAGAAGGGGAGAGAATTGTTAACAAGTGTGAGTGAAAGTGTGACAGTGAGGCTGAGAGAAAATGAAAGAGAAGGGGAGAGAAATGTTAACAAGTGTGAGCGAAAGTGTGACAGTGAGGCTGAGAGAAAATGAAAGAGAAGGAGAGAGAAATGTTAACAAGTGTGAGTGAAAGTGTGACAGTGAGGCTGAGGGAAAATGAAAGAGAAGGAGAGAGAAATGTTAACAAGTGTGAGTGAAAGTGTGACTGTGAGACTGAGAGAAAATGAAAGAGAAGGGGAGAGAAATGTTAACAAGTGTGAGTGAAAGTGTGACAGTGAGGCTGAGAGAAAATGAAAGAGAAGGGGAGAGAAATGTTAACAAGTGTGAGTGAAAGTGTGACAGTGAGGCTGAGAGAAAATGAAAGAGAAGGGGAGAGAAATGTTAACAAGTGTGAGTGAAAGTGTGACAGTGAGGCTGAGAGAAAATGAAAGAGAAATGTTAACAAGTGTGAGTGAAAGTGTGACAGTGAGGCTGAGCGAAAATGAAAGAGAAGGAGAGAGAAATGTTAACAAGTTTGAGTGAAGGTGTGACAGTGAGGCTGAGAGAAAATGAAAGAGAAGGGGAGAGAAATGTTAACAAGTGTGAGTGAAAGTGTGACAGTGAGGCTGAGAGAAAATGAAAGAGAAGGGGAGAGAAATGTTAACAAGTGTGAGTGAAAGTGTGACAGTGAGGCTGAGAGAAAATGAAAGAGAAGGGGAGAGAAATGTTAACAAGTGTGAGTGAAAGTGTGACAGTGAGGCTGAGAGAAAATGAAAGAGAAGGAGAGAGAAATGTTAACAAGTGTGAGTAAAAGTGTGACAGTGAGGCTGAGAGAAAATGAAAGAGAAGGGGAGAGAAATGTTAACAAGTGTGAGTGAAAGTGTGACAGTGAGGCTGAGAGAAAATGAAAGAGAAGGAGAGAGAAATGTTAACAAGTATGAGTGAAAGTGTGACAGTGAGGCTGAGAGAAAATGAAAGAGAAGGGGAGAGAAATGTTAACAAGTGTGAGTGAAAGTGTGACAGTGAGGCTGAGAGAAAATGAAAGAGAAGGAGAGATAAATGTTAACAAGTTTGAGTGAAGGTTTGAAGGAGAGACTGGAGAAACTGAAAGAAGAAGGAGAGAGAAATGTTAACAAGTTTGAGTGAGGGTGTGACAGTGAGGCAGAGAGAAAATGAAAGAGAAGGAGAGAGAAGGAGAGAGAAGGAGAGCGAAGGAGAGGAAGAAAAAAATAGTCTGAACGAAGAAAAATAGAAAATTAGATCTTCATATGGAGTTTGATATTACAGATTGCGTATGACGTCTCTTTTTGTGGTACTTTAGTATTATAGTCTTCAAGATAGGTGGATAGGGTGGGGGCTGCTTGGATATAGTTGTAGCTTTCATGCAAAGTACTCGCTCCACAATGGAGGCCAGTGGTTAGTGAACTGGACTACAAATGACAAGAAGGGTCGATCCTGATCGACGGCTTTCGGGTTCAACCACCCTTAAATGGGTACCGGATTTTTTTCTAGGAAAGTTAAGCGGCACGGACGTAATACCGACCACATTACCCCAAGATTTCATGTGTCAAAGGTCTATAAAAGATATGATTACTAACACCATATACCATTTACGCATCTTGGCGTGACGGGGCTATTTACTTTTTTTTTATTTGATTAATTAGCGTGCGCAACTATTTCATAATGTAAATATCTAAATCTGCTCCAGTAACACAGTTGGACCCTTGCAGCGATATATCATAGTTGTTAGTTGAAGAAGTTTTGATTTCCTTTGAGGTTTCTGTTGATATTAAAGAAGGCAAGTTCTTGTAATCATCGTCATCGTCTTTGTCGTAATCATCATCATCATCGTCATCATCGTCATCATCATCATCGTCCCCCCCTCATCATCATCATCGTCATCATCAACATCATCATCATCGTCCCCCCCTCATCATCATCATCGTCATTATCAACATCATCATCATCGTCCTAC
>JAVIAB010000046.1:41021390-41028890 GCA_032433765.1 Megaustenia siamemsis
ATTGGGGGTATCTTTATATTAGCTTAATGTTGTAAATTGTATTAAATTGGAGGTAGCTTTTGTTAGCTTACTGTTGTAAATTATATATAACTGGATGTGAATTTTGCTAAATTAACGGTATACATTCTATATAACTGAAGGTGAATTTTGCTAGCTTAATGTTATAAACTATATTTAACTGTAATAAATTGTACACGTTAATGCTCTAAATTGACTATTAGCGAAGGGCTACTGTCGTTCCTAGCTACATGAATTCTCAAGAGACAAGTATCATTAAATGTATTAACAGTCTTGTGTTCGTTACAAGAAACATTAAAACTTTAATCACACGTTTTGTCATCTCCATTCTATTAATGCCCTCTTATCTTTCGTTTTCTTGTACATTTTCAGCTGAAAGGAGTATCTTCTATACGATGATCAGCTACATCTCTTTTAGGAAACTGCTCTTCTGTGTATGTGCAATTACGGGACTATGTGTGGCTTTGCTGACGATGAGCCAGCGGGCTTCAATGTTCGTGCTCTGTCAACATTCATATGTAGAGGTAGATAGAAGAAACAACGTTGCCACGATGCTGTTAAAGAACATGCAACGACTAGACATCGTGAACAACACAGGGGCATTGTGTAAGTCATTGATCTAAAAATAGAATAATTTGTGCTTTAGGTGTTTATAAATTAGGTGTTTCCAAAGTTAGGTGTTTCCAAGTTAGGTGTTTCCAAGTTAGGCGTTTCCAAGCTAGGTGTTTCCAAGTTAGGTATTTCCAAGTTAAGTGTTTCCAAAGTTAGGTGTTTCCAAAGTTAGGTGTTTCCGAGTTAGGTATTTCCAAGTTAGGTGTTTCCAAAGTTAGGTGTTTCCAAGTTAGGGGTCTCCAAGTTAGGTGTTTCCAAGTTAGGTGTTTCCAAGTTAAGTGTTTCCAAGTTAGGTGTTTCCAAGTTAGGTGTTTTCTTTTTAAGTGACAGAGTGATCACAATTAAGAACTTTAAAGAATCTTAAAACTTCACCAATTTTTTTTTCGGGTGTACGTTCGCCATCTTTCACGTCAGGCGAAGTCCCTAGAGACTAGTAACTGAATGTTCCGTGTTAATCCATTTTTTTTCGAGTACACAGAGGTCCATAGCCTCACAGGCAGATAACTCCATCTTCGGAAGTACTCATATTTTTTTCCGTCCCTGAGTAATCGACGTTTAAAGACGGGCCACGTTGCTAAGACCAGGAGTGGTGGCTGTAGAGTGAAATTACAAATAAAAATCCCAACTGGTGCAGGCGGGATTTGAACTCACAACCTCTCTGTCTCGAGACGTCTTGCCTCGAGACCAACCAGTTTCCCACTCTCTCCCAGACTGCACTAAATGAAGAGAAGTGACACTTCTAACATTTTACCTCTAACATATTATGTAATATTTTCAGGGACAGAACTAAAGACGATGGCAGATACAGGTTTGTTTTTTTAAGACAAAATTAGCTGGATTCAGAACAGAAAGGAGCTGCTTACTGCTCATCGCCTAACAATTGAATTACATTGAAGGAATCTGCTCGAAAAGAAAAAAAAAATAAACTATTTGTTGTTAAGTCCATTAACTTCATGCATGGTTCATGTCGAGAGATGCTGGATACCATACTCCTCCATAACTCTGGATCTGCTGAGCGTCAAACAGCTACAACTTTGATCTTTTCCCGTCCCACGCCGTCAACTCATCCATTATATTGTCCCTTTGTCTCTTCTGTCTTTCCAACCTTCTATTTCTTCCTTCTCTCGTTATATAAAAAAACACCAAAGAGCTTCCTTCACACCAAGTGGCGTATAAGGAATATGGTGTTAGTGACCATACATTTTACAGACCTTCAGCACATGATTTTTGGGGTAATGTGGTCAGTATTACGCCTGTGCCGCTTTACTTTCCCAGAAAAAAATCCGATACCCATTTAAGGCTGGGTGAACCCGAAGCCGTCGGTTGGGATCGAACCCTACCTCTTGTCCTTTGCAGTCCAGTTCACTAACCACTGAGCTATCATGGCTCCCATTCCTCCATTTACTTCTCTTTATCTTCCATGGATTGCACGTAGTGTAATGTAAGTTGGGATCGAACCCTACCTCTTGTCCTTTGCAGTCCAGTTCACTAACCACTGAGCTATCGCGGCTCCCATTCCTCCATTTACTTCTCTTTATCTTCCATGGATTGCACGTAGTGTAATGTAAGTTGGGATCGAACCCTACCTCTTGTCCTTTGCAGTCCAGTTCACTAACCACTGAGCTACCGCGGCTCCCATTCCTCCATTTACTTCTCTTTAACTTCCATGGATTGCACGTAGTGTAATGTAAGAACTTTTGGTTATCCAAGACACATCAATTACTGACTACATTTTTTGATGTAGTTTTCGTTACAGAACCTTGCTGTTTCTCCCTGTGAGAATATAATTTAGAACCAACATCTTTTGCTAAATTCAGTTTACCTGTTTAATTTTCAGTCCAGCCTGCCTTCTGCCTGGTTTATTTTTAATCGGCTTTCCCCCTTCAGTTATGTTCATACTAATCGCCCCATGTTTTACTGACATAGGTCTTTTTAGTGTAGAAGGGGTCTTCCTTCTTTTTTTTTCGTCTAAGACTGTCTCTCACTGTAAGATGTAATTCACAGTACACATCACATGTCCGTGGTGTAGTGATGCCCCATTTCCTGTATAGAAAAGTAGCTAGGGAATCTGGCAAGTGTAGCATTACAGTACCCAACATGAGAATGGAGATAGAAGTAACAATGGCGACAATAACATGGCTGGTTACACAGAACGTAGATCACACACAGTCTTGGTGACTGACTCGTAAAGTATACTACAGAAGACTGAGCGAGAGATTCTGCGGCAGGAGAGGATTCAGCTCTTGGATGGCTCTAAAGTGATCGCGTTAACATGGGTGTCCTGTCCAGGGAACGCTGGTGTACACGGCAATGAAATAGCCGATAGTCTCGCTGGCAGCGCTGGCACTGAGTGTGGCCTTACTCTCGACAACGAGGACATCTCCAAGTTTGTTCTTCAAGAGAAAAGATGGAGAATGGGCTGAATAATGATGTATATATCCTGAGAGATTGAAGTGTCTAAGAGTGGAAAATGGATCTGTTCGATCCGAAATGTTTAGTGGAACAAAGTAGATCTATAATCAACAAATTACAGGAAAAATTAGTCTGTATACACTTTGAGGAAGCCGCGATAGCTCAGTGGTTATTGAACTGGACTACAAAGGACAAGAGGTAGGCTTCGACCCCAACCGACGGGGTCCGGTTCACCCAGCCTTTAATGGGTACCGGATTTTTTTTCTGGGAAAGTAAAGCAGCGCGGGCGTAATACCAATCACATTACCCCTAAATCATGTGCCGAACGTCTGTAAAATGTATGGTCACTAACACCATATTCCCTATACGTCACTTGCCGTGATGGGGGTACTTTACTTTTTTTTTTTTTTTTATACACTTCGAGAATTGATGAGCGGACGGTGGAGCGCAAATGGGGAGGGGGGGGGAATGTTCCGACTTCAGTGAAACTGATTCAATGAATATAATATTTGATTGTTAGTCAGTTATTTCAAACAAAATATGACACAATTTGTTTCCTCCACAGCGTACCTCACCACATACAACGATCTCTTTAATACAAATAAAGGGGCACTAAAACTGACTCCAAACCCTGACGTGCCTGAGAGTATAACCACCTGGTGGCAGGCAGCAGCCATGATTGATTGGTAAGATTCCACCTTTCAATAGCAATCATTTTAGAATAACTGCGTTGACTTAAACATGAAACTGATTGGATGGTTCGGCAATGTTGCTACATTATTTAGATAACCTCTACTAGACGTACAATCTTACATATATCTGGGTAGTAGTATAGATAAAGAGGGAGGAACAGAAAATGATACCAAAATAAGGATATCAAAAGCAAGAGGAGCTTTTGTTGCACTGGGAAACATATGGAAGTCCAAAGAAATTAGGTTAAATTCAAAAATAAAAATGTTCAATTCCAACGTTAAGTCGGTCCTGTTATATGGCTGTGAAACATGGAGAACAACAAAATTGACAGTCATGAAGATACAGACTTTCATTAACGGATGCATACGCAGAATAAAAGGATGGAAATGGCAGGACAAAATCACTAACATAGAATTATGGAAATGTACCGGTCAAATACCAGTGGATAAAGAGATACAGCTAAGACGATGGCGCAGGATAGGACACACACTGCGGAAGCCAACTGAGAGTATTACACAATAGGCCCTTTTTTGGAATCCCCAGGGGAAAAGACAAAGAGGAAGACCAAGGAATTCTTGGAGAAGCCAGATAGAAGCAGAGATGAAGATGACGGGGAAGACATGGAATGATCTTAAAAGAATGGCAAAAAACTGAACGACTTGGAAAATGTTTGTTGAAGACCTATGCTCCACAAGGAGCTAAAAAGGTAGAAGAAGAAAAAGATGGCTGGCTCTGACATATATTTTTTTTCTGAATTTCTTGATCTTCTTATTAGCTTCTTCTGTTATTTTGTTCTTTCTTTTTCACTTTCATCTTTCGCTTATCCTGAACTCATCTTCCTCTCCTATCCTTCTTTGCTGTTCTGATGTTCTTTTTTGCTCTTCGTATCATTATTTTCCCCTCCATTTCGTTGATTCTCCTTTTTACTTAGCATATTGCAATAATTATTCTTCATCGTCTCATTTGTAATATTCCACCTTTTAACTTCTCTTTACCTTTTGTACTGTTTCACTATTCTTTCTCTTCATCATCATCACCACCACCATTTTCTTCTCAATTCTCTTCTTCTCCTTTGTATCCTTCTTTCCTGTCCTCTTCAGTTTCGAAATTTTCTTTTTTTTTCAACCTTCTCCCATTGTCTCTTCTTTTCTCTTATTGTAACTTGCTTGTCAGCAGATCTGTCAAGACACACAATGTCCGACACTTCTTGTGAAGCCTTGAATATATTAAGGACGTCTGTATACACGCATCTGTGTGTGTGTGTGTATATACACGTATTTGTGAGCCCTTATATACTTTTAGACATTGTCAGTGTCATTGCAGTCGAGGTAACCTAGATAACTTACCCCCCCCCCCCCCTTTCGCATATATTTAGAACCCTTTGCACGGTCCTGACCAGCAGGGTATAATTACTGCTACACCCGTGTGGCTCTATCTTTCCCATTCTGACCACGGTCCACAACACAGGGAAGTCATTTTTCTTTTCTTAAACTAGTTTCGATTATTTTGTTTTGGATATTTCATTACTAGTTAGCTATGTGGGATGTTTTATTTACTTACATATGTGTGTGTGCGTGTTGTTTGTTTGTCCCTGCTGAAGGCTTATTGAGCCGAAACGTCGTTCAAATATGTGTCGTCTATCAATTACGTAAAGCTTTTACCATACCATTTTTTCTATTTTCTTTTCAATTCTCCCTTGAATATATTACCAAATAACGTAATAAATTGCGTATTTTCCTGTTTAATTTAAGTGAGTAAAGACGCACAGATGCATATAACTATATAATCAAAGCAATGTTACATTAAAGCTAGTGTAAAGTAAAAAGAAAAAACGCATATAAATTAATATTGCATTTTTACGGATTAAGACATGACTCAATAACAAACGTTTCGACTTATAAGGTCTTCATCAGCAGACAGAGACATGAGCACAACTGATTTATGAGGAAACTAGAATTAGAAAATTGACGACAAAGAGAGAAAATACTAGATAGCTTGGTGTCATGGCATGGAAAACTGTCAACAAAATAATTGATGCGATGCGCGGTGGGTAGAATACTGTGAAAGGCTATGGTTATCTACGCCAATCGGTATGGCACATGATGATAACGAGGACTAGAAAAATGTTTCACAGTCCTATTACTTGACTTGAGTATAATTGTGCTTTCATCACAATTGTGTGCTGTCTCTGCATCGAAAGCTGGCTAGCATGGAGCGTCATTCCGCTCTGTCTTGCCTTGATGGTGCAGGTTGTCATTGGCTGACTTGTCCATCTTTTGATGTTACTCGTCTTTTAGTCTTGGTATGTCTCTGCCTCTTTTACCTTGTAATTTCCCTCCAAAGATTACTTTCGGTAGACTGCTGTGTCTTTTAACCTGCTCCAAAAATCTCATTTCTTTTGTTTGAATTGTGTTTAGCAGTTCTCTTTTAATTTTTGTTTGTTTTAAAACTGCATTGCTTGTATTCTTTTCTTTCCATCAAATTCTTCATATAATTCTATAAATCCACATTTCAAAGATTTCAATTTTCTGTTCTGTTTTGTCTAATGTTCCTGTTTTTGCACGCGCCATACAGGAATCTTGAGGAGATATATTATTTTGCTATTCTCAGTTTTAGACACGGAATTATTTGTTTTGATGTTAGTACATAGTTCATGGCATTAAAATTACGTTTTGCCATTCCTATTCTGTTGGTGTTTTGTCAGTTTTACATTTTCCATCACTGGTTATAGTATGTCAGAGGTAGTTGTATCTCTGAACTGTCTCCTGGTCTATTCCTTCAACTTTGATTTCGACTTGTAGGTTTTGAGTACATGTATTATCTTTGTTTATGATCAATGTTTTAATATTTTTGATATTCATACCTGTGCCATATTTTTTTCTTGTTATGTTTATTTCATTAATTAACTGATCTTTAGGATGTTTTGCAATAATACAGTATCATCAGCATATCTAAGGTTATTGATTATCTTTCCGTTAATGTTTAAGCCTGGCATCTCTTTGATGTTTTTAAAGATTTGTTCAGTGTATAGATTGGTCAAGTTTGGTGATCGGGTGCATCTCTGTCGTAATCCTCTTTTTATATCAATAGATGTAGACTTCTCTTTGTTATATTTTATTATTGATGTTTGCTCCCATTATACATTATATATTAGTCGTGTATCTGTGTCATCTATATGTATATATTTTAGGCAATGTATAAATTGTTTATGGTGTATTCTATTATCTATCTATCTATTGACCTTTCGAGCCGTAACCGGCCCATAGGGCGTAGACCAAGATACACCTTCTCCTATATGAATTTTTGTTCTAGCAGTTTTCTTTTAAAGATATTTTATCAAATCTCGCCATCTGTCTCTGTTCTGTGCAAGCAGTTCTATCTCATTGAGGGAGCCGATTCCTGCTGCTCTTGCCTCTCTCATCAATGTTCTTCTCAGTGTCTCCCTGGGTCTTCCTCTTTTTCTTTTACCTGTTGTTTCCCATATGAGGGCTTGCTTTGCTATTCGATTATTATCTCTTCTCATCACTTGTCCAACGTATGACCATCGTCTTTTCTTTATTACTGAAGATATTAGTGGTTGATTGGCGATTTCTCTAATTTCCTCGTTTGTTTTGAATTCGTTCCATTCTATACCAAGTATTTTCCTTAGACATTTATTTTCGAATGCGTTCAACTTTGTTTCTATATCTCTTGTTGTTTTCCAGCTTTCACACGCATACGTAAGGGTTGATAGTACATTTGATTTGAATAGCCTAAGTTTTGTGT
>JAVIAB010000046.1:41033890-41146390 GCA_032433765.1 Megaustenia siamemsis
TCTCAGAAGACAGTATCATCACCTTTCCGGCTGATGGAGATGTTTTGAATTTTTTTCTTTTTGGTGACTGCGGATGATGCCATTCCATTGACTGCATTTTTATTTCAGGCTCATAATAATGTGCCCACGTTTCGTCACCGGTAACAATTTTTGACAAAAACATTTCTCCTTCAACACCGAAACGCTCCAACAATTCAGAACAGAATGTTTTCCTTTGAACTCTGTGATCATTTGTTAGGCACCGAGGAACCCATCGAGCGCAAATCTTTGAATATCCGAGAGTTTTAAAAATTGCGATTGCACTTCCCTTGCTGACTGTAAGCTGCAATGCCAATTGCTGACTAGTGATACGCCTATCCTTACGAATAATGGCATCAGCCCGGTTTAACATGTCTGTGCTGGTAGCCGAGGCAACACGTCTAGAACGCGGTAAATCATGCAGCTCCACTCGTACACTTTCTGCAGTTTTAATTCTCTGAACCCAGCGACTAACTGTGCTCCTATCGACTGCAGAACATTTGTACACTGCACACAGTCGTTTATGAATGTTTGCCACAGTTTCTTTTTCCGCAACCAGAAATTCTATGACAATTCGCTGTTTGTAACGGACATTGTTGACAAGCTCCATTTTAACGGTTCATAGATTGCGTAATATTTATCAAAATGCTGTGCAATTTGGTGCACATAATTGGAACATGTCATATTCCAAGTGTGCAAAATTTCATATTCCTATCTTTATTATTAGCCGAGACAAAAATTGGTGTGCATTACTTTTTGACCTCCCTTTAGTATCATTCAATATTTTTGTTGTTATTTCTATTCCAAAATCACCCATGGTTTCAATCTCTTCTTTAGTTATATTACCTGGTCCAGGAGCTTTGCCTGCTTTCATATTGTGCTAGGCGTCTTCCACTTCTTCTCTAAGTATTTCTGGCCCTTCTCCATTATCCTTAATATTTACTTATGTTCATTCATCATTATAATGATCATTAATGTATTCTGTCCATCCATTCCTTATGCTTTCTTGTTCAATCAACAGTTCTCCTTCCTTTGATCTTAAAACATCCTGTTTTTGATTGCGTTTTTCTTCCGGTTAATTCTTCAATTTGTTTGTATATAGCTTTAGCATCTCCTTTTTGTTGCATTTCAATCTCTTTATATCTCTCTTTTAACCATGCTTCTTTTGCTTCATTGCATTTTATTACAATTTCTTTATTTAATCTCTTATACTCATCTTTATTTTCTTTATTTCTTCTGCTTGTATCCATTAGCTGCAAAATGTCACCTGTCATCCATTTCTTTCTTGAATTTGTCCTCACTGGTGGTATGAACTCTTTTGCTGTTTGTTGCATTGATTCTTTTAGCATTTCCCACTGTTCATCTATGCTTTGTATTTTCTCTATTGCATTGTACCGGTTCTGAATTGTGATTATATATTTGTCTTGCAGCTTCTTGTTTGATATTAGTAAATCTAAATTTAACTTGATATTAACTGAGGTTCGTTTTGTTGCTTTTAATTTTACTCTAAGCTTTCCCACAACTGGTACATGATCACCATTGTGATCTACCCCTGGTCTAGTTTACACACACAACAGACTATTTCTAAATCTATTGCTTACCATTATATAATTAATTTGTTTACGTGCGTTGTCCCCTGGGCTTTTCCATGTCCGCAGACGTCTTGGATGTTGCTTAAACCAGGTGTTTCCTATCATCATGTTGTGTGTTCTTGCCCAGTCAATAAGTTTCTCACCTCTTTCATTCCTCTCGCCTAAGCCAAAATGACCAACTACTTCCTCAATTCTTTCCTTTCCTACTTTTGTGTTAAAATCCCCTAGAACTATGGTGTTTTCATGTGGTTTGCATTCATGAAGTGCCTCATTTAACTCGTTGTAAAATGTATCATTTGTTTCCTCTAGACTGTCCGCTGTTGGTGCATAAACTTGTATAAGATTTATGTCTATTGGCTTTCCATTCAATTTCACTAAAAGGACTCTGTCAGATATTGGGTAAAAGCCTTTCACTGTTTTTGCACTTTCTTCATCCAAGATGATACCTACTCCTCTTTGGTGTTCAGTACCTCCAGAATAGATTATTTTATGTTTATCATAATATATATCCCCTGATCCGGTGTATCTCATTTCACAAAGTCCCAGTAAATGTAAATCCATTCTTTTGATTTCGTGTATGATGTTTTCCATTTTCCCCTTCTGCATGATTGTTCTCACATTCCAAGTACCTATCTTTAGAGTTTGTTTTATCTTTATTTTGCTTACAGTAGCTTGATGACGATCGGGTATCACCTGTAGCACATGATGTCCCCTACCGAACGAGGGTTTTCCATTGGAATCCCCCTTAACGTTGTTGTCGTTATTTCTAATATTGTGGCGATTCATGATTGTACAAAGAAGTTACGACCGTGGTTTTCTGTTGCCTTCCGTCGGTTTATTTACGGTTGGCTCCACTAGCCTTTGACTAAAAAGTCTCACCCACAAGGTAGTGGGGTTGTTTTACTTCGGGGTATAATTGTCATACATAACATTATAATATATAAATGTAGGGTTTCTTTCACAATGGCAACTGCACCTGTATGTCTAGTATGCATATTTAAACACTTAAAAAACATATCAATTGAGACTGCTGAACACATACTACAAGACTGCACTGAATATAGTAGACTGAGGAAAATCCATTGATCCATAGAAACAACACTACAGACAAAACTATATGGGCCACTGCAAGAATTACAAAAGACAGTAACATTTATACAGGAAACGACATTGCAGATATAGACAATACTTCAGGTGAACGAAAGATAGATAGATAGATATCACGTCATACAATAAATGTTTACATACTCATCAAGCTAAATGTTCTAACATTTCCATACATTTAAATTTATATAAAAATTATTAATGAACTCTAATACGTCTTCATGATTGTACAAAGAAATTACAACGGCAGTTTTCTGTTGCCTTCCGTCGGTTTGTTAACGGTTGGCTCCGCTAGCCTTTGACTAAAAAGTCTCACCCACAAGGCAATGGGGTTGTTTTACTTCGGGGTACCCTCTCTTAGCCTTTTACTCTCCAGAGTTTACCTGCAAGGCAGTAGGGCAGCCACAGGTTTTACTGTTTACTGCATACAGTAGCAGGTAAAATTACCGACCTTAGATAGAGGGAAGCAAAACGAAAAAAAAATACCAGACAGCTTAAGAGAATGGCTTGGCAAAAGGCCAACAACAGAAATGATAAATAACTGTCGAGATCGAAAGTTGTGGAGAGACATGATCACCGACGCCAGCAGGCTCGGTACTTGATGATGATGATGACGAAGGACAGTTCAGCTGCGTTTACTTTCGGTGCAGCTTGGCCTTATGTCTTTTGGCGTGTGATGTAGTTACTATGATGGGAACTGCAGCTGCCTTTCTTAGTTTGGATCCTTCAATGAAAGGAATTTTAATTCGGATGATTCCACTGGCACGGGCAGTTGAGCATTTAAGGATTCTAATTCGTTTACAGTAATTCCGGTGCCTTCCGCTAACCATAACGATAAATATTTAGAAATATGATGTCACTCTCCTGTAACATTTGGCAACCAAGCTATTGCTACATAGGTGCAGTGTAATGTTTATAGCAGTTTAACTACAATTTATTGAAATGATGTTTCCATATTGTGTGGATACTAACAGCAAACAATTACTAGAACTATTAAGCAGACTCGTTAACACAAAACTCAATCACTTAAGGCAGGCAATAAAACAAAATATAATAATGGGTTTCACACAAAGTTTGTAAACTAAATGTCACGCTAATTGCGCCGGTGGCGTTATTAATGAAGACAAATGTCAGAATCTCTGATGCAAGTGACGTAACTTCGATGAAACAAAAATACAAACGCATAATTACTTGTCAGGTTTCATTATACAAACACAATTAACATACTGTTAATTTCTTTGTTTTAATTTTTCCTCATTTACCAGTCACGTGTTATAAATAATTAACACAGGTTTTATTTCATTATGGTGCTATAGATGTCCACCGTGGACATTAACAACAAAAGAAAGAAAAAAATAATAATAAAGGACAAATAGATAACATGTTATAGAATAATAAACTAAAAATAAACCGCTACGTGTTTTTATACAATTTCTGGCTTCCATGTATTTTTTTTTTTAATTGAGTATACCCAGTGCAGCCGCCTGGAGGTGTAGCGATCATTGTTTTTATTTCAACTCAAATAGAAAACAATATTTGTTTACACTCCCGTGAGTCTATCCAGCTTTCATGTTGTTTTGGAGACTGAGATATGTATATTCATTTGTCTATATCCCCTTTATATTTGAGAGAAAAATTCAGTAACACGAGAAGTGATTCAATTATGTAAGATTATATTCGACGAACTTAAACTATTCAAATCAAGTGTGCTATCAACCCTTACGTATGCGAGTGAAAGCTGGAAAACAACAAGAGATATAGAAACAAAGGTGAACGCATTCGAAAATAAATGTCTAAGGAAAATACTTGGTATAGCGTGGAACGAATTCAAAACAAACGAGGAAATTAGAGAAATCGCCAATCAACCACTAATATCTTCAGTAATAAAGAAAAGACGATGGTCATATGTTGGACATGTGATGAGAAGAGATAATAACCGAATAGCAAAGCAAGCCCTAATGTGGGAAACAACAGGTAAGAGGAAAAGAGGAAGACCAAGAGAGACACTGAGAAGAACATTGATGAGAGAGGCAAGTGCAGCAGCAATCGGCTCCGTCAATGAGATAGAGCTGCTTGCACAGCACAGAGACAAATGGCGAGATTTGATAAAATATCTTTAAAAGAATTGAACACTGCTAGAAAAACAAATTAGAGTCTACTAAGGAGGTTGGTCAATGGCTTGACAAGGTGTCATTTGTAAAAAGTATTGTTATGGAAACAGCGCCATATATTTTACAGCAGTGATCTCTGCAATATGTGCCACTTTGGCACGCAAGGTTTCTGTTTTTTAGATTGTGGTTCTGCCCTATGTGCCGTCTTCGGCTTGAAAGGACAATAGATAGATAGATAGAACAAAAATGTAGATAAGAGGAGTATCTTGGTCTACGCCCTGTGGGTCGACTACGGCTCGAAAGGTCAATAGACAGACAGACAGACAGACAGACAGACAGACAGACAGACCAGACAAGACAGAGAAGAAAGACAGACAGACAGACAGACAGGTAGGTAGGTAGGTAGGTAGGTAGCTAGCTAGCTAGCTAGTTAGGTAGCTAGGTAGGTAGGTAGGTAGGTAGCTAGCTAGGTAGGTAGGTAGGTAGGTAGGTAGCTAGGCAGGCAGACAAGCAGGCAGGCAGGTAGGTAGGTAAGTAGGTAGGTAGGTAGGTAGGTAGGTAGGTAGGTAGGTAGGTAGGTAGGTAGGTAGGTAGGTAGGTAGGTAGGTAGGTAGGTAGGTAGGTAGGTAGGTAGGTAGGTAGGTAGATAGATATTCGACAAACAGTTGAGGAAACATCAACTCTGAGTTACACCATGAGACAAATTAAATTAATTCGACATGAATTACAAGACAAAACAGATAGCTTTAATCAAGACAAAAATGGTCATAAACTATGGAAACTTGCGAAAGCTCATAGCGACGAAAACAACTGTCAACCTCCAATATCATTAGCAGAACATCCTCACAGGCAAAAGGGCAGCAAATCTACTGATAGAGACCTAAAAAAAACATAAGTAGAATAAACATTCCAATAGATAAACAGAAAGCTGCAAGACGGGAAAACCACGATGCAAAACACATGCCTTTAGCACCAGAAGAGCATCAGACGACCATCTTTACCCCAGCTGAATTAGATGTTGCCCTCGAAGGATTGAAGCTCAAAAGTTCCCCTGGTAAAGATGGAATTTCCAACGAAATGCTCCTAAATCTGGGACAGAAAGCCAAGAGCCAGCTTCTAAGGATAACAAATGCTAGCTGGAAGAGAGGTCATGTGCCGGCAATCTGGAAAGAAGCTATTATGGTGCCCATCCTCAAGCGTGGAAAAGACCCACTAGACCCAAGTAGCTATAGACCAATTAGCTTACTAAGCTGCCTGAGTAAACTCATATAAAGGCTGGTTAACAGAAGACTTATGTGGCATTTGGAGACAAAACAACAAATCGTACCACAACAAAGTGGCTTCCGTCAGCACAGATCAACTGAAGACCTGGTCACCTACATTGCACAGCAGGAAATAGAGGATGCCCTACAAGAAAAGAAACACACACTGGCAGTGTGGGTCGACATGGAGAAGGCTTTTGATAGGGTTTGGCGAGAGGGTTTAAAGAACAAGCTTTTTAGACTTGGCATCCAGGGTCGTTTATTCAATTGGGTCTCTCAATACTCTCAGGATAGAACGGCCAGAGTACAAGTTCAAGGTCAACTAAGTAAGAAGGTCTTCATGGAACAAGGTGTCCCACAAGGCGGAGTCTTGTGCCGAACACTCTTTTTAATTTTCATAAATGACATCGTAATGGACATTCCACCCAGAATACACTCAGCAATATACGCAGATGATCTAGCGGTATGGACTCGCGAGGAAAGTATGTCGGTGGCTGGACCTAGGATGCAAGATGCCCTAGGTGAATTCTGGAAATGGACGAACACCTGGTTCTTACCAATCAACGAAAAAAAACTACATATACAATTTTCAGCCTAACAAGAAACACACTCTCTGAAAGCTTGAAGATAAAAGACCATACACTCCCTATTGACCAAAACCCAACATATCTTGGCGTCACCATGAATCGCAAAATGACTTGGAAAAATCAGACAGACAGAGCAAGGAAAAAAGCCAGAAAACGAACAAATATTATGAAGAAATTGGCAGGAACGGACTGGGGGGCAGACAGCAATATTTTTAAAAGACTATACGTAGGAAGAGTCAGACCAGTTCTAGAGCATGGAGTCACAGCCTGGGCTATGGCTTCCAAATCACACCGTAGCAAAATTAACAGAACACAGAAGCAAGCTGTCCGTACCATCACTGGTGCTATGAAATCTACACATATCAAGACTCTAGAAACAGTAACAGGTTTACAACCCTTAGATGACAGACGGGTCACTAAAGTTTTGCAACAAGCGGAGAAATATAGAAGTCGCCTTAGCCACCCCATGTACCAAAGAATAACTGGTTCCGGAATTGTACGACTAAAGAGGAGCAACTTCGCTGCAATTGCCAATGAACTAACTACTGGAGACCCAGTACTTTCCCAAAAAATATCGAAACCCTTGGGCCCATCTGATATGTCTCCTCATGGAAAACATAAAATACCAGAATTTAAGGAAAATATAACCGGAATCAGGAAAAAAGGCACCCAATCAGACACAGAAAGAAAACACGTAGCAAAAACAACACATACACGATACCTACCCACAGGACTCTTGGTCCCACATATACACAGATGGCTCTGCTACAAATGCCACCAGAAATGGAAGAGGGGGGGGGGGGGGGTTCTTGACGCTGAATAATCAGGACGAGATCACCAAGTCAATAGCTACTGGAAAATTCTCAAACAAATTTAAAGCAGAAACTGAGGCCATCAGAGATGCTGCAACACTGGCTACTCAACACAAAAGTAACATGCACAATAAATTGGTGATTATGACTGATGCACTGTCAGTACTATCAGCTCTGAAAAGCCCCAAGAACAATGAACTAGATGACTTGAGAACTACCCTGGACCAACTATGCAATAACTTCCAGAGTGTAGTCATTCAGTGGATACCATCACACTGTACTATACACGGGAACGAACGCGCAGACAAATTAATTAAAGAGGGAGGGAGATTACCACAAGAAAACAATCCGCTCAGTTATGATGAAGCCAAATCCATCCTCAAGGGTCAGTTCCATGAAAAATGGAAACGAGAACACCCAAAGTATAACGAGAGGGACAGATACCACCGACTATCAAGGAGGGATCAAGTCATCATACTTCGCCTACGCACTGGCCACAATAACATGAGAAATCCCATGTTCACCAAACTCAAAATAGGTACAACAAGCCTATGCCACAGTACACTGGACAATATGACTACAAAACATGTTCTACAGGATTGCCCCCAGTACACAGACCTGAGAAGAGCAATGTGGTCCACGCCCACCTCCCTGGAATAAAAACTATTTGGGCCAATCGATTCGCTTAAACAGACAGCTGACTTCATGAGAGAGTCTGGAATCCTACTCTGATTGAGTCTTGATAGCAGAGAGAGAGAAACTCTAACCAAGTTAGATGAAGCGACTATTTAAACTGTAACCAAGTTAGATGAAGCGACTATTTAAAGTGTAACCAAGTTAGATGAAGCGACTATTTAAACTGTAACCAAGTTAGATGAAGCGACTATTTAAACTGTAACCAAGTTAGATGAAGCGACTATTTAAACTGTAACCAAGTTAGATGAAGCGACTATTTAAACTGTAACCAAGTTATATGAAGCGACTATTTAAACTGTAACCAAATTAGATGAAGCGACTATTTAAACTGTAACCAAATTAGATGAAACGACTATTTAAAGTGTAACCAAGTTAGATGAAGCGACTATTTAAACTGTAACCAAGTTAGATGAAGCGACTATTTAAACTGTAACCAAATTAGATGAAGCGACTATTTAAAGTGTAACCAAGTTAGATGAAGCGACTTTTTAAACTGTAACCAAGTTAGATGAAGCGACTATTTAAACTGTAACCAAATTAGATGAAGCGACTATTTAAACTGTAACCAAGTTATATGAAGCGACTATTTAAACTGTAATCAAGTTAGATGAAGTCTACTATTTAAACTGTAACCGAGTTAGATGAAGCGACTATTTAAACTGTAATCAAGTTAGATGAAGTCTACTATTTAAAATGTAACCAAGTTAGATGAAGTCTACTATTTAAACTGTAACCAAGTTAGATGAAGTCTACTATTTAAACTGTAACCAAGTTAGATGAAGTCTACTATTTAAACTGTAACCAAGTTAGATGAAGTCTACTATTTAAACTGTAACCAAGTTAGATGAAGTCTACTATTTAAACTGTAACCAAGTTAGATGAAGTCTACTATTTAAACTGTAACCAAGTTAGATGAAGCGACTATTTAAAGTGTAACTGTGAGTTTTCCTCACAGGCTCCAAAAATCTCAGTTCTTTTTCTCAAATTATAGTAAGAGGTTCTTTTTCTGCTTTTAGCTGATCCGGAATTTCCCTATTTGTCTTCTTCTCTTTGCAACAAATCTTTCTCATTTTTCTATAGCTCCACATTTCAAAGACTTCAGTTCAATTTTCTGTTTTATTTTCTATTTTAATGTCTATGTTTCTGCACAATAAAGGACAAGAGATGGAGTTCGATCCCAACCGTCGGCTTGCGGGTTCACCCAGCCTTTAATGGTCACCGGATTTTTTTCTGGAAAAGTAAAGTTGCACGGGCGTAATACTGACCACATTACCCCAAATTTTCGTTACTGGTCTTACTACTGTTCTTATTTCAAATGCTTCCTATCGGCGCCGAACAGTAGCTTATCAAGATAAATGTTGATTGTTTCTTCCTAATATTGGAAATTAGCTCTCTCTTTGCTTTGGCCTCTTTCAAATCGTTTTCATTATTCTTCTTAGCTGTCCATGGTATTCTCAACATTCTTCTGTAAAACCACATTTACCCCAAAAATCATGTGCCGAAGGACTATACAATTTATGGACTCTAACACCATATTTCCTAAACGTCACTTGGAGTGACGGGGATACACTACGTTTTACCGTTTTTGTACAATACAGAAATGTTAAGTAGATACAAGAGTTCCAATTTTAATTTCTTCAATGTTATAGCAATGACCAAATTTAAATAAATAAAACGAACTACGTCAACATTTTATTTTTCTTACCATCCCAAGAATAAACTGGGACTTCTCATTTGATGACGCAATGACTAGACTAGGATGTGACGTACATTCGTTCGATCCCAGGTGAGTCAATGGTTTCTTGTTAAATGTGAAAGCGAGAAATTGATCTATGAAATTCTAATTTAAACTGGACACCAGTGACTAGCTGTGAAAGCGAAAAACTGATCTCTGAAATTCTAATTTAAACTGGACACCCTCTGACAAGCTGTGAAAGCGAAAAGTTAATCTCTGAAATTCTAATTTAAACTGGACACCCTATGAATAGCTGTGAAAGCGAAAAGTTGATCTCTGAAATTCTAATTTAAACTGGACACCCTCTGACTAGCTGTGAAAGCGAAAAGTTGATCTCTGAAATTCTAATTTAAACTGGACACCCTCTGACTAGCTGTGAAAGCGAAAAGTTGATCTCTGAAATTCTAATTTAAACTGGACACCCTCTGACTAGCTGTGAAAGCGAAAAGTTGATCTCTGAAATTCTAATTTAAACTGGACACCCTCTGACAAGCTGTGAAAGCGAAAAGTTGATCTCTGGAATTCTAATTTAAACTGGACACCCTTTGTCCAAGCTTACACTCTATACAAGATTACATTCTAGACCAAGCTTACACTCTATACATGAATACATTCTAGACGAAGCTTACAATCTAGACCAAGCTTACATTCTAGACCAAGCTTACACTCTAGCCCAAGCTTACTTTTTAGATCATGCATACATTCCAGATCAGACTGGCACTCTATCAAGCTTTTGTATTGGCTACAAGACAATCTAATGTACAAAATAAGCCTTTAACAAACCTTCAGAACTCGTTCTGTACTGCTTTTAGAGATGCGGCATGAAGCAATTAACCCTTGTTAACGAATGTCTATATTTGTCTATCTTTGTCCACAAATATCATGGTTTAATGAGTTCGTGCTAAACAATTTCTGTAATAAACGTATATAAACTAGTAATGGATGGAAAGTAGATTGAAATTACTGTTAATGGTTCTTTGATGGGATAATTATTCTTGCCATGTAATTTGTTATAATTTAGCTTTTTATGTTTTACTTTTTTCTCTTCACTTGTGTGCAACCATCCAAACGGGTGGTTGTGTTGGTTAGGTCATGTTGATTGCTAGTCAGGTGAAGTAGAGTTTGATTCCGATATAGCTAAGGTTTTTGTCTTTCGGATATCACTTCGACCGGTCAATTACGTAACGGGGATTTGCGACAGCTCAGCGGTTAGTGAACTGGACTACAAAAGACAAGAGGACGGGTTCGATTTTAACCAACGGTGTCCGGGTTCAGCCAGCCTTAAATGGGTTTTTTTCTGGGAAAGTAAAGCGTCACGGACCGGCTTTGACTTACACACCCCCCCCCCCCTTTATTTACACTTTGTGTGTCATCAAAATATCTTTACACTTTGTGTGTCGTCAAAATATATTTACACTTTAGCGTGTCATCAAAATATATTTACACTTTGTGTGTCATCAAAATATATTTACACTTTGTGTGTCATCAAAATATATTTACACTTTGTGTGTCATCAAAATATATTTACACTTTGTGTGTCATCAAAATATATTTACACTTTGTGTGTCATCAAAATATATTTACACTTTGTGTGTCATCAAAATATATTTACACTTTGTGTGTCATCAAAATATATTTACACTTTGTGTGTCGTCAAAATATCTTTACACTTTGTGTGTCGTCAAAATATCTTTACACTTTGTGTGTCGTCAAAATATCTTTACACTTTGTGTGTCGTCAAAATATATTTACACTTTAGCGTGTCATCAAAATATATTTACACTTTGTGTGTCATCAAAATATATTTACACTTTGTGTGTCATCAAAATATCTTTACACTTTGTGTGTCGTCAAAATATATTTACACTTTAGCGTGTCATCAAAATATATTTACACTTTGTGTGTCATCAAAATATATTTACACTTTGTGTGTCATCAAAATATCTTTACACTTTGTGTGTCGTCAAAATATATTTACACTTTGTGTGTCGTCAAAATATCTTTACACTTTAGCGTGTCACCAAAATATATTTACACTTTGTGTGTCATCAAAATATATTTACACTTTGTGTGTCATCAAAATATATTTACACTTTGTGTGTCATCAAAATATATTTACACTTTGTGTGTCATCAAAATATATTTACACTTTGTGTGACATCAAAATATATTTACACTTTGTGTGTCATCAAAATATATTTACACTTTGTGTGTCATCAAAATATATTTACACTTTGTGTGTCATCAAAATATATTTACACTTTGTGTGTCGTCAAAATATCTTTACACTTTAGCGTGTCACCAAAATATATTTACACTTTGTGTGTCATCAAAATATATTTACACTTTGTGTGTCATCAAAATATCTTTACACTTTGTGTGTCGTCAAAATATATTTACACTTTGTGTGTCGTCAAAATATCTTTACACTTTAGCGTGTCACCAAAATATATTTACACTTTGTGTGTCATCAAAATATATTTACACTTTGTGTGTCGTCAAAATATCTTTACACTTTAGCGTGTCACCAAAATATATTTACACTTTGTGTGTCGTCAAAATATCTTTACACTTTAGCGTGTCACCAAAATATATTTACACTTTGTGTGTCATCCAAACATCTGTACATTTTGGTGTGTTATTAACATATATTTATACATTGGTGTGTTATCACATTTTTACACTATGGAGTTTTGTCAAATATCTTTAAACTTTGGCGTGTCATCAAAATATATTTACACTTTGTGTGTCATCCAAACATCTGTACATTTTGGTGTGTTATTAACATATATTTATACATTGGTGTGTTATCACATTTTTACACTATGGAGTTTTGTCAAATATCTTTAAACTTTGGCGTGTCATCAAAATATATTTACACTTTGCGTGTCATCCAAACATCTGTACATTTTGGTGTGTTATTATATGGCTGTTACTGATATAGAGGAGCCAGTATTGCAGTACCTCTGAGCTGGACTAGTAGTTTCCCAGCATAGGCTGGGACAGACGAACTCCAACCTCTCCAGTAGGAGCCGGGAATGTCAAGAAAGCCATTACGACCCGCCGCATGTTATGAGTCAAAGGGCAACCTGCCCGCATCAATTCGTGGCATTCCGTCAACAACTGACCTCCCATGGACCCTCATCGATACTACGGACTTCGTACGCTGCTGAAATCTTCCTCTGGCATTGGGAAAGTGATTGAAATGATGGACATTGCCCATTTTTAAAGATGATGATATTAGCAAAACCACATAAACACATGTCAGTCTTCAATCAATGAACATATGGGACTTTTGAGATAAACATGGAGGTCATGACTCGCACAGACGTCCCGAACATCTACACGCTGCTCAAACAACGCAGGTTACGCTGGCTTGGCCACGTACACCGTATTAAAGATGGCCGCATACCAAAAGATGTACTATATGGACAACTAGCAGATGGCGAAAAGGACTAGGGGGCGCCGAAAACTTCGATTTGTAGACGTGTGTAAACGTGACATGAAGACTCTGGACATAAACCCTGCAGCCTGGGAAGAAATAGCTGCAGACCGCAATCTTTGGAAACACACTCTAAACCTCCAACTCAAACAAGCAGCAGACAGATTCATAGAAAAAGAGAATAATATTTCTAGGGGCGCTTAAAAATCCATAGTCAACTGTGAATGACGGAGGCTACCAATGGGACTTCCGGGAACGATGGCTACCATTGCTGCAAACCCCCTTAGAAAGTGATAACATTGAAATAGTTTTTGTGGTGTTTTGATTTGTTTCTTTGTGGGTTTTTCGTTTATTTTGACTGAATTGGAATTGATAATGACTGTGGGCAGTCCATTTTCGGTGATGTCGTTTGAAAGTGTCGTCCACATAGTCGACCTGGCTTGCACTGGAGTTCGACCTTGCTAACGGCCACCAACCAACAATGCAAAATCAAAATGGCCTCATGTCGCCCTGTTTTCGTACAGACTAACGCAGTCGATTCAACCGTTGCGACTGCTTTGTTTGTTTTACAGGTGTGTTTTCGAGGAAACTTGAATAAGGAAATGACGGTGCACTCAGTATTCGATGAAAGTTGTTTGAAATCGTTGCCTGTGCATCAAGATTAGGCCTGCACGGTAGTCGACCATGACAACTGAAATACTGGACTTCCGGTCAATATGATTGATAGGCGGCAGGAATCATTGAGGCTCATTCTTAAATGTGTTCCTTGTTCCAGATTCCTCATTTTAAATGTTCGGCATGTTGCTGGAGCTACTGAGTTTAGTGCTCTGTGCACACTGTGAGCTGTGTTTATCATCCGGATCGTTCTTTTTTATATATACCGATGGCTTACGATGAATGATGATGGACAGTTCAGATGCGTTCACTTTCGGTGCCGCTTGGCCTTATGTCTTTTGGCGTGTGCTGTAGCTGCTATGATGGGGACTGCAGCTGTCTTTCTATGTTTCGTTCCTTCAGTGAGATGAGTTTTAATTCGGATGATTCCACTGATACGGACGGTTGAGAGATTATGGATTTTAATTACCGAGATACCGGTGCCTTCGACGAAACATAACCATAACAGAATTGCCACAGCGCTTTGGAGGGAGTTGCGACATGAGCGGAGCGGATATGGGGAATTCCCGACTGCAGTAATACTGATTCTATCAACAGAACTGAACAATGTGCACCTTATGAATATGCACACTTGATCCACATTCTTGAATCTATTTTCACAATAAAAATACTATTTACATTATATCCGTTGTGTAAGTAATTAGAGTCATTTTATTTTTTGTGAACCTAGCATGAACATGACTGACCATAAGAGAGGCAACCTATCAACATTTTACAATATGGGTCTGGGCAGTACCAACACTGATGGCTTTATAGCACGACAGGATGTGTATGTGAGGGGAAAGCAGGTCTGGAAGATGAGGACTGTCAAGGCAATCATGAAACAGTTGGGCCATGAAAACGTAAGTAATATTTAAAATGTGTTAGCTGAAGTGGGAAAAATGATATTTACACAGCACTATCCTCATAAATAGACGATCAAAAATTGACAAATATGAGAGTTTCGGGGGCTGCAATATTCGATATACGGAAACCAACTGAAAGTATTACATGACAGGCCCTTTCTTGTAATCCCCAGGGGGAAAAGACTAAGAAGAAGACCAAAATATTCTTGGATAATCGCATGGAGGTAGAGATGAAGATGATGGAGGAAGACATGGAATGATCTTAAAAGATTAGCAAGAAACAGAGCGGCTTGGAAAGTACTTGTTGAAGACCTATGCTCCACAGGGAGCTCAAAGGATAAAGAAGAATATTCGATTTTTTAAAATCACAAATGTTAATATTTTAAAATATAAATTCTTCTAATTAATCTGAGTGTATAATAGCAGAGCATGGGAATTGTTTACATCCGGAAAGATACAATTGAGCACATCTAATATCAGTGACAAAGAGCCGTCCATAGTGTCGACAATTCCTACATTGAACTTATCCACACCTTTAGTGGTCATTGGTGAAGGTAAGAAAATAACAGACTTTTAACCGAGTATTGTTTTATAGCCCGTTCCTTGTTTCTGATTATGGTGTCATTATGGCTCTAAGATGTCACTATGTCTCTACAATGTCACGATGGCATTATAATATCGCTATGGCTCAACGATGTCATTATGACTCTACGATGTCAACCCTGGCTCTAAGATGTCAATATGACACTAGGATTTCACTATGGCTCTAAGATGTCACTAATGCTCTAGGATGTCACTTTGGCTCTACAATGTCACTTTGGCTCTACAATGTCACTATGGTTCTACAATGTCACTATGGCTTTACAATATCTTTATGGCTCAACAGTGTCATGGCTCTAAGATGTCACTATCGTTATAAGATGTCATTAATACTCTAGGATGTTACTATTGCTCTAAAATGTCGCTATGTCTCAACGATGTCACCCTGGCTCTAGGATGTCAATATGGCTCTACAATGTAACTATGGCTCAATGATGACACTGTCTCAACGATGTCACTATGACACAACGATGTCACTATGACTCAACCATGTCACTATGTCTCAACGATGTCAATATATCTCTACGATGTTACTATCACTCAACGATGTCACTATATCTCTACGATGTAACAATGACACAACGATGTCACTATGACTCAACGATGTTACTATATCTCTACGATGTCACTATGACACAACGATGTCACTATGACTCAACGATGTCACTATGACACAACGATGTCACTATGACTCAACGATGTCACTATATCTCTCCGATGTCACTATGAAGCAACGATGTCACTATATCTCTACAATGTCACTATGTCTCAACGATATCACTATGACACAACGATGTCACTATGACACAACGATGTCACTATGACTCAACAATATCACTATGACACAACGATGTCACTATGACTCAACGATGTCACTATGACTAAACGATGTCACTATGACTCTACGATGTTAACGACTCTACATAACATTTAAGAACTCTTCTCTGTATCTTGCTCACAGTAGCTTCATGACGATCAGGTATTACCTGTCTATACGATATACAGCGATTCAAAGCTGTTTAACCCTTTCCGTAAGGACATTTTTTTTTATCGAAACGGAAGAAATTTCAGAGACAAAATTTTCCATTGTTTTAAGAATAAATCTACATGTTTATAGTTATCTAACCTATAACATAAGCAACAAGAAAGGTCTCAGTCTGAATAGTAAGAAAACAGAAGTAATGGCTGTATCGAAGAAATAATCATCACCATCATGCAGCATAAATAATAAACAAGACAAATCTGAAACAAGTGCAACGTTAGAAATACTTGGGCACAGTGATAACATCAGATGGAAGATGCAACACAGAAATAAAAAGCAGAATAGCTCAGGCCAAAATGGCATATCAGAAAATGAAAAATATCTTATGCAACAAATCTATGTCAATAGAAATGAGAAAGAGAGTTCATCGATGCTATATAGAACCAATTCAGACCTATGGAAGCGAATCATGGACAATAGACAAACAAATGAAAAAACGATTACAGGCCACAGAGATGGGATTTCTCAGAAGAATGTTGAAAGTTCCCTGGACAGTTAAAAAGACCAATGAGAAAGTTCTCAAAGAGGCCAACACAAAAAGGGAGCTCTTAAAAAACATCAGAAAGAAGCAATCAACATTTTTTGGGAAAATCATGAGAAGAGGAAAGTTGGAATACTTGGTTACAATTGGCAAAATAAAAGGAAGGAGAGATCGCGGACGACAAAGAGAGAAAATACTGGATAGCTTGGTGTCATGGCATGGAAAACAGTCAACAACAGAACTGATACGATGCACTGTAGATAGAAGATTGAGGAAGGACATGATCGCCAACGCCAACCCGTACGGTACATGATGAACCTATAGCATATTATATATGAATTTTTAGATAATTGAACAAGGTATTAGATTTCACCAATACTAAGATGATACAAGACGTGTAATACGAATATGGTTTGATGACGGTTCACACTAATCAAATTGAGTGACCCACTGTGCGGTGAAATGTACAGAAAGCGTTTAAGGCGAAGATATTGAAGATATATACATTATTGTGCTTCGGTCTAATTTAGTGGGTTAGCTGCGTCCCCAGTAATATGTGGGCTCATAGGGTCGGCTTGATGCCATACATGCGATCTTGTTTTTGTTGAAAAGTCAAATACAAACCCTGGTAGTAGTATCGACAATATTATTATCTCTACCTTGCTACCTACAACATAAATACTTTAATGTAGTCGTACAAGCTTGAATAATATGTAAATTAATATCTTGTTGAGAGGGAATCTCTTTATTTTACAGATCATGTTTTTATGTAACTTCATGTGGAGTGTACATAATATGGTATCTATCTATCTATCTGTCTGTCTGTCTGTCTGTCTGTCTGTCTGTCTGTCTGTCTGTCTGTCTGTCTGTCTGTCTGTCTGCCTGCCTGCCTGCCTGCCTGTCTGTCTGTCTGTCTGTCTGTCTGTCTGTCTGTCTGTCTGTCTATCTGTCTATCTGTCTATCTGTCTGTCTGTCTGTCTGTCTGTCTGTCTGTCTGTCTGTCTGTCTGTCTGTCTGTCTGCCTGTCTGCCTGCCTGCCTGCACGAGTGCCTGCCTGCCCGCCTGCCTGCCTGTCTGTCTGTCTGTCTGTCTGTCTGTTGATCTATCTATCTGTCTGTCTGTTTGCCTGTCTGTCTATCAACCTCAGCAATTGAACTGATCCCTTCATATGGTGTTAATGCCTATATAAATGCATCTTTATCATCGGCACTTGTTTTCAGCAATGTCAGCACTACATCAGTGCAGTCTTAAAATCCAATACAAATTTCAGTATACAATTAAGGTTGAGTTAACACCGAAAAAGAAACAGACCGTGCAAATAAAATGAGCGGTTTGCCCTTTTTTGGAATCCCCAGTGAATGAGGTAAAGCCGATCAGCATAAGATACTTTGAGAAGACAGGTTGATGCAGAAGTTTATAAGATAGTGAAAAATGAGGTCTGTCTTAAGAGAACTAACTTTTTACCTAAAATGACGGGTTGATGCAGAAGTTTATAAGATAGTGACAAAATGAGGTCTGTCTTAAGAGAACTAACTTTTTACCTAAAATGACGGGTTGGAAAGTGTTTGGTGAATACCTGTGCTCCATAAAACTTTGAAATGTGAAAGAAGTAGAAGAAGGGAAAAGAAGAAGTAGAAGAAGAAGAAGAAGAAGAAGAAGCAGCTGTCCATCAAACTAAACATCTCATCTTCAATTGACCACTTCAAACTGCGAGTGCCTACACCGAACATCTTCAATCACGTGTACAATGGAAATAATTGTTTACCCTACACTCAATAAGCGAATTCACATATTTTAAATATCTTGACATTTAGTAACACTGTGAATTTGTCTCATTTATATGTAGTGGTCTGGTATTAAAATAGCTATGACTTGAACGACGTACACCTCGCAACTCCCTGTGAATAAAAAGTAAAAAAGAAAGTAAAGATCTCCGTCACGCTTAGTGGCGTATAGGGAATATGGTGTTAGTGACCATAATTTTTACAGACATTCTGCACATGATTTTTGTGGTAATGTGGTCGGTAATACGCCCGCGCCGCTTTACTTTCTCAGAAAAAAAATCCGGTACCAACTTAAGACTGGGTAAACCTGGCAGCCGTCATTAGGATCGAACCCGGCCTCTATCCTTTGTAGGCCAGTTCACTAACGACTAGCTATCGCGGTTCCCTTGTGAAGAAGAAAAGGGCTAAACTAAACTGTCCCAAAAGACCCGATTCTGTGCTCTCTACTCCAACTGCGTCCACTTCTATTCTCCAGGTTTTGCTTCTCTGTCGCGACAGTTCTCCTTAGGTCCTGCTTGGACCCTTCCTAGCTTCCTGTAAATTCAAGTACATTAACTGCCTTCAAATACTTCTTCTTCCTCTTTCCTTCCTCATTAGCATTTTATCGTCGAGGGAAGATATAATCTGCGGTCTTTTGCTCTTCTGTTCGTCCTCTGCTGCTGTTATGTTTCCTAGTGTTTCTAATATTCCATCGATCCATCTTTTTTGAGGTCGGCCCGTGGGTCTGGTATTCTCGAAACGTTTATTGAGGGCTCGTTGTGTTGTGTTTTGATTACTCTGCCTTGTCACGTAGCCATACCATTTTATCTGTTGTTTCTTTATATATTCTATGGCGAGGGTTATTCCTAGCTTTTTTCTCAGTTCTTCATTTATGATCTTATCTCTCAGACTGTTTCATGTCATTCGTCTAACACATTTAAGCTCAGCAGATGTTATTTTTCTTATTGATGTTGCATCTAGGGTCCAGGTCTGACATTGGTAGCACAACGTTGGGATGAAGATTGTATTGTAGAGTGCCCGTCTTGCCTCTAGAGTTATTTCCTTGTTGGACAATAATGGTGATAGCTGTCCAATGATTTGACATATATATATATACATTTGACTTTGCAATACTGCTTGGTGTTATGTTCAATTTATGATCGGTTTATTCCCATTTTCTTATCATGATCTCCAAACCATTTGGTATTTTGGCAGTTCAGTACCCGACAGATTTAATTTGTAGTTTTGTTGTTTCATCATTGAGTGCCATCTCCGCAACGAAGGTTGGCTACCATGGAGCGCCATCCTGCTGTCTCTTGCTTTGATGGTGCAGGTTGTCATAGGTGGATTTGTCCATATGTTGATGTTACTCGTTCATGTTAGTTTTGGTCTACCTCTGCCTCTTTTACCTTGTATTTTCCCCTCCAAGATTATTTTTAGTAGGCTGTTGTGTCTGGCTCAAAAATCGCATGTCTTGTTTGAATTGTATTTAATAGTTCTCTTTTCATTTTTAGTTGTTTTAAGACTTCATCGTTTGTTTTCTTTTCCTTCCATCCAATTCTACCTATTCTTCTATATATCCACATTTCAAAGGCATCAATTCTGTGTTCTGTTTTCTTGTCTAATGTCCATGTTTCTGCACCATATAGGAATGTGGAGAAGATATAACATTTGTTGGTTAGCGTTTAAAAAATGACTTTACGTTGGCTACATTTCTTTAACTGAAATTATGAATACATGTCCCACTTCTTCTTCATTTCTTCTTCATTTGTCGTTCAGCGTCGAGGGAATGAAAAACAGGAGGTCCACTGTGCACTTTGTGCACGTTAATAAACTCTTGACAGGTAAACATCGAAAAGATTAGGAGAAAAACCATCCATGAGCATGAGAAAGATAATAACTAATGAATATCACTATAGAGGGAAGCTTCCGAAGTGATAGATCAGGTAATCATTATAGAGGGAAGCTTCCGAGGTGATAGATCAGGTAATCATTATAGAGGGAAGCTTCCGAAGTGATAGATCAGGTAATCATTATAGAGGGAAACTTCCGAGATGATAGATCAGGTAATCATTTTAGAGGATGAGGTATGTTTACAGAACTCGAAAAAAAATCACAAATAATCAACAACAGAAATAAACAAAGAGCAAATATATGGTCCGAAGCAGGATCGAACCCGTACTCGTTGGCACAGCGCCTTGCCACGAGAAACTAGACGCTAGAGCACACTCTAACACAGCTATCTAAACAGAAATAGCTATCATTGGCGATGTCTTTCACGCAGGTGTAATCATGGCTATAGAATAAGGTTCCGATCACGACTGTGGGGATAAATTGTGTATCTGTATTGTTCCTACTAAGACAAGTAGCAAGATTGCTAAAAAAAAAGGGGGGAAATAGGATCTGAAATAGATCAATGCATTACAGCGGAGTTCAAGCATATTCCCATATTCCCTATAAGCCACTTGGCGTGACGGGGGTACTTTACTTTTTTAGAACATTACATAAAATAACATAACATTATTGTAATATAACTGTGACTTACCTTTGTATTTCAGCGAGTGATTGATGTGTTTAAAATGGATATCGAAGGCCATGAGTGGGCGGTTCTAGACAATATGATGGAGACCGGTGTTTTCAAGCACATACGTCAGTTTCTAGTGGAGTATCATTTGTTTTCTAAATTTCCTCTAAAGGAGGAATATGTTTATTTGTACAAAGTATGTACACATTTGTTATTGCTGTGACGTTAGTTTACTGCCATTTTAACAAAGATCTGTTGACATTGCGATTTTAACGAAAATTGTGTTATAGAGGTCAGCTGATGCTGTTTTAACACACAATAATCATTATAATTATCATTATCTTCTCCAACATCATCAACACCATAACTTTCACCTTCATCAAAATCATCATCATCGTCATCTTCATAATCATCATCTTCATCATAAAAAGACAGCATCATCATTTTCATATATAAATATAATTATAATAATCTTCAGCGCGATCAACATTGCAGTCATCATCAACATCATTATAATCATCTTCTTCAAAACCACCATCATCATAATCATCAACATCGTCTTCATCATTAACTTCAGCTGTGAGGAGTTCAAAACTAAATTTAAGTTATTTAACATTTCATGTTGCATGTCCAATGATATTTTTATATGGAAGGCAATATTTAACCACCAATTTTTGGCGTATGCAGGCTTGCCTCTCCATCGGACTGTATCACCACGATTAGTTATCAATACCCCATACTTCCTCCTAACTTGTTTTTCCCTTAGACTATATGTAGAAAAAATGACATGGTTAAAGCTTCACGTAACAAATGAACACCACACACCAGAACGACGTTTCGACGCAAATGCCTTAAACAGAAAAATGTTTCCTATTGAACGAAACGTTCTGATTTGTTATGTCCACTTGAAGCTTTAACCATGCTAATTTTGTCTCTCTTTATTTATATTATTTTTCATCTCTCCTCACTGTTAATTTCATTGCAGCTTCGTATTTGTATGCATTTATGTGCATTTCTTTGCAATGACTCTCTCTTAAAATACCACAGACTGTAGCTACTAAAATTTCTCTCTGTTTCTAACTAATATTTATATCTTTCTATTCATTCTTTTGTAACATTATAGTCCAAGTGCTTCCCTCTCATAACACGACCCCAAAACATGATGAGCGTTTACTCCGGTTCTTGGTAATAAACGTTCTAGATACTTTGGTTTCTTGGAAAACATTCTTTGTGTAACTAATCATGACATAATCACGAGTCTTACTTAATGATCCATACAAAAGGGGTTCTTAGTCTTGCTTTATTACTGACTACTTTCACATCATGTACTGTATGGGTTCTTAGTCCTGCTTTATTACCTGACACAAGACATTTTTATTTTCTTTAACATATTTTAATTGTTTTTGTTTTGGATGTTTCGTTATTAGTTTTACTTACGTATCCGTGTGCGTGTTTTTTTTTTTTTTTTTGTTCCTGCTGAAGGCCTATTGGGCCGAAACGTCGTTTAATCTGTGTCGTCCACTAATCACGTATAGCTTAGAACATACCATTTTTTTCTATTTTTTAATTTTTCATTTTATTACAGACTACTTTCACATTATGTACTGTATGTGTTCTTAGTCTTGCTTTATTACTGACTACTCTCACATCATGTACTGTATGTGTTCTTAGTCTTGATTTATTACTGAATACTTTCACATCATGTACTATATGTGTTCTTAGCCTTGCTTTATTACTGACTACTTTAGTCTCATGTACTGTATGGGTTCTTAGTCTTGCTTTATTACTGACTACTTTAGTCTCATGTACTGTATGGGTTCTTAGTCTTGCTTTATTACTGACTACTTTAGCCTCATGTACTGTATGGGTTCTTAGTCTTGCTTTATTACTGACTACTTTAGCCTCATGTACTGTATGGGTTCTTAGTCTTGCTTTATTACTGACTACTTTAGTCTCATGTACTGTATGGGTTCTTAGTCTAGCTTAATTACTGACTACTTTAGTCTCATGTATTGTATGGGTTCTTAGTCCTGCTTTATTACTGACTACTTTCACATCATGTACTGTATGTGTTCTTAGTCTTACTTTATTACTGACTACTTTCACTTCATGCACTGTATGTGTTCTTAGTCTTGCTTTATTACTGACTACTTTCACATCATGTACTGTATGTGTTCTTAGTCTTGCTTTATTACTGACTACTTTCACATCATGTACTGTATGTGTTCTTAGTCTTGTTTTATTACTGATTACTTTCACATCTTGTACTGCATGTGTTCTTAGTCTTGCTTTATTACTGATTAGTTTAACATCATGTACTGTATGTGTTTTTAGTCTTGCTTTCTTACTGATTACTTTCACATCATGTACTGTATGTGTTCTTAGTCTTGCTTTATTACTGACTACTTTCACATCATGTACTGTATGGGTTCTTGGCCCTGCTTTATTACTGACTACTTTCACATCATGTACTGTATGTGTTCTTAGTCTTGATTTATTACTGAATACTTTCACATCATGTACTATATGTGTTCTTAATCTTGCTTTATTACAGACTACTTTCACATCGTGTACTGTATGTGTTTTTAGTCTTGTTTTATTACAGACTACTTTCACATCATGTACTGTATGTGTTCTTAGTCTTGCTTTATTACAGACTACTTTCACATCATGTACTGTATGTGTTCTTAGTCATTGCTTTATTACAGACTACTTTCACATCATGTACTGTATGTGTTCTTAGTCTTGCTTTATTACTGCATTTACTGTATGTGTTCTTAGTCTTGCTTTATTACTACTTTCACATTATGTACTGTATGTGTTTTTAGTCTTGCTTTATTACAGACTACTTTCACATCATGTACTGTATGGTTAGCCTTGTTTTATTACTGAATACTTTCACATTATGTACTGTATGTGTTCTTATTACAGACTACTTTCACATCTTGTACTGTATGTGTTCTTAGTCTTGCTTTATTACTGACTACTTTCACATCATGTACTGTATGGGTTCTTGGCCCTGCTTTATTACTGACTACTTTCACATCATGTACTGTATGTGTTCTTAGTCTTGCTTTATTACTGACTACTTTCACATCATGTACTGTATGTGTTCTTAGTCTTGCTTTATTACAGACTACTTTCACATCATGTACTGTATGTGTTCTTAGTCTTGCTTTATTACAGACTACTTTCATATCATGTACAGTGTGTGTTCTTAGTCTTGCTTTATTACTGATTACTTTCACATCATGTACTGTATGTGTTCTTAGTCTTGCTTTATTACAGACTACTTTCACATCATGTACTGTATGGATTCTTAGTCTTGCTTTATTACTGAATACTTTCACATTATGTACTGTATGTGTTCTTAGTCTTGCTTTATTACTGACTACTTTCACATCTTGTACTGCATGTGTTCTTAGTCTTGCTTTATTACTGATTACTTTCACATCTTGTACTGTATGTGTTTTTAGTCTTGCTTTATTACTGACTATTTTTTCACATCTTGTACTGCATGTGTTCTTAGTCTTGCTTTATTACTGATTACTTTCACATCTTGTACTGTATGTGTTTTTAGTCTTGCTTTATTACTGATTACTTTCACATCATGTAGTGTATGTGTTCTTAGTCTTGCTTTATTACTGACTACTTTCACATCATGTACTGTATGTGTTCTTGGCCCTGCTTTATTACTGACTACTTTAGTCTCATGTACTGTATGGGTTCTTAGCCCTACTTTATTACTGACTACTTTAGTCTCATGTAGTGTATGGGTTCTTAGCCCTAATTTATTACTGACTACTTTAGTCTCATGTACTGTATGGGTTCTTAGCCCTACTTTTTTACTGACTATTTTAGTCTCATGTACTGTATGGGTTCTTAGCCCTACTTTATTACTGACAACTTTAGTCTCATGTACTGTATGGGTTCTTACCCCTACTTTATTACTGACTACTTTAGTCTCATGTACTGTATGGGTTCTTAGCCCTACTTTATTACTGACAATGTTGACAATAAGGGAGCCGGGATAGCTGAGTGTTTAGTCAACTGAACTACAAAGGACAAGAGACAGGGTTCGATCCCAACCAACGGCTTCCAATTCACCCAGGCTCTAATGGGTACCTGATTTTTTTCTGGGAAGGTAAAGCTGTACGGGCGTAATACCGACCACATTAATCCAAAACTCATGAGCCGCAGATCTGTAAAATTTATGGTTACTAACACCATATTCCCTATACGCCAGTTTGCGAGACGGGGGTACTTTGCTTTACTTTACTTTACTATGTTGACACTATGTTTTAGGGCCTCAGAATTTGTGGTTCTATCCTAGGACAAAGATACTGAAGACTTTGATGTACACTTTCTTATACTTTATCTCTTTAAGAACATTATCGATGGAACTGCTAATTGTATTCTCAACATCCTTACTTCAGGTCCCATTTATACATCAGTGAAGATTGTGTGTTGTCTGATTGTCCAAGATTCACTTTCATAAGATGAGATTGATGATGCAATGTAGAACTATCCTAAGAAAATATAGAACCACTAAATCAGTCCCCCCCCCCCCCCCCAAAAAAAAAAAATGTCTTGTCTAACCTTTGAACGTCTTAGTCGTCGTTGAGGCATTGTTGATGATAACCACTTTCTTATGTCTTTAGACGTGTGCTGAGACTGCTATGATGGGGGCTACATCTACTTTTCTTTGTTTGGGAGACGAGTTAGTAATTCCGATGATTCCACTGGAACGTGCGGTTGAGCAATTATGGATTTTAATTCGTTTGCAGTGACACCGGGGCCTTCTAAAACAATAACAATAACTTTCTGCCATCATTCTCAGTGTGGCACACGCTCCGTGTCGCATACGCCAAAAAATGGTGGTTAATGATGAAGATGATGTTGATGATAATGATGATGGTAGTTTTGAAGAAGATGATTATAATGATGCTGACGATGACTGAGATGTTGATCATGCTGCAGATTATTATAATTATGATATTTATATATGAAACTGATGATACTGTTTTTTATGATAAAGATGATGATTATGAATATGACGATGGCTTTGATGAAGATGATATAATTATGGTGGTGATGATTTTGGAGAAGATACTGATAAATATAATGATTATTGTGTGTTAAAACAGCATCATCTGACCTCTAACACAATTTTCGTTGTACATTTACGAAGCCACAGTCTATCGTTTCATTTATGTTATCTTTCTATCACACACATGCCCTGGGTGAGGCAAGAGGGGGTGAGGGAACAATTTGCTATATGTTTGAGGTTACAATCTCATCTTCAAAATCAACCTAAATCTACATTCATGTAATGTAACTATGATCAGCATTGAAGAAATCAAGGATTCGATTTTGAGAAATTCCCACCATCTATGGTAGGAATCGAACCTGGGGCTTTCTTTTCCAGATGGTGATCTCCTACCCCTTGACCACCTAGCCTCCCATGAGAGAAGACCTAGTAATGCAGACCACCTAGCCTCCCATGAGAGAAGGCCTAGTAATGCAGACCACCTAGCCTCCCATGACAGAAGACCTAGTAATGCAGACCAACTAGCCTCCCATGACAGAAGACCTAGTAATGCAGACCACCTAGCCTCCATTGAGAGAAGACCTAATAATGTAAACCACCTAGCCTCAATTGAGAGAAGACCTAGTAATGCAGACCACCTAGTCTAACATGACAGAAGACCTAGTAATGCAGACCAACTAGCCTCCCATGACAGAAGACCTAGTAATGCAGACCACTTTTCCTCCCATGAGAGAAGACCTAGTAATGCAGACCACCTTTCCTCCCATGAGAGAAGACGTAGTAATGCAGACCACCTTTTCTCCCATGAGAGAAGACCTAGTAATGCAGACCACCTAGCCTCCCATGAGAAAAGTCCTAGTAATACAGACCACATAGCCTCCCATGAGAAAAATCCTAGTAATACAGACCAACTAGTCTCCTATGAGAGAAGTCCTAGTAATGCAGACCACCTAGCCTCCCATGAGAGAATACCAAGTAATGCAGACTACCTAGCCTCCATTGATAGAAGACCTAGTAATGGAGAATACCTAGCCTCCCAAGAGAGAAGACCTAGTAATGCAGACCACCTTTCCTCCCATGAGAGAAGACCTAGTAATGCAGACCACCTTTCCTCCCATGAGAGAACACCTAGTAATGTAGACCACCCTTCCTCCCATGAGAGAAGACCTAGTAATGCAGACCACCTTTCCTCCCATGAGAGAAGACCTAGTAATGCAGACCACCTTTCCTCCCATGAGAGAAGACGTAGTAATGCAGACCACCTTTTCTCCCATGAGAGAAAACCTAGTAATGCAGACCACCTTTCCTCACATGAGACATGACCTAGCAATGCAGACCATTACAAGGCTCACTGATGCATATACTGCGCCTATCAACACCCACGAAAAGAAGGTCAATAATATGATAGAGCGGTTAACAAATGGAATCCTGAGAGTTGCTAAAGAATCCATTCCTAGAGGAGCAAGAAGAAACTACAAGCCATACTGGAGCAAGGAAATACAAAGACTAGAAGAGGAACTGGACTCTGCCAGAGAACTAGCTGAAACATCACACAGCACAGAGAGCAACATTGCCTACAAAGCAGCCTCGGCCAAATACAGGCGTGAGGTCATGATATCAGCAAGACAGAGATGGATAGACAAAACAGAGAGCCTTAATCTACACAAAAATGGTCATAAACTATGGAAACTTGCGAAAGCTCTGAGCGACAAAAACAACTGCCAACCTCCAATATCATTAGCACACAATCAGAACATCCTCACGGGCAAAAGGGCAGCAAATCTACTGATAGAGACATACAAAAACATTAGTAGAATAAACATTCCAATAGACAAACAGAAAGCTGCAAGACTAGAAAACCAAGATGCAAAATACATGCCTTTAGCACCAGAAGAGCATCAGACGACTATCTTTACCCCAACTGAATTAGATGTTGCCCTCAAAGGATTGAAGCTCAAAAGTTCCCCTGGTAAAGATGGAATTTCCAACGAAATGCTCCTAAATCTGGGACAGAAAGCCAAGAGCCAGCTTCTAAGGATAATAAATGCTATCTGGAAGAGAGGTCATGTGCCGGCAATCTGGAAAGAAGCTATGATGGTGCCCATCCTCAGGCGTGGAAAAGACCCACTAGATCCAAATAGCTATAGACCAATTAGCCTACTAAGTTGCCTGAGTAAACTCATGGAAAGGCTGGTTAACAGAAGACGTATGTGGCATTTTGAGACAAAACAACAAATCGTACCACAACAAAGTGGCTTCCGTCAGCACAGATCAACTGAAGACCTGGTCACCTACATTGCACAGGAAATAGAGGATGCCCTACAAGAAAAGAAACACACACTGGCAGTGTGGGTCGACATGGAGAAGGCTTTTGATGGGGTTTGGCGAGAGGGTTTAAAGAACAAACTTTTTAGACTTGGCATCCAGGGTCGTTTATTCAATTGGGTCTCTCAATACCTTCAGGATAGAACGGCCAGAGTACAAGTTCAAGGTCAACTAAGTAAGAAGGTCTCTATCGAACAAGGTGACCTACAAGGCGGAGTCTTGTCACCAACACTCTTTTTAATTTTCATAAATGACATCGTAATGGACATTCCACCCAGAATACACTCAGCAATATACGCAGATGACCTGGCGTTATGGGCTCGCGAGGAAAGTATGTCGGTGACTGGACCCAGTCTACAAGATACTCTAGGTGAACTTAAAAATGGACGAACACCTGGTTCTTACCAATCAATGGAAAAAAAAATACATATACAATTTTCAGCCTATCAAGAAACACACTCTCTGCAAACTTGAAGATAAAAGACCATACACTCCCTATTGATCAAACCCAACATATATTGTCGTCACCATGAATCGCAGAATGACTTGGAAAAATCAGATAGACAGAGCAAGGAGAAGAGCCAGAAAACGAACAAATATTATGAAGAAATTGGCAGGAACGGACTGGAGGGCAGACAGCAATATTTTGAAAAGACTATACGTAGGAAGAGTCAGACCACTTCTAGAGTGTGGAGTCACAGCCTGGGCTATGGCTTCCAAATCACACCTTAGCAAAATTAACAGAACACAGAACCAAGCTGCTCGTATCATCACTGGTGCTATGAAATCTACACCTATCAAGACTATAGAAACAGTAACAGGTTTACAACCCTTAGATGACAGAAGGGTCACTAAAGTATTGCAACAAGCGGAGAAATATAGAAGGCTCTTTAGCCACCCCATGCACCAAAGAATAACTGGTTTCGGAACTGTACGACTAAAGAGGAGCAACTTCGCTGCAATTGCCAATGAACTAACTACTGGAGACCCAGTACTTTCCCAAACAATATCGAAACCCTAAAATACCAGAACTTAAGAAAAATACAACAGGAATTATGGAAAAAGGCACCCAATCAGACACAGAAAGAAAACACGTAGCAGACAAACACATACACGACACCTACCCACAAGACTCTTGGTCCCACATATACACAGATGGCTCTGCTACAAATGCCACCAGAAATGGAGGGGAAGGTGTGTTCTTGACGCTGAAAAATCGGGACGAGATCACCAAGTCAATAGCTACTGGAAAATTCTCAAACAACTTTAAAGCAGAAACTGAGGCCATCAGAGATGCTACAACACTGGCTACTCAACACAAAAATAGCATGCACAATAAATTGGTGATTCTGACTGATGCTCTATCAGTATTATCAGCTCTAAAAGCCCCAAGAACAATGAACTAGATGACTTTAGAACAAACCTGGACCAACTATGCAATAACTTCCAGAGATTAGTCATTCAGCGGTTACCATCACTGTAATATACACGGGAACGAACGCGCAGACAAATTAGCTAAAGAGGGAGGGAGATTACCACAAGAGAACCATCCGCTCAGTTATGGTGAAGCCAAATCCATCCTCAAAGGTCAGTTCCGTGAAAAATGGAAACGAGAACACCCAAAGCATAGCGAGAGGGACGGATACCACCAACTATCAAGGAGGGATCAAGTCATCATACTTCGCCTACGCACTGGCCACAATAAAATGAGAAATCACATGTTCACCAAATTCAAAATAGGTACAACCAGCCTATGCCACTGTACACTGGACAATATGACTACAAAACATGTTCTACAGGATTGCCCCCAGTACACAGACCTGAGAAGAGCAATGTGGTCCACACCCACCTCCCTGGAAGAGAAACTATATGGGGCAATCGAATCACTTAAACAGACAACTGACTTCATGAGAGAGTCTGGAATCCTATTCTGATTGAGTCTTGATCGCAGAGAGAGAGAGAGAGAGAGAGTCCCATTGTTTGTGACTTCCCTGCTAATTGCTCTGTATAGCGATTCTCTTGGTCTGCATTGTTTTCTTTTACCAGAAGTCTTCCACATGAATGCTTGATGGGGATGTTATTCTTCAATCATTCTCAGAACATAACCGATACATTTCACAATCATTCTTCTTACTTTGAATAAAGCTCGACACGTATTCTTGTCTAGATTCGTCTCATGTCTGTTCTTTTGAAATGCATTTGATCCAGCTTATGTTAAATTATTTTAAGTTAATGCCAATATGTAGCTTCCTTATTATTTGTTTTATTTCTCTTTTTTTTATATATATCCAGACTGTAACCAGACTACGAGAAATGGGATTCCAAGAATTTGCTGTGGGCCCGCATCCAAAAACTCTAAATATAGACAAATTCAACAATCAAGGAGACTCTGAATATATAAATGTTTTATTTAATGAACAATCTTTGAGATAATGAAAATATAAATATGATGACAATGGGTTCTCTTCTCCTTTATCTTTATCTTCTCCATTTTTGTCATCTTCTTTTCTTTTACTTTCACTTCGCTTTTCTTCTACTTGTCCTTAAGAGTGACCCAACAAATCAATCAGTGATTAACATCATGGCCTGTGCATCGTCAAGGTCAGCACGAAGATCTCAAACTTCAACTTTACCCATGAACATTTTTTAGAGCCGTGGTAGCGCAATCGATAGTGAACTAGTGTTATTGATTTATTAGCGGGTCATCATCATTGCACTCCGAACATGTCCATAGGGGCTCAGATCCCCTCCTCAGTTATTGATTTATTAGCGGGTCATCATCATTGCACTCCGAACATGTCCATAGGGGCTCAGATCCCCTCCTCAGTTATTGATTTATTAGCGGGTCATCATCATTGCACTCCGAACATGTCCATAGGGGCTCAGATCCCCTCCTCAGTTATTGATTTATTAGCGGGTCATCATCATTGCACTCCGAACATGTCCATAGGGGCTCAGATCCCCTCCTCAGTTATTGATTTATTAGCGGGTCATCATCATTGCACTCCGAACATGTCCATTTGTGCTCAGATCCCCTCCTCAGCAAGTCCCGCGGTGTCCAGCGACTGACGACTCCAGTTCTGTGTTGGTTGATAAGTCTTCTTACACGCCCTCTAAGTTTCTCATTTCTGGCTGTGCCCATCTTAACTCCCATCTCTTTCATCATGAAGGAGTGACGTGAATTTGTGTTTGCCGAAGTCCTGTGCTCTTCCCACATCTCGGAGCGCACTGATGATGTCCGCCCGATCCATTGGTTGACAGTCCTCAACGACAGCATAGCTAGCCAACCTGTCCGCTCTTTCATTTCCCCGTACTCCCGCATGTCTCGGGACATAGACAAAGGTGACCTTATGTATTTTTAACTTTTGCAATGACTCTAACCATTGCATACGTACAAAGCCCGCCTCCACTTTTTTTTTGTCATGCTCATCGAATCACTCAGTATACATGCGTGGGTGTAGTCTTGTGACTCTAACCATTTGAATGCCTTGGTCACTGCCATCACCTCCATTGTCATGCTACTCGTGGTCATGACGCAAGTACCACTGTCTTCGTAGACTATTCTGCCTATCGAGCGTGCTGTAAATGCCCATGCACTTCTTTCGTGTCGTCTTACAGATCCGTCTGCATAGATGACTGCATCTTTCTCATCGGTGTTATCGCAGATGAGACCGTTGACCTCAGCATTGACTACGACCGAGTTCTGTTTCCTACTTTTCCTGTCGAGTGTTATAATACACGAGAATATCCCCTTGAATGATGTAGACACAGGTTTCCACTCATCGAGAACGTTGATATTGGTAAGCCCACATATCTGTTTGATGACATCTTCTGCTCGGCCCACCCATGAAGTGCCTCTTTTTACTCTGGCACCTTTCCCTGTGTTGAGCTCGTGGTGCAATGGATACTCTTTATCTGCACTAATCTACAGGTATGCTCGTGCCCTCCAGATCTTGATCCTGTCATCCATGGTTGGAAAGTCAAGAAGATACCTCATTGCTACACAGGGAGTGTCTCTCGTAGACCCCAAGATAATGCGCGTGGCCTCATTTTGTATTTTCTCCAGCCTATCAATTTGAGTCATACTAATAGTAGGAATTGCCAGGGCATACTCGATTGGTGCAAGGACTAATAATTTTTTTCCTTTACATCCCGCCGCATAACATGGATCTTTATTCATCTTCTTCCAATAATCAAATACCTTTAGCATCGTGTCCCAAATCTGGCCCACACTGTAATTCTCCGTCTCCACACATGCTGTTTTCCTCAGCAGATCTTTTTATGTTTTGTTTCCATCTGAGTTCACCCATTAACAGCAGCTGTTGTAAATGTTCTGTATCCCTGCTGGCTTACACGATGGCAGTGTAAACTAAACTGATATAATAATACACATGTCCAGTCTGTTGCAACTGTTTCTCATTGTTGTGATTAATCATATTGATATAGCAAACTATTTAGTAAATTTTCCTCAAGCAGCCTGTACATTACAACGATTTTACATGTTGCATTTCCTATTGCTAGAAGCTACAGTGTCCACGACGTCAGCGCAAACTAATTATCAATATTACTTACCAATATCATCCTGTATTGGGTTTCAACGAACTATATTTTCTAGAACTTCTGTACTAACAAGCTATCAATATCATGTATAGGATGTCAACGAACTATATTTCCTAGGACTTCGGTACTAACAAGCTATCGATAATACTTATTAATACTATCATGTATAAGATGTCACTATACTATTTATTCCTTGAATAATATGTCCTTCTGTTTTAAATGTTAATATAGAAAACATACGCCAGGTGTGGGAGAAACGTTACTATGGTTTAGTGGAAACGAGCGAAAAGAATGTATGGGAGGCCAAGAATATTGGGTACAACGGACCATCAGCGTCACTCCCAAATCGTTAGGGCTAATCCAGTGAAGGGTGTAGAAGAAATACGACAGCGTATGAGTCCAGTGGAATCTAATGCTACTCTAAAACAGGTAGCTACAAAGAATGAATAAAATTTAAAACGATTAATTTCAGCACTAATTTTCAAAGAGACTCATTAAACTAGAAAATTAGACTGAAACTAATCCACGAACACCAACATTTGTCAAGGAGCAATTCGATTTTTTTTCAGATGAATTACTTGTTTGGTCTTATCTTGCTAAAATACATATTAGGACTAAAGATTCAGTGACACTTGTGTTCCAGCAACCGAAACATAAGCTTAACCTTTGGAGCACTGTTGCCAGCTTGACATTTTTTAAAGCCAGATCAAAGAAATGTGGCTTTTCCCCAAGATGTTGGCTTAATTATTTTTGTTGGCTTATTTAAATTTATTTGTGGCTTTTTATTTTATACTTGTTATGCAAACAAACGGAAATCCAGGGGAAGCCACAATCCGACCGAATTTGAATATTCAAATTTCAAACATTTTCAGACCCCAAACATGTCCGTACGACGACACTGCTTACAAGAGTGATATTTTGTTCTAAAACCATCATGAGTGGAAAAGTATAATTTTTCCATAGACACTATAATGTTCATTATTTACTTCTAACTGGACTACAAAGGACAAGAGGTCGGATTCGATCCTGCTCGACGGCTTTCAGGTTCACCCAGCCTTAAATGTGTACTGGATTTATTTTCTGAGAAAGTAAAGCGGCACGGGCGTAATACCGACCACATTACCCCCAAAATCATATGCTGAAGGTTTGTAAAAATTATGGTCACTAACACCACATTCCTACACGCCAATTGGCGAGATAGGGCACTAACACCATATTCCCCATACGCCAATTGGCGTGACGGGGCACTAACACCATATACCTACACGCCACTTGGCGTGTCGGGGCACTTTACTTTTTACGTTTTTATTTCTGTGAGTGTGCAGTATTTACAAAAAATATTACTGTCATTTATTTGGCAAAAAACCGTTTGTACTTAGCTAGGAACAGTATTTGCTTGGTTGGCAACAACATTGCGTTGGTGTAATCTATGAAGCAGGCATATATTGGTTTCTTTACTTCTGTGTACTTTTCGATTAAAGTCCTCATGCAGAATATGGCTTCTTTTGTTCAACTGTTTTTATAAATCCAAATTGATGTTCTTCTTATTCTATATTCATTTTATTCTGAATCCTTCCTTGTCTAACTTTTAGCAATATATTTTGTTACATAGCTCATTAGGCTTATTGTTCTGAAATAACTGCATTCAACTGTGCCATTCTTTTTAGGCAATGCAATATGATCACTTCAGTGCCAAAATTGTCTAGTGCCTTTATCATCTCTATCTGTATGTTATCAGGTCAATCGGTTGTTCCGTTTTTCATTGTTTATATATCTGATTCCACTTCCAATGTTATGGTTTTATGTTGACGGAATACCACGAGTTGATGCGGGCAGGTTGCCCTTTGACTCATTTGATGTGGCGGGTCGTAATGGCTTTCATGACATTCCCGGTTCTTACTGCAGAGGTTGGGGTTCGTCTGTCCCAGGCTATGCTGGGAAACTGCTAGTCCAGCCCAGAGGTACTGCAATACTGGGTCCTCTATATCAGTAACAGCCACCACTACAGGGAACACAGCAATCCTTGCTTCTGTTAGCGAGTCTAGTTTGGCGCAGACTGTTTCCAGGGGAGACCACGAGGAGGTAGAACTGCTAGGTCTTGGTCAGCTGATGCTGCGCAGACCCTGCTATTGCGACCGCAGGTCGTAGGCGCTTATGCTCCCCCGTTATGGTTTTATAGCCTGGCGTACATTTTATAATTGTTTTATTTTCCATTTCTTAAAAAAATTATTATGTTATCTATTCGTGACATCTGTTGATTATATCTTTGTTGTCTGTTAGCAGTTTTCCTTTTTTGTGTACAATACAAATTGTATGTGGCGTTTTAAAATGTGTTTCTAGTCATTCTCTTTATTTATGTGGGACTCCCTCTTAAATCTTGTTTATTTTCCATGGTTTCGATTTCGAGACATCTTTGGCTGAGCCAGACTTCGTTTTATTTGTTACACATTGTGCGTATTTCCTTATCTATTTTATTTTATTGGGTAGTGTTCTTGACTTGTCCTCTTTCTTCCATTTTTTTTCCAAAATGGCGTCAGTTATTTATTTTTACTTTTTGTTCTTTTATTTTTGGGTAATATGTTGCAAGTTTATTGAATGCTTTTCTTATGCATTACCATTTGGTTGTAACTTTTTCATCAGGATTTTCTCTTCTGTATTGCTCAGTCCCTTCTTCTGGCAGCTTCTAATATGTGTTCTTTACCTGTATTATGTAAGATTTTTGGCATCTTTTTGATTTAAAGCTATTATGTCTAGTGGTATTATTGATGAAATAGTATTTTGTTTGTTTCTCTTTAGTTTGACTTTAATTTTAACCATTACAGGATTGTGATCTGAGTTAATATCTGCTCCTGGTTAGGTTTTGTCTTTCTTGACGCTGTTACAGAACCTTTCTTTTATCATTATCTAATCTATTTGATTCCTCTTCTTATCTCCAGGGCTTTTCCATGTGTATAGTTTCCCTTTCTCTTGCTCAAAGTAGGTGTTTTATACTATTAGCCAGTTTTCTTTACATAACTGTATTAATCTTTCTTCTCCTTCATTTCTTTTTCCTAAACTATGATTTCATATAATGATCTTATATCTACCTTTTCCTACTTTAGCATTCATATCAAGAATTACAATCAAGATGTCCTAAGATTTCATGTGATTCATAACTTTATTTAGATCTTCACAGTATGTCCTTATTTGTTCATCTGTATAGTCTTGAGTAGGTGCGCATGTCATTAGTATTGCTCTGTCGAATAGTTTTGCTTGCATTGTGAGTAGTATAATCATGTCATGGGTATGTCCAGTGTGTACTTACATATTTGTGTAGCGCTCTTTGTACTGTCAGCCTTCAACAAAACGAGACTGACAGGTGGCACTCCCAATAGGATGTGCGTAAAGCAGTGACCGAATGCGACAGCTATAACATTTACTTCCTTAGTCCAGCAACATCATGATGACTCAGCAGGTCAGACATTTACATCCTTAGTCCAGCAACATCATGATGACTCAGCAGGTCAGACATTTACATCCTTAGTCCAGCAACATCATGATGACTCAGCAGGTTAGACATTTACATCCTTAGTCCAGCAACATCATGATGACTCAGCAGGTCAGACATTTACATCCTTAGTCCAGCAACATCATGATGACTCAGCAGCTCAGACATTTACATCCTTAGTGCAGCAACATCATGATGAGTCAGCAGGTCAGACATTTACATCCTTAGTCCAGCAACATCATGATGACTCAGCAGGTCAGACATTTACATCCTTAGTCCAGCAACATCATGATGACTCAGCAGGTCAGACATTTACATCCTTAGTCCAGCAACATCATGATGACTCAGCAGGTCAGACATTTACATCCTTAGTCCAGCAACAGCATGATGACTCAGCAGGTCAGACATTTACATCCTTAATCAAGCAACATCATGATGACTCAGCAGGTCAGACATTTACATCCTTAGTCCAGCAACATCATGATGACTCAGCAGGTCAGACATTTACATCCTTAGTCCAGCAACATCATGATGACTCAGCAGCTCAGACATTTACATCCTTAGTCCAGCAACATCATGATGACTCAGCAGGTCAGACATTTACATCCTTAGTCCAGCAACATCGTGATGACTCAGCAGGTCAGACATTTACATCCTTAGTCCAGCAACATCATGATGACTCAGCAGGTCAGACATTTACATCCTTAGTTCAGCAAACATCATGATGACTCAGCAGGTCAGACATTTACATCCTTAGTCCAGCAACATCATGATGACTCAGCAGGTCAGACATTTACATCCTTAGTTCAGCAAACATCATGATGACTCAGCAGGTCAGACATTTACATCCTTAGTCCAGCAACATCATGATGAGTCAGCAGGTCAGACATTTACATCCTTAGTCCAGCAACATCATGATGACTCAGCAGGTCAGATATTTACATCCTTAGTCCAGCAACATCATGATGACTCAGCAGGTCAGACATTTACATCCTTAGTCCAGCAACATCATGATGACTCAGCAGGTCAGACATTTACATCCTTAGTTCAGCAAACATCATGATGACTCAGCAGGTCAGAGTCGAGAGACAATAGTGAACTATCGGGTCCCTTTTCTGTGACACAGTCAATCATGGATGCATTCTCGCACTGATTTTATGGAGATACATCTTTTTGTCAGATCATTTCTAATCAACCAGACCTGTTTTCTGCCTTTAGACTCACCAGTCTCTCAAAATATATAGAGACTTGCCCCATCCATCCTCTTCTCTTAAAGAATGAAGAACAAACTTGACGATACCCTCCCCGGTTATATTTAGGCCACGCTCTATGCCAGAGCTGCCAAAGAACCTATTGACTAGTATATTCTGCATATAAATATTTTAGAATGTTCAATGAATATAAAATAATATATATATATATATATTTTTAGAACCTGATGTTACTACATTTTGTGTTGTGCACTTATTAATGAACTCCCTATTTCACCTATTTCATCAACAGAATATTATTTCAAAACGTGTCACTTTCATTGTTAATATATTATAGGAGATCACAAAGTGCTCTCAGAGCAGAGGCGTGGTTAGGGATTTCAGCGAAAGAAAATAGTCAATTGTCTAGCTCTCTCGTGACAGTTTATCAGCTCTAAGGGGGCCCGGCATGCTCTTCCGGAAATTGTAGAGATTTAGAACACGAAAGCCTGCATTTCAAATATGATAACCTGCATTTAGAACATACGAATCTGCAATTAGAATATGAGAACCTGCATTTAGAATATGAGAACCTGCATTTAGAACATGAGAACCTGCATTTAGAACATAAGAACCAGCATTTCGAACATAAGAATCTGCTTTTAAAACATGAGAACCTGCATTTAGAACATGAGAACCTGCATTTAGAACATGAGAACCTGCATTTAGAACATGAGAACCTGCATTTAGAACATACGAACCTGCATTTACAACATAAGAACCTGCATTTAGAACATAAGAACCTGCCTTCAAAACACGAGAACCTGCATTTATAAAATGAGAACCTGCATTTAGAACATGAGAACCTGCATTTAGAACATGAGAACCATCATTTAGAACATGAGAACCATCATTTAGAACACGAGAACCTGCATTTAGAGCATGAGAACCTACATCTAGAACATGAGAACCTGCATTTAGAACAAAAGAACCAGCATTTAGAACATAAGAACCTGCATTTAGAGCATGAGAACACGATTTTAGAACATGATAACCTGCATTAAAACATGTAAACCTGCATTTAGAACATATGAATCTGCATTTAGAACATGAGAACACGAATTTAGAACATGAGAACCTGCTTTAAAACATGTAAACCTGCATTTAGAACATATGAATCTGCATTTAGAACAGAAGAATCTGCTGTTAAAACATGAGAACCTGCATTTAGAACATGAGAACCTGCATTTAGAACATGAGAACCTGCATTTAGAACATGAGAACCTGCATTTAGAACATACGAACCTGCATTTACAACATAAGAACCTGCATTTAGAACATAAGAACCTGCCTTCAAAACACGAGAACCTGCATTTATAAAATGAGAACCTGCATTTAGAACATGAGAACCTGCATTTAGAACATGAGAACCATCATTTAGAACATGAGAACCATCATTTAGAACACGAGAACCTGCATTTAGAGCATGAGAACCTACATCTAGAACATGAGAACCATCATTTAGAACATGAGAACCGTCATTTAGAACACGAGAACCTGCATTTAGAACATGAGAACCATCATTTAGAACATGAGAACCTGCATTTAGAACACGAGAACCTGCATTTAGAACATAAAAGCCAGCATTTAGACCATGAGAACCTGCATTTAGAACATAAAAACCAGCATTTATAAAATGAGAACCTGCATTTAGAACATGAGAACCTGCATTTATAACACGAGAACCTGCATTTAGAACATAAAAACCTGTATTTAGAACATAGGAACCAGCATTTGGAACACGGTGATCTGCATTTCGAACATGAGAACCTGCATTTAGAACATGATAACCTGCATCTAGAACATGAGGACCAGCATTTAGAACATGAGAACCTGCATTTAGAACATGAGAACCTGCAGTTAGAACATGAGAACCTGCATGCAGAACATGATAACCTGCATTTAGAACATGGGAACCAGCATTTAGAACATGAGCACCTGCATGTAGAACTCGAGAACCTGCTTTTAGAACATGATAACCTGCATCTAGAACATGAGGACCTGCATTTAGAACATGAGAACCTGCATTTATAACATGAGAACCTGCAGTTAGCACATTAGAACCTGCATTTAGAACATGAGAACCTGCATTTAGAACATGAGAACCAACATTTAGAACATGAGAACTTGCATTTAGAACATGAGAACCTGCATTTAGAACATGAGAACCATCATTTAGAACACGAGAACCTGCTTTTAGAACATGAGAACGTGCATTTAGAACATGATAACCTGCATTTAGAACATGAGAACCTGCATTTAGAACATGAGAACCTGCATTTAGAACACGAGAACCTGCATTTAGAACATGAGAACTTGCATTTAGAATATGCGAACCTGCATTTAGAACATGATTACCTGCATTTCGTGGCATACATTTATGGTATGAAGAGGATAAAGAAAGGGACATAGTTAAGGCAACAATGATTAATTTGATGTTGCCCGATGCTGCGACCAGGAACAGATGTACCCCCCCCCCCCTTTTGCTCCCCACCCCACTTCCTCCATACTTAACTACGCCAATGTCTCAGAGTTCCTTAAAAGTATTTTCATAACATACCTCTCTTATCATAACATACCTCTACTATCATAACATACCTCTCTTATTATAACATACATCTCAACCATCTTGCTAATGCACCTGTGTATATATATTTACCTTCTTCTTTCTATCTTTACATAATTCTGCTTAATATGAAATATTGCTAAATGTCTTATTAATTTAAAGATTTGTATTTACTCAACTGTTAAGTGTTTACTTACCAATATCTCAACACGAAATGAAACATTCCGCATAGAATGACTTCTATTTTGTAAATCATTTAAATATGTATTTTTGTAAATATTTACAAGATAAACAAACGGGAAACATAATAGCAGCAGCGGCCAAGCTAAGAACAAAGGACCATAAATTATATCATCATTTGAGACTGAAAGGGAAGTGTGAATGGAAAGAAGAAGAAGAAGAAATAAGAAGGGCAAATACATATTTGTTATAAATGTAGGTTATTAAAATATTTTTATGTAATTTTGTATATATATATATATATATATATATATATATATATATATACCCAATACTATTTTCCAATAAAAAATGATTACCGGGAATTTATCACCCCATTTTATACGTCGACCAAATGAATTGACCAGGTCTTTGAAGATGTAATGTACTGACATTTGTCGAATGAGTATTATATTTATCATATTATATTATGTTGTTGTATTTATTATTTGGAAATTAAAAACAAGAAGTAAGTCATGTATATTGAGTTTCAGTTACTTTCTTTATTTTCACAAAATACTAAACAAACTTTGTTGAAAACTTTCATAACAGTTTCCAAATTTGGCTCGTATAATGTCATATCTTCTTGGCAAGCTTGTCCCTTGCTCTTCGAATCAGTTCTAGGCGTTACCCTAAGAGGGATCATATAATGACTTACGATAAGGGTTGAAAAGTATGTAACGGAAGACCAACCAACTTGATGGAAATTAATGTATCCACGAGGCTTTTTGTGAGGAGCTCTTGTGTGTAGGGAAACTATGTTAGACTATTTGAAGTCACTGTCACAGAATGGGGAACATGATGATAGTGTCCATTACCTGGAAAAGTGCAACTGGCACATTCTTCTCTCTCGGAAATTCACCAAAACAAATTCCAAGCTGGAAGTTAGTTAGTTCTTAGTTATTTAGTTAATTATTTGGTTAATTAGTCAGACAGTGTTTTAGTTAATTGTTTGATTTGTTTGTTAGTTAGTTAGACAGCTATTTATTTAATTAGCTAGCTATTAATAGGTTCATTAGTTAGTTAAACAGTTATTTAGTTAGTTGATTATGTAGTTAGTTAGACAGCTATTTATTTAGTTAGTTAGTTCGTTAGATAGACAGTTAGTTAGAGAGTTATTTAGTTAGTTTTTTAGTTAGACATTTTTTTTGTTAATTGGTTATGTGTTTAGCTAGTTAGATAGATGGTTAGTTACTTATTTAGTTAGTTAGTTAGTTAGTTAGTTAGTTAGTTAGTTAGTTAGTTAGTTAGTTAGTTAGTTAGTTAGTTAGTTAGTTAGTTAGTTAGTTAGTTAGTTAGTTAGTTAGTTAGTTAGTTAGTTAGTTAGTTAGTTAGTTAGTTAGTTAGTTAGTTAGTTAGTTAGTTAGTTAGTTAGTTAGTTAGTTAGTTAGTTAGTTAGTTAGTTAGTTAGTTAGTTAGTTAGTTAGTTAGTTAGTTAGTTAGTTAGTTAGTTAGTTAGTTAGTTAGTTAGTTAGTTAGTTAGTAATTAATTGGTTGGTTTGTTGGTTAGACAATTATTTAGTTGACTAGAAGTGCGTCAGCCAAAAGCCAAAAAATGTATAGAAATAGAAACTATGGAAAGCAAACAAAACTTAAGAGGAATGCACACAGAAATAAAGAGAATGACTAATAAAAATTTTTTAAAGCCACAGAAGGTGGATGCATTGCAGACAAAAAAGGAAAAATGCTAACAGACAATAAGGATATTATAGATAGATGGCAGGAATATATAACAGAACTATTTCAGGATCAAAGGGACAAGAAACCAGTTATAAAATGTATATCAGGCTATAAAATCGTAAAATCTGAGGTGGAAAAAGTTATAAAAACAATGAAAAAGGGAAATGCAGCAGGACCTGACAGCAAACAGATAGAGGTGATACAGGCACTAGAAGATTTTGGCATTGAAGTGATTATAGACATATGCAACGACATATACCACACAGGATACATATCAAAATGAACTAAAAGCATCAACTTTCATTGCATTGCCTAAAAAGAATGGTGCAGTTGAATGCAGTGACTTTAGAACAATAAGCCTAATGATCCATGTTACAAAAATCTTGCTAAAAGTTATACAAGGAAGGATTCAGAATAAAATCAGTACTGAATTAGATGAGCAGCAATTTGGATTTAGGAAAAATAGCGGGACAAAAGAAACCATATTCTGCATGAGAACATTAATCGGCAAGTACACAGATGTAAACAAACCAATATATGCCTGCTTCATAGACTACACCAAAGCTTTTGATAGAGTACACCACAAACAACTTATAGAATGCCTAAAAGAGATACATCTAGATGCCATGGACATACGACTAATATGTAATCTATACTGGGAGCAAACATCAATAATAAAATATAACAAAGAGAACTCGACACCCATTGATATAAAAAAAAATGGGAGTAAGACAGGGATGCATCCTATCACCAAGTTTGTTCAATCTATACACTGAGCAAATTTTTTAAAATAGAGATGCCAGGCCTACAAATTAATGGAAAGATAATCAGTAACCTAAGATATGCTGACGATACTGTACTACTAGCAGAAAATCCTGAAGATCTACAACAATTACTTAATGAAATAAACAGGACAAGCAAAAAATATGGACTAGATATGAATATCAAAAAGACTAAAACTATGATCATAAACAAAGAAGATACTCAAACCCCATAAGTGGATATCAAAATAGAAGGAATAGACCTGGAGACAGTTCAGAACTACAACTACCTTGGACATATAATAACCAGTGATGGAAAATGTACAACTGAAATAAACAAAAGAACAGGAATTGCAAAAAGTAATTTTAATGTCAAGAAAAACATACTAACATCAAAACAAATACATGTAACACCAGGGCTAAAACTAAGAATAGCAAAATGTTACATCTTCTCAATATTCCTATATGGTGCAGAAACATGGACATTAGACAAGAAAACAGAACAGAGAATTGAAGCCTTTGAAATGTGGATATATAGAAGAATTGGTAGAATTGGATGGAAGGAAAAGAAAATAAACGATGAAGTCTTAAAACAACTAAAAATGAAAAGAGAACTACAAAACACAATTCAAACAAGACAAATGCTATTTTTGGGCCATGTTAAAAGACACAACAGCCTACTAAAAGTAATCCCGGAGGGGAAAATACAAGGTAAAAGAGGCAGAGGCAGACCAAGACTAACATGGACGAGTAACATCAAAAGATGGACAAATCAGCCTATGACAACCTGCACCATCAAAGCAAGAGACAGAGCAGAATGGCGCTCCATGGTAGCAAACCTTCGTTGCGGAGAAGGCACTCGATGATGATGAGAAGTGCGTAGATCGTCTTTTCTTTGCATCCACCAGTTTCAAATTGTAGTACGACACTGCTACAGGTCTGTTATGGGTTTCCAGTCTACTTTAGGTTCCTGAATTGCTCTCTCTATTTCCAGCATTACTGTTTCCTGTCATTCGTCTAACACATTTCATCTCAGTAGAGGTTATTTTACTTATTGTTCTTGCATCTAGGGTCCAGGTCTGGCATTGGTAGCACAACGTTGGGATGAAGATTGTATTGTATAGTGCTCGTTTTGCCTCCAGAGTTATTTCCTTGTTGGTCAATAGTGGTGATAACTGTCCGATGATTTGACAAGCTTTGTTGCATCTTGATTCTATCTCTGCTGTTTGAGAATTATCGTTTGTCATTAGACTTCCTAGGTATTTGAATTCCTCTACTTGTTTCAGTTGCCTGCCTTCTATAGTTATGTTGATATTCTGTTTATTTTTGGCGACATTCATGACTTCTGTTTTGTTGATGTTGATTTTCATGTTGTATGTTGTGCCTGAGCTGTTAAGCTTGTTTAAGTGTTCTTGTAGGTCTTCACTCTATGACACACTAAACAAGGGAAATAATTTGTGCTATTTTATGTCTAATTTTATGAATAAATATTATTTCCCTTACGCTTCAGCGAGTGGCAGATGGTTTTAGAATGGATATTGAAGGCTATAAATCACTGGAGGCTGTAGAAATGTGGTTTTACAGAAGAATGTTGAGAATACCACGGACAGCTAAGAAGATTAATGAAAACGTTCTGAAAGAGGTCAAAGCAAAAAGAGAGTGAATTTCCAATATTAGGAAGAAACAATCATCATTTTTTTGGCCATGTAATGAGAACAGTCAACAACAGAACTGATACGATGCACTGTAGATAGAAGATTGTGGAGGGACATGATCGCCTACGCCAAGCGGCAGGGTACATGATGATGATGATGAATGAGAAGAATATATCGTAACAACTGGGAAAATTGAGGGACGAAGAGATAGGGAGATGTAAAAAGAAAAGTTACCAGACAGCTTAAGAGAATGACTTGGCAGAATGTCAACAACTAAAATGATAAATAACTGTTGAGATCGAAAGTTGTGGAGAGACATGATCACCTACGCCAGCAGGCAAGGTAATTGATGATGATTGAAGGCTATGAGTGGGGACAGCTATCGCCACTATTGTCCAACAAGGGATATAACTTTGGATGCAAAATGGGCACTCTAAAATACAATCTCCATCCCAACGTTGTGCTACCAATGTCAGTCCTGGACCCTAGATGCAAAAACAACAACAAAACAATAACCTCTGCTGAGATGAAGTGTGTTAGGCGAATGACAGGAAACTGAGAGATAAGATCAGAAATGAAGAACTGATAAAAAAAGCTAGGAATAATCCACGCCATAGAATATATAACGAAACAACAGATAAACTGATATGACCTCATGACAAGGCAGAAGATCAAAACGCAACACAACGAGCCTTCAATAAACGTAGCGAGAACACCATACCTAAGGGACGACCACGAAAAAGATGGATTGACGGAATATTAGAAGCACTAGGAAACAGCAGCAAAGGCCAACAGAAGAGCGAAAGATCATAAATTATACCTCCCCTAGACGCTGAAAGGAAATGAGAATGGAAAGAAAAGAATGAGTGATGAAATTGAAACAACATAATTGAGTTCGATGTTATATATAAAATCTATAATAAATTATAATAACTAATTTTTTATGTTAAACAAACGGGGCACTGAAGTAGTACTGATCACTTTACCCCAAACAATCTTCTGCCGAACGTCTGTTAAAAATAGGGGCACTAACACCATATTCCCTATACATCACGTGGCTCATTTCCTTGTTTTACTTATTTTTGTCTACAATATCATATCTCTACTAATGTTTATCGTTTCTTCAGTTGACGTCCCATCATACATTTCTTCTAAATTGTTGCGGACAATCAGTTATTTCTTATTCGTTTGCCCCAAGTTACTTTTAGATTTTCACTTCACATCACATGACCACAAAATGATGCTTATTTCCCTTGAAGTGCGCAAGAAGGGGCTGTATGTATTGTCTAAGGGTAAGAGAGAAGTGGTAAATGTAAGTTTGGATTAAGTACTGCAATTGTTGTTTTGCGGCTGTGTTGTCTAGAGGTATAACGTCGGCCTCATGACAGTTAGGACCTTGTTTCAAAGCCCACCTGAAGCGGTGGTGATTGTTCAAAAATAGGAAAAGTTAATCCATGATTTCTTTTAAGACGTTACTCTCCCCTGATAATTCGGGTAGTGAGACTCGATGGCTAGCCCTCTCGGATAACAGCAATAAACAGGAGGCCCCTTGTGTACTTGCGCACGTTAAAGTACCCTTGCACATTACAATAGAAAAGAGTAGGTTGTAAATATGATCATTGTCAGGGCAAAATTGTCGGTAGAAACCTACCAACACCGTAATAGTGAGTTCGTGCATTTGGGGCAGGACAGTCCGCGAGTTTACTCGACGGTGATATCGGTGCACCTATAGATTCGTCCGGTGCAGTGATGATGTTCCTAACAACAAAACAAACAAATAACCTTTCTTTTACTTTGACTTCCCAAGAATTTGCTTGTTTGTTTGTTTATGGAAGGCCCCGGTATCACTACAAACGAATTAAAATCCATAACTGCTCAACCGCCCGTGCCACCGTAATCATCCGAATCTCATCTCCAAAACAAAGAAAGGTAACTGTAATCCCCATCGTAGCAGTCTCAGCACACGCCAAAAGACATAAGACGAAACCGTGCAGAAAGTGAACACAGCCAACTGTTCCCTTTCATACGATATCATCATTCATCATAAACAATTGGAATATCGAAACATGATCAAAACGGATGAGACACACAGCTCACAGTGTGCACAGAGCACTTAACACTTAACTCAGTAGCTCCTGCAACAAGCCGGACTTTGAATTTGAGGAAACTGCAACAAGGAACACTTTTCATGCATAGCCTTCAATTGTTCCCGCCGCCTATCCACCATATACGGGAAGTTTACTTCCCAATAATATAGAAAGTAAAAGTAAAGTACCCCGTCACGCCAAATGGCGTATAGGGAATATGGTGTTCTATCTATTGACCTTTCGAGCCGTAGCCGGCCCATAGGGCGTAGACCAAGATACACGTTCTCCTATCTGAATTTTTGTTCTAGCAGTTTTCAATTCTTTTAAAGATATTTTATCAAATCACGCCATTTGTCTCTGTTCTGTGCAAGCAGGTATATCTCATTGAGGGAGCCGAATCCTGCTGCTCTTGCCTCTCTCATCAATGTTCTTCTCAGTGTCTCCCTGGGTCTTAATTTTTTTCTCTTATCAGTTGTTTCCCACATGAGGGCTTGCTTTGATATTCGGTTATTATCTCTTCTCATCACATGTCCAACATATGACCATCGTCTTTTCTTTATTACTGGAGATATTAGTGGTTGATTGGCGATTTCTCTAATTTCCTCGTTTGTTATATGATGTTAGTGACCATAAATTTTACAGACCTTCAGCACATGATTTTGTGGGGTAATGTGATCGGTATTACGCCCGTGCCGCTTTACTTTCCCAGAAAAAAATCAAGTACCCATTTAAGGCTGCGTGAACCGGAAGCCGTTGGTTGGGATCGAACCCTACCTCTTATCCTTTGTAGTCCAGTTCGCTAACCACTAAGCTATCGCGGCTACCTTTCCAAGAATATATTTGTTGCTATTTTAGCAGACGATATATTGTTCTTTGTTTTTTTTTCAGTTGTTTATTTGTCATTTTTTTCTGAGTGCTGTAAACATACCTCTTCCTCCCATTATTCGCTGATTATCGCCTCGGAAGTTTCCCTCTATAATAATATTCATTTACTATTATTTGTCTCCTGCAATGAGGATAACATGTCGACAAAACTAAACTAAATTACACTAAATTAATATACACTAAACTAAACTAAATTACACTAAACTAAACTCTTGATCGCTGAGGCAGTGTTGATGATGACTATCAATTACCTCAATAAATCTGCGCATGTCACATAACTTTGTGCACTTACGACGCCAAGATATCTCCATTCAGACATTACTTTCTTAATTTTATTTTTTAATTCCTGCCAATCATTAACAGTTCTATGGGTCAAGTACACATTTACACAAATTGCAATACCTACAACGATCTCTTGTGTCATCAGTCATATTACCATAAAGCGACCTTGTCAGTGGACTTTACCCACGCATTTTGGAAAATGCTGTGACTACTGGTGGAGCGGGTATATGGGACCTTCCTGACTGCATTGAAACTGGTTCCATGGATAGAATATAATATAATAGAATAGTGTATGTATGAGACAGATAGACAGTAAGACAAAGAGAGATCATTATCAAGTACCGGGCCTTCTGGCGCAAGTGATCATGTCTCTCCACAACATTCGATCTCGGCAGCTATTTATCATTTCTGTTGTTGACCTTCTGCCAAGACATTCTCTTAAGATGTCTTGTATTTTTTCTCTTTGTTTTCCTCTATCTCTTCGTCCCTCAATTTTTCGAGCTGTTACAATATATTCCAGCTATTCTCTTCTCATTACATGGCCAATAAATGATGATTGTTTCTTTCTAATATTGGAAATTAGCTCTCATTTTGATTTGACCTCTTTCAGAACATTTTCATTACTCTTCTTAGCTGTCCATGGTATTCTCAACATTCTTCTGTAAAACCACATTTCTACAGACTCCAGGGATTTTCTTGTTTTTTGTTGTAATATTGTCCGTGATTCACATCTAGATGTTAAGACTGGCTCTACATAACATTTAAAAACACCTTTTCTTATTTCTATTGTCAAAAATGGATTGCTCAGTATCCTACAAGATACCGCCTTGAAAATGAAAGTCCTCTAATTGAATCTCATGCAATTTTTATTTAAACAGTGATTTTTTATGATAATCTACATTACAGTCATTTTTTTCAATAGTAATTTTTGGTGGTATTCCATTTTGGAATAACTATTTTAAATCAGTAATTCCGTATTCCGCTAGGAGATACCTTTTCAGTTTTCCAGACTGTATTGAAACTTTTCTACAGATGTTTCAACTTATAAAGCTTTCAACATCACAGTTGAAATATTATTATCACATGCGACCTTGTTGTTAGTGTTGTTAGCTATAAACAGTAAAGGCTCCTCAAAGCTATTCAACATTTAATTATATAAATTAGTATTCTAATTATTAGGTTGGCGCATCTGTATAAAAGTCTCTTAAATGTCTGGGCAGAGAGCGATTAAGGATTTCTGGATTTCTGGATTTCTGGATGGATGGATGGATGGAAAGATTGACAGAAAAATGGACAAACGGACATACTGATAGGTAGATAGATAGCTAGATAGACAGACAGAAAGATAGACAGACTAGACAGACAAACAGACAGACAGACAGACAGACAGACAGATGATAGATAGATAGATAGATAGATAGATAGATAGATAGATAGATAGATAGATAGATAGATAGATAGATAGATGATGATGGATAGATGGATGGATGGATGGATGGATGGATGGATGGATGGATGGATGGATGGATGGATGGATGGATGGATGGATGGATGGATGGATGGATGGATGGATGGATGGATGGATGGATGGATGGATGGATGGATGGATGGATGGATGGATGGATGGATGGATGGATGGATGGATGGATGGATGGATGGATGGATGGTTGGATGATGATGGATGAATGGATGGATGGATGGATGGATGGATGGATGGATGGATGGATGGATGGATGGATGGATGGATGGATAGATGGATAGATAGAATGATAGAATGATAGATAGATAAATAGATAGATAGATAGATAGACAGACAGACAGACAGACAGACAGACAGACAGACAGACAGACAGACAGACAGACAGACAGATGATAGACAGACAGACAGACAGACAGACAGACAGACAGATAGATAGATAGACAGATGGATAGACAAACAGATAGTTAGATAGACAGACAGGCAGACAGATAGACATATAGATAGATAGATAGATAGATAGATAGATAGATAGATAGATAGATAGATAGATAGATAGATAGATAGATAGATAGATAGATAGATAGATAGATAGATAGATAGATAGATAGATAGATAGATAGATAGATAGATAGACAGACAGACAGACAGACAGACAGATAGATAGATAGATAGATAGATAGATAGATAGATAGATAGATAGATAGATAGATAGATAGATAGATAGATAGATAGATAGATAGATAGATAGATAGATAGATAGATAGATAGATAGATAGATAGATAGATAGATAGATAGATAGATAGATAGATAGATAGATAGATAGATAGATAGATAGATAGATAGATAGATAGATAGATAGATAGATAGATAGATAGATAGATAGATAGATAGATAGATAGATAGATAGATAGATAGATAGATAGATAGATAGATAGATAGATAGATAGATAGATAGATAGATAGATAGATAGATAGATAGATAGATAGATAGATAGATAGATAGATAGATAGATAGATAGATAGATAGATAGATAGATAGATAGATAGATAGATAGATAGATAGATAGGTCGGTCGGTTGGTCGTTAGGTAGGTGGAAAGATAGGTAGGTAGGTATGTAGGTAGGTAGGTAGGAAGGTAGGTAGCCGCTCTGCTGGCCGTTCCAACAACACTGTCGGAGTGTTCATATACTGATTCCGTCTGCCCTACACTGATAGAGCGTTTTTCATTCTTTTCCGTCAAAGGAAGCTTTACCTGTCTTCTCCATTCCTGGCGCTACCTTGAACCAATAAGTTGACATCTGTGTTATCATCAGCCTCGTTGTGGCCTTCCTGTGAGAATTGTTCTTTTAAACACCCCCCCCCCACCCCTTTTCCTTTAATCTCATTATCATGAACATCCGCGAGCCCAGAGCAATAAATCCATGGTAGAGGACCACGCCCACCGTCAGAATGCGTTAACAAACCACTGATGTATAATGCCTGGATAATTACACAGCTACAAAGTGTTTTAGTCATGGCAACTTTATCTAATGGATATGATAATTACTTTAGTTAGTCTAGACTTGATTGTACTTTTAATCTTCAAGCATAATTTAGAATATCTGCTTTAATCTCAAAACATGACTTACCTCAATAACAGTACCATGAACAAGTAAGCATTCGACCGAGTAAACAGAGAACGACTGTGAGAGATACTAACAGCATACGGAGTAAACCAACATTTAACCAACCTATTAAAAAATATCTACATCAACAGCAGCTTCACAGCCAGGACAGCAGCAGGCTACACAGACTGCTTTGAAGTTAAAACAGGTGTAAGACATAGGTGTGTACTAACCCAACAATTGTTTATCACATCATCATCATCATCATCATCATGTGCCATACCGGTTGGCGTAGGTGATCGTGTTCCCCCACAATTTTCTATCTACAGTGCATCGTATCAGTTCTGTTGTTGACTGTTTTCCATGCCACGACAACAAGCTATCCAGTATTTTCTCTCTTTGTAGCCCACGATCTCTCTTTCCTTTTATTTTGCCAGCTGTAACCAAGTATTCCAACTTTCCTCTTCTCATGATGTGCCCGAAAAATGTTGATTGTTTTTTTCTGATGTTTTTAAGAGCTCCCTTTTTGTGTTGGACTCTTTGAGAACTTCCTCATTGGTCTTTTTAGCTGTCCAGGGAACTTTCAACATTCTTCTGAGAAATCCCATCTCTGTGGCCTCCAATCGTCTTTTTATTTTTTTGTCCACTGTCCATGATTCGCTTCCATAGGTCAGAATTGGTTCTATATAGCACCGATGAACTCTCTTTCTCGTTTTTATTGACATAGATTTGTTGCATAAGAAATTTTTAACCTTCTGAAATGCTATTTTGGCCTGAGCTATTCTGCTTTTTATTGCTGTTGTGCATCTCCCATCTGATGTTATTATTGTGCCCAAGTATTTGAAACGTTGCACTTGTTTCAGATTTGTCTCGTTTATTTTTATGCTGCATGATGGTGGTGATTGTTTCTTCGATATAACCATTAATTATGTTTATCACATACATGGACTATATATGCAGTTATAATAGTTGTAGTTAGTAGCTGGTCCGGTATCACTGCAAACGAATTAAAATCCATAACTTCTCAACCGCCCGTGCCAGTGGAATCATCTGAATTAACATCTCATCTCATTGAAGGATCCAAACAAAGAAAAGCAGCAGCTCCAGTCACCATCATAGCAGCCACAGCACACGTCAAAAGACAAACGGCCAAGCCGCACCGAAAGTGAACGCAGTCGAACTGCCCCCCGTCATACGATATCATCATTCATCGTAAGCAATTGAAATATCGAAACACCATCCGGATGAAAAACGCAGTTTACGGTATGCGCAGAGCACTAAACTCAGTAGCTCCGGCAGCAAGGAATATGGAAACTGCAACATGGAACACTTTTCAGGCAGGGCCCCAGCGGTTTCTGCCGCCTATCTGCGATATTGACCGGAAGTGAACTGAGTTCTTTCAAGACTTTAACTTCTACCTTCATTCTGATTATGTCGGCAATTTGCGGATCAAACATATTGAGTCACGCAGCACACAACCATCAGTGTGATCTTGTGACTAACCACTTTAAAGTCATTATAATGATCATGCCCTTCATCGCCATAGTAATGCTATTGTTCTTGTAATGATCATGCCCTTCATAACCATAGTACTGCTATTGTTCTTGTAATGATCAAGCCCTTCATCGCCATAGTACTGCTATTGTTCTTGTAATGATCATGCCATTCATCGCCATAGTACTGATATTGTTCTTGTAATGATCATGCGCTTCATCACCATAGTACTGCTATTGTTCTTGTTATGACCATGCCTTTCATCGCCATAGTACTGCTATTGTTCTTGTAATGATCATGCCCTTCATCGCCATAGTACTGCTATTGTTCTTGTAATGATCATGCCCTTCATCGCCATAGTACTGCTATTGTTCTTGTAATGAGCATGCCCTTCATCACCATAGTACTGCTATTGTTCTTGTAATGAACATGCCCTTCATTGCCATAGTACTGCTATTGTTCTTGTAATGATCATGCCCTTCATCACCATAGTACTGCTATTGTTCTTGTAATGATCATGCCCTTCATCACCATAGTACTGCTATTGTTCTTGTAATGATCATGCCCTTCATCACCATAGTACTGCTATTGTTCTTGTAATGATCATGCCCTTCATCGCCATAGTACTGCTATTGTTCTTGTAATGATCATGCCCTTCATCGCCTTAGTTTGGCTATTGTTCTTGTAATGATCATGCCCTTCATCGCCATTGTACTGCTATTGTTCTTGTAATGATCATGCCTTTCATCACCGTTGTTCTGCTATTGTTCTTGTAATGATCATGCCTCATCACCATAGTACTGCTATTGTTCTTGTTATGATCATGCCCTTCATTACCCTAGTACTGCTATTGTTCTTGTAATGATCATGCCCTTCATCACCATAGTACTGCTATTGTTCATGTAATGATCATGCCTTTCATCACCATAGTACTGCTATTGTTCTTGTAATGATCATGCCCTTTATCACCATAGTACTGCTATTGTTCTTTTAATGATCATGCCCTTCATCACCATAATACTGCTATTATTGTTGTAATGATCATGCCCTTCATCGCCATAGTGCTGCTATTGTTCTTGTAATGATCATGCCCTTCACCGCCATAGTACTGCTATTGTACTTGTAATGATCATGCCCTTCATCGTCATAGTACTGCTATTGTTCTTGTAATGATCATGCCCTTCATCGCCATAGTACTGCTATTGTTCTTGTAATGATCATGCCCTTTATCGCCATAGTACTGCTATTGTTCTTATAATGATCATGCCCTTCATCACCATAGTACTGCTATTGTTCTTGTTATGATCATGCCCTTCATCGCCATAGTACTGCTATTGTTCTTGTAATGATCATGCCCTTCATCGCCATAGTACTACTATTGTTCTTGTAATGATCATGCCTTTCATCACCATAGTACTGCTATTGTTCTTGTAATGATCATGCCCTTTATCGCCATAGTACTGCTATTGTTCTTGTAATGATCATGCCCTTCATCACTATAGTACTGCTATTGTTCTTGTTATGATCATGCCCTTCATCGCCATAGTACTGCTATTGTTCTTGTAATGATTATGCCCTTCATCGCCATAGTACTGCTATTGTTCTTGTAATGATCATGCCCTTCATCGCCATAGTTCTGATATTGTTCTTGTAATGATCATGCCCTTCATCGCTATAGTACTGCTATTGTTCTTATGTATCGGATATCACTACACAAAGAGGGCTACACATCGGATCTCACTACCCAGAGAGGGCTAGACATCCGATCTCACTACCCAGAGAAGGCTAGACATCGGAGCTCATTACCCAGAGAGGGCTAGACATCCGATCTCACTACCCAGAGAAGGCTAGGCATCGGATCTCACTACCCAGAGACGGCTAGACATCGGATCTCAATGCCCTGAGAGGGCTAGACATAGGATCTCACTACCAAAGGTGGGCAAGACATCGGATTTTACTGCCCAGAGAGGGCAAGACATCGGATCTTATTACCCAGAGAGGGCTAGAAATCCGATCTCACTACCAAAAGTGGGCTAGACATAGGATCTCACTACCCAGAAAGAGCTAGACATGGGATCTCACTACCAAAAGAGGGCTAGACTTCGAATCTCACTACCCAGCGAAGGCTAGACATCGGATCTCACTACCCCGGGCTAGACATGGGATCTCACTACCCAGAGAGGGCTAGACATCGGAGCTCATTACCCAGAGAGGGCTAGACATCGGATCTCACTACCCAGGGCTAGACATGGGATCTCACTACCCAGAGAGGGCTAGACATCGGAGCTCATTACCCAGAGAGGGCTAGACATCCGATCTCACTACCCAGAGAAGGCTAGACATCGGATCTCACTACCCAGAGACGGCTAGACATCGGATCTCAATGCCCAGAGAGGGCTAGACATAGGATCTCACTACCAAAGGTGGGCAAGACATCGGATTTTACTGCCCAGAGAGGGCAAGACATCGGATCTTATTACCCAGAGAGGGCTAGAAATCCGATCTCACTACCAAAAGTGGGCTAGACATAGGATCTCACTACCCTGAGAGGGCTAGATATCGGATCTCACTACCAAAAGTGGGCTAGACATAGGATCTCACTACCCTGAGAGGGCTAGATATCGGATCTCACTACCCAGAAAGAGCTAGACATGGGATCTCACTACCAAAAGAGGGCTAGACTTCGAATCTCACTACCCAGCGAAGGCTAGACATCGGATCTCACTACCCAGAGAGGGCTAGACATGGGATCTCACTACCCAGAAAGGGCTAGACATCAGATCCCACTACCCAGGGCTAGACATGGGATCTTACTAACCAGGGAGGGCTAGACATCAGATCTCACTACCCAGGGCTAGACATGGGATCTCACTACCCAGGGCTAGACATCGGATCTCACTACCCAGGGAGTGCTAGACATCAGATCTCACTACCCAGGGCTAGACATCTGATCTCACTACCCAAGGCTAGACATCAGATCTCACTACCCAGGGCTAGACATCAGATCTCACTACCCAGAGAGGGCTAGACATCAGATCTCACTACCCAGGGCTAGACATCAGATCTCACTACCCAGGGCTAGACTTCAGATCTCACTACCCAGGGCTAGACATCAGTTCTCACTACCCATGGCTAGACATCATATCTCACTACCCCGGGCTAGACATCATATCTCACTACCAAGGGCTAGACATCAGATCTCACTACCCAGGGCTAGACATCAGATCTCACAACCCAGAGAGGGCTAGACATCAGATCTCACTACCCAGAGATCAGGGGAGGGTAAAGCCACGGCTTCGTTTTTTATTTTTATTTTTTTTTATTTCTCACCACCTGAGGTGGTAATCGAACCTGGGACCTTCTTTTCTAGAGGTCGACGTCTTACCCACCCCAACACCCTCCTCACAATTCTTGTCAAAGCGCCTCCCGACCACTATCGATCGGAAAGTCGCACTTGGAAAAGTGGTTTGAGGACAGCCAGGACTGGTTATATAACCTTTGGAATAAATTCATAGCCCCAACTGTTATTAACATGCATTTTGAATACGGCAAATAAGCGGCAGTAACCACTGAGGCTCAGTCTGAAAATTCCTTTTTGCTTTTCTCATATTCCAAGTCCGACTTGTTGACAGAGCTACTAAGTTTAGTGTTCTGTGTACACTGTGAGCTGTTTTTTTTTTCATTCACATTGTGTTTTGATATTTTCCGATTGCTTACAATGAATGATGATATCGTATGACGGACAGTTCAGCGGCTTTCACTTTCGGTTTCGCTTCGCCTTATATCTTTTGGCATGTGCTGTAGCTGCCATGCTGGAGACTGAAGCTGCCCTTCTTTGTTTGGATCCTTCAATGAGATAAGATTTAATTCGGGTGATTCCACTGGCACCGGTGGTTGAACAATTATGGATTTTAATTCGATTGCAATGAAACCGGGGCCTTCGACTAAATATAACCATAATCATAACATGAATTTCTACCCATGTATGTTATCAAAACACTTTCAACATTACGTGTACCATTCACAGTTTGTTTTCCTCTCAGAGCGGCAGGTACGTTCAAATTATGAAAACTTGCCTATATTTATTTATCAAGCCGTCTTGAACTCAGTGTATTCCCCTCGCTCTTGAAACTAGGATTTTATGGAAATGATTTTACTTTGAGACACCAAACAGAAAACGTTACATTTTTAATTAAAGCAAACATTTATCCAGTAATTATCATCATCATCAAGTACCGGGCCTGCTGACGTAGGTGATCATGTCTATTCACAACTTTCGATCTCGACAGTTATTTATCATTTCTGTTGTTGACCTTCTGCCAAGCCATTCTCTTAAGCTGCCTGGTATTTTTTCTCTTTGCTTTCCTCTATCTCTTCGTCTCTCAATTTTTCCAGTTGTTACAATATATTCCAGTTGTTCTCTTCTCATTACATTGCCAAAAATGATAATTATTTCTTCCTAATATTAAAAATTAGCTCTCTTTTTGTTTGCCCTCTTTAAGAACGTTTTCATTGCTCTTTTCAGCTGTCCATGGTATTCTCAACATTCTTCTGTAAAACCACATTTCTACAGACTCAAGTGATTTTCTTGTCTGTTGTCCTCTTGTCCATGTTTCACATCGATATGTTAAGACTGACTCTACATAACATTTAAGAACTCTTTTTCTTGTTTCTATTGTCAAAAATTGATTGCATAGTATCTTCCTCATTTTCTGGAAAGCTGTATTTGCCTGAGCCATTCTGCGTCTCACCTCTTTTGTACATCTTCCGTCTGAGGTTAACAAAGTTCCCAAATATTTAAATTAATTTACCTGTTTTAATATTGTTCCACTTGTCTTTATTTTGTACTGAGGTGATGTCTTTTTCTTTGTTGTTACCATACTTCTGTCTTTTTGCTATTAAGGCTGGTCGTGATTTCTATCGTGGCGAAAGAAGTTACGACTGTGGTGTTCTGTTGCCTTCCGATATCAAAATGCTGTCACAATTGTGAGTGATATCAAAACGCTTCCACAAGTGTGAGTGATATCAAAACGTTTCCACAATTGTGAGTGATATCAAAACGCTTCCACAATTGTGAGTGATATCAAAACGTTTCCACAATTGTGAGTGATATCAAAACGTTTCCACAATTGTGAGTGATATCAAAACGTTTCCACAATTGTGAGTGATATCAAAACGTTTCCACAATTGTGAGTGATATCAAAACGTTTCCACAATTGTGAGTGATATCAAAACGCTTCCACAATTGTGAGTGATATCAAAACGTTTCCACAATTGTGAGTGATATCAAAACGTTTCCACAATTGTGAGTGATATCAAAACGTTTCCACAATTGTGAGTGATATCAAAACGCTTCCACAATTGTGAGTGATATCAAAACGCTTCCACAATTGTGAGTGATATCAAAACGCTTCCACAATTGTGAGTGATATCAAAACGCTTCCACAATTTTGTGTGATATCAAAACGCTTCCACAATTTTGTGTGATATCAAAACGCTTCCACAATTGTGAGTGATATCAAAACGCTTCCACAATTGTGAGTGATATCAAAACGCTTTCACAATTGTGAGTGATATCAAAACGCTTTCACAATTGTGAGTGATATCAAAACGCTTCCACAATTTTGTGTGATATCAAAACGCTTCCACAATTTTGTGTGATATCAAAACGCTTTCACAATTGTGAGTGATATCAAAACGCTTCCACAATTTTGTGTGATATCAAAACGCTTCCACAATTGTGAGTGATATCAAAACGCTTCCACAATTGTGAGTGATATCAAAACGCTTCCACAATTTTGTGTGATATCAAAACGCTTCCACAATTTTGTGTGATATCAAAACGCTTCCACAATTTTGTGTGATATCAAAACGCTTCCACAATTTTGTGTGATATCAAAACGCTTCCACAATTTTGTGTGATAACAAAACGCTTCCACAATTTTGTGTGATATCAAAACGCTTCCACAATTTTGTGTGATATCAAAACGCTTCCACAATTTTGTGTGATATCAAAACGCTTCCACAATTTTGTGTGATATCAAAATGCTTCCACAATTTTGTGTGATATCAAAACGCTTCCACAATTTTGTGTGATATCAAAACGCTTCCACAATTTTGTGTGATATCAAAACGCTTCCACAATTTTGTGTGATATCAAAACGCTTCCACAATTGTGAGTGATATCAAAACGCTTCCACAATTGTGAGTGATATCAAAACGCTTCCATAATTGTGAGTGATATCAAAACGCTTCCACAATTTTGTGTGATATCAAAACGCTTCCACAATTTTGTGTGATATCAAAACGCTTCCACAATTTTGTGTGATATCAAAACGCTTCCACAATTTTGTGTGATATCAAAACGCTTCCACAATTTTGTGTGATATCAAAACGCTTCCACAATTTTGTGTGATATCAAAACGCTTCCACAATTTTGTGTGATATATCAAAACGCTTCCACAATTTTGTGTGATATCAAAACGCTTCCACAATTTTGTGTGATATCAAAACGCTTCCACAATTTTGTGTGATATCAAAACGCTTCCACAATTTTGTGTGATATCAAAACGCTTCCACAATTTTAGGTGATATCAAAACGCTTCCACAATTTTGTGTGATATCAAAACGCTTCCACAATTTTGTGTGATATCAAAACGCTTCCACAATTTTGTGTGATATCAAAACGCTTCCACAATTTTGTGTGATATCAAAACGCTTTCACAATTTTGTGTGATATCAAAACGCTTCCACAATTTTGTATGATATCAAAACGCTTCCACAATTGTGAGTGATATCAAAACGCTTTCACAATTTTGTGTGATATCAAAACGCTTCCACAATTGTGAGTGATATCAAAACGCTTCCACAATTGTGAGTGATATCAAAACGCTTCCACAATTTTGTGTGATATCAAAACGCTTCCACATTTTTGTGTGATATCAAAACGCTTCCACAATTGTCAGTGATATCAAAACGCTTCCACAATTGTCAGTGATATCAAAACGCTTTCACAATTTTGTGTGATATCAAAACGCTTCCACAATTGTGAGTGATATCAAAACGCTTCCACAATTGTGAGTGATATCAAAACGCTTCCACAATTGTGAGTGATATCAAAACGCTTCCACAATTTTGTGTGATATCAAAACGCTTCCACAATTTTGTGTGATATCAAAACGCTTCCACAATTTTGTGTGATATCAAAACGCTTCCACAATTGTGAGTGATATCAAAACGCTTCCACAATTTTGTGTGATATCAAAACGCTTCCACAATTGTGAGTGATATCAAAACGCTTCCACAATTGTGAGTGATATCAAAACGCTTTCACAATTGTCAGTGATATCAAAACGCTTTCACAATTGTGAGTGATATCAAAACGATTTCACAATTGTCAGTGATATCAAAACGCTTCCACAATTGTGAGTGATATCAAAACGCTTCCACAATTGTGAGTGATATCAAAACGCTTTCACAATTTTGTGTGATATCAAAACGCTTCCACAATTTTGTGTGATATCAAAACGCTTCCACAATTTTGTGTGATATCAAAACGCTTTCACAATTTTGTGTGATATCAAAACGCTTTCACAATTGTGAGTGATATCAAAACGCTTCCACAATTGTGAGTATTATCAAAACGCTTCCACAATTTTGTGTGATATCAAAACGCTTCCACAATTTTGTGTGATATCAAAACGCTTCCACAATTTTGTGTGATATCAAAACGCTTTCACAATTTTGTGTGATATCAAAACGCTTCCACAATTTTGTGTGATGTCAAAACGCTTCCACAATTTTGTGTGATATCAAAACGCTTCCACAATTTTGTGTGATATCAAAACGCTTTCACAATTTTGTGTGATATCAAAACGCTTTCACAATTTTGTGTGATATCAAAACGCTTCCACAATTTTGTGTGATATCAAAACGCTTTCACAATTTAGTGTGATATCAAAACGCTTCCACTATTTTGTTCGATATCAAAACGCTTCCACAATTTTGTGTGATATCAAAACGCTTTCACAATTTTGTGTGATATCAAAACGCTTTCACAATTTTGTGTGATATTAAAACGCTTTCACAATTTTGCGAGCTATCAAAATGTTTTTACAATGTTTTGAGCTATCAAAATGTTTTTACAATGTTTTGAGCTATCAACATGTTTTTACAATGTTTTGAGCTATCAAAATGTTTTCACAATTTTGTGTGATATCAAAACGCTTTCACAAATTTGTGCGATATCAAAACGCTTTCACAATTTTGTATGATATCAAAATGCTTTCACTTTTTCTGCTATTAAAATCTTTTTACGCCTGGTGTGTGTTATCAAAATGCGTCACTATTCTACATGCAAACACAATGTATCTGTTCCTATAATTGTTGGAAGTTAAGTTATGTAAGTGGTTCCTACATGTCACACAACGTAATGAGAATACGATCCTAGAGGCAGTATGTCAATGAAGAACGACACATTATATTGACCGTGTGGTCGGTAATACGCCTGGTCGCCGTAGTTTCTAACAAAGAAACATCGTATACCTATTTTTATATACTCTGTGAACCTTGAAAACATGCCTGATTGAATAAAATAAAAAGCCAAATCAGAACCAAACTCGGCACCATGTGGTCAATCTTTCTTCTTTTCTCTTTTCACTGATACCGAAAGGTGTCGTGGTTATATCATTTGTCGTTCTTGAGCTGCTCGAACTGTCTGAATTAGTGGTTTTCCTTTGTTGTTACATGTCTCTGTCACTGCAGCTATCCATCTCCTTCTGGGTCTTCCTCTTGGTCTTTTTCCATGCATTCTCGAGAAGAACGCCCTTGATGGTGATCGGTGAGGATTCATTCTGACCAGGTGGCCGAACCATTTAATTTGTTGTTGCTCTGTATATTTTCGGCAGGGTTTTATTCCTACCATTTTTCTTATAGTTTCATTTGGTATTCTATCTCTTCTTGTGTTGTTTGTTACTTTTCTCAAGCATCGCATCTCACATGTATTGATCTTTCTTAATTGTGATTTAGAAAGGGTCCATGTTTGATTTTCACAGCACAAAGTTGGTACGAAAATGCTATTTTCCATGTGACACCAAATGGTCGATAACTAAACGCATTAGCCACTTAACCACAACGAGTTTATAATGTTGGTAATCTCACTCAAATTTGCTTTTTACTTCATTTCTCGGCTATCTAGCATGAATGAGAGTGACCACAAGAGAGGGAATATGTCGGCATTCTACAGAATAGGTCTGGGAAGTGTCAACACCGGTAGCTTCCTAGCTAGGCAGGATATGTACGTGTTACAAGAGCAGTACTGGAAGATGAGGACCATCAAGGAGATCATGAAGCTGTTGGGCCATGAAAACGTAAGTGATTAGGTACAGACAGCTTCTGGGGAAACCTGCGCGCCATTCTGCTAACGGGACAGTTAAGTTTCACGCCTGCGAGTATAATGGCTGACACAAGCCTACCCACAACCGTTTCTTCTGGAAAATCTCAACATGTCACGCTAATAGAGTTAAGCAGACTTCGTCTAGAGGTGTCTGTCAGTTAGATCACCTAACATTAACACTGTATGTATATATTTCATGGTGTTTCCGTCCGATTCAACCATTTCTATTGTTAAATATAGAATATAGGTGTTATGTAGAGCCAATTCTGAACAATGGATGCATATCATGGACAATAATCAAAGAAATAAAAACACGATTAAATTAAGAAAAAAAAACAAATCTATGTCATAGAAGGGAGAAAGAGAGTGCATCGGTGCTAAATAGAACAAATTCTGACCTATGGAGCGAATCATGGACAATAATCAAAGAAATGAAAAGACGATTAGAGGCCAACTGCCAAATACAGGGAAAGTGAGATCGTAAATGACAAAGAGAGAAAATACTAGATAGCTTACAATATACTGATACGATGCACGGTGGATAGAGGATTGTAACATGTTCGCCTACGCCAACCGGTATGGCACATGGTGATGATGATTGTTAAATAATTGAAATGAGATTTCTCCGAAAACTGCTTTATGATTTACATCTGCGCTGCGACTCATCAGTTAAGCTTAGCCCGATACCATATCAAGTCGACAACAACTATTTCCTATATTAATACTGCTGTGATATCATATTATCTTGTGACCTCACAGACTTACCTGCTCTAATTTCTCTATTTCTCTATTACTCTACTATCGCATCTAACATCAATACCGCATTTTTCTATTTCTCTAATGTCGTACGTAACATCACTGAATCAAATTCTATTTATCACTACCATCCGTCTATGGAACAATTCCTCCAATACATGTATTTGTTAACAATCTCCTTCTTGAAAATAGAACTTCACTTTTCTCTACTATTCATCACTGGCACATTTTTTCCCCCAAATTATCTATTTTCTCTACTATTCATAATTGGCTCATTTTTTGCCTCAAATTATCTATTTTCTCTACTATTCATAATTGGCTCATTTTTTGCCTCAAATCATCTATTTTCTCTTCTGTTTACAATTGACTCAGGCAAAAGCAGCTTTCCAAAAAAGGAGGAAGATACTATGCAACCCATTTTTGACAATAGTAACAAGAAAAAGAGTTCTTAAATGTTATATAGAGCCAGTCTTACCATATGGATGCGAATCATGGAGAATAGGACAACAGACAAAAAAATCACTGGAGTCTGTAGAAATATGGTTTTACAGAAGAATGTTGAGAGTACCATGGGCAGCTAAGAAGAGTAATTAAGATATTCTGAGAGAGGTCAAGGCAAACAAGAGAGCTCATTTTCAATATTAGGAAGAAACAATCATCATTTTTTGGTTATGTAATGAGAAGAGAATAGCTGAAATATTTTGTAACAACTGGAAAAATTGAGGGACGAGGATATAGAGGGAAGCAAAGAGAAAAGATACCAGACAACTTAAGAGAATGGCTTGGCAGAAGGTCAACAACAGAAATGATAAATAACTGTCGTGATCGAAAATTGTGGAGAGACATGATCACCTACGCCAGCAGGCTTAGTAATTGATGATGATGAGGATATATATATTTGTGGCCCTTTTCGTCTTGTCAGACAGTTTAATAGAGGCTATTGTATATTTGGTCTTCTCTCATGGCTGATTCTTTCAATGTTTCAGCGTTCTTCCCCATTTCACTTTGTCTACTCTGCCTGGGCACGGAATATAAAGATTGTACTTTACCCAGTCTCCCTCTCGACTTCGTTTCAACGATTGTACTTTACCCAGTCTCCCTCTCGACTTCGTTTCAACGATTGTACTTTGCCCAATCTCCCTCTCGACTTCGTTTCAACGATTGTACTTTACCCAATCTCCCTCTCGACTTCGTTTCAACGATTGTACTTTACCCAATCTCCCTCTCGACTTCGTTTCAACGATTGTACTTTACCAAATCTCCCTCTCGACTTCGTTTCAACGATTGTACTTTACCCAATCTCCCTCTCGACTTCGTTTCAAGAATTTCCGAATGAGGGACGAGGTCCATACTTTCGGAATTGAAAGAAGGTGTAGGAGATACAGAAAGAAGGTTAGCGCATTCTGCTGTCCCTTAAGATCCCTCCTTCCGAATTTTTACTAATGGTGTACTCACATAACCTTCGATTCTAAATAGAATCTAGTCAACAAGGTAGTAGATGGTTTTGAGATTCAAGTTTCGCTTCTTCTAGACGGGCTGTCGGATAGACGAATAACACAAAGTTATTCATGCTGCCCACGTACATACGGCCTTTCTTCGAAAACAATAACAAAAACAAAACAAAAAAAACAGACTGACGGACACACAAAGAGAAATGTAATAGAATCTAACTACATTATCATCATCATCAAGTACCGGGCCTGCTGGCGTAGGTGATCTTGTCTCTCCACAACTTTCAATCACGACAGTTATTTATCATTTCTGTTGTTGAACTTCTGCCAAGCCATTTTCCTTAAGCTGTCTGGTATATTTTCTCTTTGCTTCCCTCTATCTCTTCGTCCCTCAATTTTCCCAGTTGTTAAAATACATCACAGCTGTTCTCTTCTCATTACATGGCCACAAAATGATGGTTTCTTCCTAATATTGGAAATTAGCTCTCTTTTTGCTTTGGCATCTTTCAGAACATTTTCATTACTCTTCTTAGCTGTCCATGGTATTCTCAACATTCTTTTGTAAACCACATTTCTACAGACTCCAGTGATTTTCTTGTCTGTTGTCCTATTGTCCATGATTCACATCCATATGTTAAGATTGGCTCTACATAATATTTAAGAACTCTTTTTCTTGTTTCTATTGTCAAAAATGGATTGCATAGTAGAAGTCTTCCTCATTTTTTGAAATGCTGCTTTTGCCTGAGCCATTCTGCATCTCACCTCTGTTGTACATCTTCCGCCGAGATTAAAATTGTTCCCAGATATTTAAATTCATGTATCTGTTTTAATATTGTTACAATTGTCTTTATTTTGCACTGAGGTCATGTCTTCTTCTGTGTTGTTACCATTACTTCTGTCTTTCTGCTATTAAGGCTGAGTCCTTTATTTTTGCTTTCTTTCACTATAATGTCTAACATTTCTTGTGACTCATTTTCAACTACATTATAGGAAGTGACTAAAACTAGTGGAAATAAGGAATAACAAATATTGGGAGGAAACTTCGCTTAGGTAGGGATCCAATGTCTTCGCTGTACGAGTGTCTGACGAGGAATGAGAAAAGACCAGTGACGAAGTGTTCATCTCTATGCTTTTGTTGTTGTTTTCCCAGGACAGATGTACCTAGACCGAACCGTCAACATTTCTTTATTGTTCTCCCATGTGATGCTGCAACAATACACTGTGTTCAACAAGCTTCTCATAAAATAAGAATACCTCAAGATAACAAACTTCTAACGTCGATGCTTTGACCTTTTTGTTGTGTAACAGCGCTTTGAGCAAGAGCTATGTCAACGGGAGTTGTACTCCTGGTAGGCCGAGCCAAGCTGGACAGGTCTAAACTGGTAGTGTCAGACAAAAATTGACACCCTGGCCTTCCAGACTGGAGTTGTGCATGGGGTCAGCAGCAGCGCAGACACAAACAGCAAGCAACAGAACTGCAGCAACACAAATGCAAACGGAACTATGTTTGGGTAAGAACTACCCTGACAAAAATAGGAATGAAGATGAAGAGTAGAAAATGGGAATGGATTGGCCACACATTGCGAAGATCACAAAGCAATATTGCAAGACAGTTAATGATCTGGAATCCTCTAGGAACTAGGAAAGGTGGATGACCCAAGCAGACCTGGAGGAAAACCTGCAGACAGATGTCAGGAATGCAAGATGGCAGTGACCTCAGTTGTAGAAGATAACAGAAGACCTGGTCTGTTGACAGAGTTGTAGCCCATTGTTCCACCAAAAAGCTGCAAGTCACGTCAAAGGTATACTGAACATATAGTTATCGAGTGGCTGATATACTTTATTCCACGAATTGTGTATATTTATTACTTAACATTTCTTAATCATTATCACCAGGTCGGATGTGCTTTGCAGAACGTTGCATTCACCACAGCTCGTTTGAAATAATCACTGTCTCTAACCGGATCTTCCACTTCTTCTGTTGTGATGTTCAAGGTCTCTTTGATTTCTCGAAACCATTTTATTCTTGGTCTGCCCCTGAAGCGTTGTCATGGAATGATGCCTTCCATTATTATTCATTCCAGCCCATTTTTGAGAGATACGATCAGAAATAAAGAACTGAGAAAACAGCCAGGAATAGCCTCCGCCATTGAATATATAAATAAACAACAGATAAAATGGTTTGGCCACGTGACACCGCAGTAAAGATCAAAACACAACCAATACCAGACCCAAGGGTCGACCGCGAAAATGATGGATCGACTGAATACTAGAAGCACTAGGAAACATAACTGCAGAAGAAACGAACAGAAGAGCAAAAGACCGCAAATTATATCTCCCCTCGACGCTGAAAGGCAGATGAGGAAGGAAAGAGGAGGAAGAAGAGGCTCTTCTGTAATATCGGGTTCCTTTTCCCTTCGATCCTTACTCGCCTGGCCAAACTAGGCAGGTTAGTCTGTTTCTAGATAGCAAGCAGTAGCAGTAGTAATAGCAGTAGTAGTAGATGTAGTAGTAGGTGAATCACCGTTGGTAGTTGTAGTAGAAGTAGCAGAAGTCGTAGTAGTAGTATCAGGAGTAGTAGTAGTTGTAGTAGTAGAAATAGTAGTATAGTAGCAGTAATAGTTGTAGAATCACCACTAGCTGTAATAGAAGAAATTGTAGTAGTAGTAGTGGTAGTAGTAATAGTAGTATTAGAAGTAGCAGCAGTTGCAGTAATAGTAGAAGTAGTAGAATCACCACTAACAGTAGTAGTAGCTGCAGAAGTAGCAGTAAAACTACTGGTAGTTGCGATAATTGTAACAGGTAGTAGAAGCAGTATTAGCAGTAATTGTAGTAGTAAAATTAGAATTAGTATATGTAGTTGTACTAGTAGTAGTAATTGAAGTGTCAACAGTACCAGTAATAACACGAAAATCTAGTTGTTGTATATTAGTATTATTATAGATGATGGTGATATTACAATGTAGTAGGAGTACTGGTAGAACCATCAGCATTGGCGGTATATGGTGTTGTAGTGGTAGTACTAGTAGCACTGGTGGTAGCAATAGTAGTAGTAGTGATAATAGAAATAGTGGAAATAGCAGGGTTAATAGTAGTAGTGATAATAGAAATAGTGGAAATAGCAGTGTTAATAGTAGTAGTGATAATAGAAATAGTGGAAATAGCAGGGTTAATAGTAGTAGTGATAATAGAAATAGTGGAAATAGCAGGGTTAATAGTAGTAGTGATAATAGAAATAGTGGAAATAGCAGTGTTAATAGTAGTAGTGATAATAGAAATAGTGGAAATAGCAGTGTTAATAGTAGTAGTGATAATAGAAATAGTGGAAATAGCAGGGTTAATAGTAGTAGTGATAATAGAAATAGTGGAAATAGCAGGGTTAATAGTAGTAGTGATAATAGAAATAGTGGTAATAGCAGTGTTAATAGTAGTAGTGATAATAGAAATAGTGGAAATAGCAGTGTTAATAGTAGTAGTGATAATAGAAATAGTGAAAATAGCAGGGTTAATAGTAGTAGTGATAATAGAAATAGTGAAAATAGCAGGGTTAATAGTAGTAGTGATAATAGAAATAGTGGAAATAGCAGTGTTAATAGTAGTAGTGATAATAGAAATAGTGGAAATAGCAGGGTTAATAGTAGTAGTGATAATAGAAATAGTGGAAATAGCAGTGTTAATAGTAGTAGTGATAATAGAAATAGTGGAAATAGCAGTGTTAATAGTAGTAGTGATAATAGAAATAGTGGAAATAGCAGTGTTAATAGTAGTAGTGATAATAGAAATAGTGGAAACAGCAGTGTTAATAGTAGTAGTGATAATAGAAATAGTGGAAATAGCAGTGTTAATAGTAGTAGTGATAATAGAAATAGTGGAAATAGCAGTGTTAATAGTAATAGTGATAATAGAAATAGTGGAAATAGCAGTGCTAATAGTAGTAGTGATAATAGAAATAGTGGAAATAGCAGTGTTAATAGTAGTAGTGATAATAGAAATAGTGGAAATAGCAGGGTTAATAGTAGTAGTGATAATAGAAATAGTGGAAATAGCATTGTTAATAGTAGTAGTGATAATAGAAATAGTGGAAATAGCAGTGTTAATAGTAGTAGTGATAATAGAAATAGTGGAAACAGCAGTGTTAATAGTAATAGTGATAATAGAAATAGTGGAAATAGCATTGTTAATAGTAGTAGTGATAATAGAAATAGTGGAAATAGCAGTGTTAATAGTAGTAGTGATAATAGAAATAGTGGAAATAGCAGTGTTAATAGTAGTAGTGATAATAGAAATAGTGGAAATAGCAGTGTTAATAGTAGTAGTGATAATAGAAATAGTGGAAATAGCAGTGTTAATAGTAGTAGTGATAATAGAAATAGTGGAAATAGCAGTGTTAATAGTAGTAGTGATAATAGAAATAGTGGAAATAGCATTGTTAATAGTAGTAGTGATAATAGAAATAGTGGAAATAGCAGTGTTAATAGTAGTAGTGATAATAGAAATAGTGGAAATAGCAGGGTTAATAGTAGTAGTGATAATAGAAATAGTGGAAATAGCAGGGTTAATAGTAATAGTGATAATAGAAATAGTGGAAACAGCAGTGTTAATAGTAATAGTGATAATAGAAATAGTGGAAACAGCAGTGTTAATAGTAATAGTGATAATAGAAATAGTGGAAATAGCATTGTTAATAGTAGTAGTGATAATAGAAATAGTGGAAATAGCAGTGTTAATAGTAGTAGTGATAATAGAAATAGTGGAAATAGCAGTGTTAATAGTAGTAGTGATAATAGAAATAGTGGAAATAGCAGTGTTAATAGTAGTAGTGATAATAGAAATAGTGGAAATAGCAGTGTTAATAGTAATAGTGATAATAGAAATAGTGGAAATAGCAGTGTTAATAGTAATAGTGATAATAGAAATAGTGGAAATAGCAGTGTTAATAGTAGTAGTGATAATAGAAATAGTGGAAATAACAGTGTTAATAGTAGTAGTGATAATAGAAATAGTGGAAACAGCATTGTTAATAGTAGTAGTGATAATAGAAATAGTGGAAATAGCAGTGTTAATAGTAGTAGTGATAATAGAAAGAGTGGAAATAGCAGTGTTAATAGTAGTAGTGATAATAGAAATAGTGGAAATAGCAGGGTTAATAGTAGTAGTGATAATAGAAATAGTGGAAATAGCAGTGTTAATAGTAGTAGGAGAAGAAAAGAACATATTATCTCTAGTCTTGTTCTTCTCCAAAAAAAACATTGACGTATTCCGATTCTCCCTGATTGTTGAACATTCCAAAATCTAGATTTCGTTGATGATTGCTCACTGTGAATTCTCGAAAGCCCATTTCTCGAATCCTTGTTACAATCTGGGTATAAATGAAATAAAATATAAAATAAACATTACACAATTTTATATAACAATTAAGATAACCAAGATATAAATCAAGAAAATTTCATAATACGTTTGAATGATTTGATTTGAAGAAGAATTTACTTGACCTACAAGTGGATATAAAGATGGGAGGAATAGACCTGGAGATGGTTCAGAGCTACAACTACCTCGGACATATTATAACCAGTGATGGAAAAGGTAAAACTGAAATTTAAAAAAAAAAAGAATAGGAATGGTAAAAAGTATTATTAATGTCATGAAAAATATACTGTCATCAAACCAAATAACACCAGGGCTAAAACTAAGAATAGTCAAATTTTATATCTTCTCAATATTCCTGTAAGGTGCAGAAACATGGACATTTGGCAAGAAATTAGAAAGGTAAATTGAAGCCTTTGAAATGTGGATTTCTAGAAGAATGGATAGAATTGGATGGAAAGAAAAGAGAACAAATGATGGAATTAAAAAAAAAAAACTAAAAATGAAATGAGAACAACTAAAAATAATTAGAACAAAACAAATGACATTGTTGGGGCATGTTAAAGACAACAGCCTACTAAAAGTAATCTTGGAAGGGAAAATATAAGCAAAAGAGGCAGAGGCAGACTAAGACTAACATGGACGAGTAACATCAAAATATGGACAAGTCAGGCTATGACAATCTGCACCATCAAAGCAAGAGACAGAGTGGAATAGCGATCCATGGTAGACAACCTTCGATGCGGGGACGGCGCTCAATGATGATGATGATGATGATGCTCATTGATGTAATGGTTTGGCTAGAACCATCTTGCAACGAACAGCAAGAGAATGGAAATCTTGGGACCGATGCATGTCAAATGGTACGGGTTGTCTTCGTCAAAGACTAGTCGTGGTTAAAAAAAAACCCAGAAAATACCCGCAACAAAAAAAAAAGAAGACAGACCGTGAACAACACGGCATCTTGAACTGCAAGAGGATTCAATGGAGCTGATCAAAAAGGCAGCAAAGTAGGATTAAAAAGAAGCCCAATAGATTTGTTTCTTCTTCTTCCTCTTTTTTCTATATTTATCTTACTACTTCTTTCATTGTAAGAGATAGATGTGTGAACATGTGTCTATTTGGACATCACTACTTGTATAGTTTTGTGTCGTTGTCACATTCAGTCATTACCGACGGGGAAGTTTGCAGTGAGGCAATTATGTGTCCTTTTCTTTGGATGTTGCTAGTTGTGTTAGAGGAGAACACCGGATAGGGTCAAAAGTGTTGTTTTCTATCGGGTTTGACGTACAAACTCGGACCCAGACCCATGGCTTTTTCTTCTTTCCTTCCTCATTTGCCTTTCAGCGTCGAGGGGAGATATAATTTGCAGACTTTTGCTCTTCTGTTCACCTCTGATGCTGTTATGTTTCCTATTGTTTCTAATATTCTATCCATCCACCTTTTTCGTGGTCGATCATTGGGTCTGGTATTCTCACAACGTTTGTTGAAGGCTCGTTGTGTTGTGTTTTGATCTTTCTGCTTTGTCACGTTGCCAAACCATTTTATCTGTTGTTTCTTTATATATTTTATGGCGGGGGCTATTCTTAGCTTTTTTCCCTCATTTCTTCATTTTTAATCTTATGTCTCAGACTGTTTCCTGTCATTCGTCTGACACATTTCATCTTAATAGAGGTTATGTTTCTTATTGTTCTTGCATCTCATGACAATAGCTCAGGAAAAGCAACCTTTATTCTCTGGTCCCTCAGGGCAGACCCCTGTAATGGGAAAATCCCATAAAGATAGTTGTAGAACATGAATTGTTATTACGTTGAATTTATTTAGTAATTCGTATTCCTTCTATGAAGCGTTTTCTGTGGGTTGTTCATTCTCTTTTTAGCCTGAATTTGTTGTTGTTGTTGTTAGTAAGCTTGTGCTGTGGGAGCCGCGATAGCTCAGTGGTTAGTGAACTGGACTACAAAGGACAAGGGGTAGGGTTCGATCTCATTCGACGGCTTCCGGGTTCACCCAGCCTTTAATGGGTACCGTTTTTTTTCTGGGAACGTGAAGCGGCACGGGCGTAATACCGACCACATTACCCCAAAAATCATGTGCCGAAGGTCTGTAAAATGTATGGTCACTAACACCATATTTCCTATACGCCCCTTGGCGTAACGGGGGCTCTTTCCTTTTTTTTTATTCTGTCTCAAATATGCTTTCCACCTTCGGTGATTCCGTTGCTATTATTCAAAGAGATTCAAAACATCCCTTTAACTGGTACACGAATGCCAGGCATCTATACAGACGGATCTGTAATACGGCACCAAAGGAGTGCATGGGCAGTTACAGAACACTCGGCAGGCAGAATAGTCAAGGAAGACAGCGGTGCAAACGTTATGACCACACGTAGCATGACGATGAAGGTGATGGCAGTGACCAAGGCATTCACCTGGTTAGAGTCACAAGACTACACACACGCCTGTATACTGAGTGATTCGATGGGCATGATAAGAAAAGTGGAGGCGGGCTCTGTACGCAGACAATGGGTAGAGTCGTTGCAGAAGTACAAAATACGTAAGGTCACCTTTGTCTATGTCCCAGAACATGAGGGAGTACGGGGAAATGAAAAAACGGACAGGTTGGCTAGCTGCGCTATTGGTCAGAACAGTCAACCAAAGGATCGGGCGGGCATCATCAATGCCCTCCAGGAAGTAAGAAGGACACAGGACTTCGACAACCATGAGTCCACGTCACTCCTTCGGATGAAAGAGATGGGAGTTAAGATGGTCACCGCCAGAAACGAGAAACTTAGTGGGCGTGTAAGAAGACTTATCAACCAACATAGAACTGGAGTCGTCAGTCGCTGGACACCGAGGGAATTGCTGAGGATGGGATCTGAGCACCTATGGACATGTTCGGAGTGCAATGATGATGACCCGCAAATAACTCAATAACGAATGCCAATCTTGGTCATGTGACTATGTTACTATTTTCAGACGAATGTTCTGTTTGGTCTTATCCTGCTTAAATGAAAATTTGGACCGAATACTCGGGAACTCCCCATGTAGCAGCGACCAAAATATACTCAGTCTTTCTGTCTTTGAACACGAGTACCAGCCGGAACTACCACCCCCATTATGTATTTGTACGGGAATTTTCACAAAAGAAAAATACTTCAGCTTACGTGAGGCCCTTTATGCAGGTCCTGTATGCTGCAATTTTGTTTTAACTAGGGTCCAGGTTTGATTCATAACTGGGGGATTGTAAAAACATACTATAGCTTTGATAACACAGAGAAGGAGAGAGGAAGAGAGAGAGGGAAAGAGAGAGTGAAAAAATGAAACTCATAGTAAAGTAGTAGAGAGCCCCGTCCCGCGAAGTGGCGTATAGGGAATATGGTGTTAGTGACCATACATTTTACAGACCTTCAGCACATGATTTTTGGGGTAATGTGGTCGGTATTACGCACGTGCCGCTTTACTTTCCCAGAAAAAATCCGGTACCCATTTAAGGCTGGGTGAAACTGAAGCTCTCGGTTGGGATCAAACCCTACCTCTTGTCATTTGTAGTCCAGTTCACTAACCACTGAGCTAACACGGCTAAAACTCATAGAAAACCGCATTGATTTCGTCAGTAAATGCATTGAAAACATTGTATTGAAAACGTTGTAATTAAAACAATGTAATGAAAACATTGCTTTTGACCTCTGGGCAGAACGAAACCCAGCTAACCTGCAACAGAAAAGACAATACAAAAGGAAGACCAACGAAATATGCATGGAGAGAATCACAAAAGCGATAAATAAATTCAGCAGGGACATTAACTTCAACTGCACAAATAGCGATGTCCAGGAAGCTGTACACGTCTCGTCTTAGCAACGATCCACGGCCCACGCATTAGGACATTAACTCCAACTATACATGACACGTTTCAAAAGCGACTTACCCTACACGCATTAGGACATTAATTCCAACTATACATGACACGTTTCAAAAGCGACTTATCCCACAAGCAGTAGGACATTAATTCTGACTACACACGACTCGTCACAACAGCGGCTTACTCCACAAGCAGTAGGACATTAATTCTGACTATACACGACTCGTCACAACAGCGGCTTACTCCACAAGCAGTAGGACATTAATTCTGACTATACACGGCTCGTCACAACAGCGGCTTACTCCACAAGCAGTAGGACATTAATTCTGACTATACACGACTCGTCACAACAGCGGCTTACTCCACAAGCAGTAGGACATTAATTCTGACTATACACGGCTCGTCACAACAGCGGCTTACTCCACAAGCAGTAGGACATTAATTCTGACTACACACGACTCGTCACAACAGCGGCTTACTCCACAAGCAGTAGGACATTAATTCTGACTATACACGGCTCGTCACAACAGCGGCTTACTCCACAAGCAGTAGGACATTAATTCTGACTACACACGGCTCGTCACAACAGCGGCTTACTCCACAAGCAGTAGGACATTAATTCTGACTACACACGGCTCGTCACAACAGCGGCTTACTCCACAAGAAGTAAAACAAATAAGAAAGGAAATTGTTTCCCTGTTTCAGGGATCCCCGAAATTCTATCCACTGTGACCGTTTGTTAAAAAATGGTTACCAACTTACGTCATCAGCTAAAACTTTTACGGACAAAAACAATAATCGTTTGAAAATAACAATCTCAATACCAGTAAATAACATGAATCTCTACCCAAACTTCATAAACGAATGGGTACCATTTATTTTTATTACGTTATGACCACGAGTAGCACGACGATGGAGGTGAAGGCAGTGACAAGGGCATTCATCTAGTTAGAGCCACACGACTACACCCATGCCTGGATTTGATAAGTGATTTGATGAGCATGATAAGAAGAGTGGAGGCGGAGCTCTGTACACAGGCAATTGTTTGAGTCATTACAGAAGTAAAAAAATACGTAGGCTTACCTTATCTACGTCACTAGATATGCGGGAGTACGGGGAAATTAAAGAACGGACAGGTTGGCTAGCTATGCTGTCGTTGAGGACGGTCAACCAATGGATCGAGCGGATATCATCAATGCCCTCCGAGATGTGGGAAGAGCACAGGACTTCGACAACCATGAGTTCACATCACTCCTTCGGATGAAAGAGGTGGGAGTTCAGATGGGCTCAACCAGAAACGAGAAACTTAGTGGCTGTGTAAGAAGACTTATCAACCAACACAGAACTGGAGTCGTCAGTCGCTGGACACTGCGAGACTTGCTGAGGTGGGGATCTGAGCACCTATGGGCGTGTTCATAGTGTAATGATGATGACCCTCAAATAACTCAATAACTCAACGTATATTTTAAATGAAAAAGTACGGCGGCCTGACGTGATACCGACAACATCACCTATTTAAAAAAAGGAATTAGTCACAGAAAACTAAGCACCCTAACACTACTCTACATTACCGATACGCCTTACGTTTCGATATAGAGATATGACTTATTTACTTTAACTTACCTTGAATAAATACACATAGTCTTGTTTTAGCGGGAAGTCGCGAAACAAATGATACTCCACTAGAAGCTGACGTATGTGCTTGAAAACACCGGTCTCCATCATGTTGTCTAGGACCGCCCATTCGGTACCTTCTATATCTATTTTTAACACGTCAATCACTCGCTGAAAAAAAACAACAAAGGAAAGTAATATTACAATATTTGTATTGAAATTTTCTTTACTGACTTTCCTCCCCTTCTTTTCCTTCAAATGTCACAATATAATTGACTATTCGAGTGTGTGTATCGTGCATGCTGGTTGATCGTCTGCACATCTGCTATTTCAGTAATCCTTCGCTTCCTAGATCTATATTTTCCTATGAGAGTTAATGCACAATGTTAAAAGGGAAGAGGCTAAGTAAGGGTGAACTGTCAGATGGTCTCAGTGCTTCATCTAAACCGTTGCTGTCTCCTGTTCCGTAGCTTCTAAAGACCTAAGTTGTTATAGTCGGTGATTAATATTTGTTCTTGATGTTATTCGTTCACTGACATCACATTTAAAGTTGACAACAATTACCACAGATTTCTCATTTATATTATCATAATCAAGTTTATTGATCATTATCTTGGCACGTGATACATACTCTTGGATGCACTTCTCTTAGGAATAATGTTCTTTAATTCTGGACGTTCAGTAGGTTTATCAGAGATGAATATTGAACAGTCCATAAATTCATATTATACATTACTATCTCTCAAACAACCTACTTACGACTTCTTCTAGGAAATGTGAAGCAGAACTTGGAAACTTTCTCAAAACACGTTCACAGCAAGTAAATGTTCATATGTTCTACTTCATTTGTTCTGTCTACTGTCTACTTCTCGACATATATCGTAAATCACTGATATCTTTATTACTCTCTAGTCTGTTCCTTCATAACTTCTCAACTAACTTAGAACTACAAACTACTTTCTGACTTTCAATTCCTAACTCCTGACTAAATCTTCCTGACTAAACTTCTTGTCCTGGTCCTAACTTACTCTACATTTCTAACTCTCAATTCCTGACTAAAATCCTGACTTGTGGTCTTGACCCTTCCTAGCCTCTTTTTTTCTGTCTACATGCGGGCCTGACTTAGTCTAAAACCTATCGTGTCGAAGGTTAAATACTCCAATATCACTCTGTACGTGAATATCTGTAGCCAATGAAAATGTAGGAAAGTGACAACTTGCAACCCTTTGAGCCAATCAAATCTCACAACCATGATTCCACCGCCAATTCTCATCTCAGAATTGACTAAACAAGTTGTTTATGACTCCTTGAGCAACCTCTACTTTATCGCTCCGTGACTTCTGTATAACCTCTGGTCAGTTTTGACTTATCCTGAGTTTCAAAATAGTGATTACTTCATGACTTTGACCTGTCCTGGCAGTTGTTTGTCAACCTATTTATCGGACGGTCAAGAGCCATGCGTTATACTCACTTCCACAAACTGCTTGGAAAATTTCAATTCTCTAAACTTATTATGTCCAGTACTATTCTGGATCTTTCCTTTACCTCCACTTTAGTGCTCGGCTTTGTCCACTACCCGCTATGAACTCTCCACTCCCACAACTTGTTTTTCTGTCACAAATACTAATGACCGTTATTGTAAGTTACTGTCATAGTTTATTAAGAAATGGGTACCGGGTAAGTTACCTGCCCCATAATTTCATTCCCTTTACTATTACAACGTAACGTTGTAGGCATTGCACATGCAGTCGTTTTTGTCGAGCGAACGCTGTATTGGTTATTTCCATTTTGTTCCGTTTTAAAAATGTATCATGTGCTGACGATAACCATCTATACATTTACAAATGTGTGAATCTGCAGATGACAATGTAAAAGGTTAACTTACTTTCAAGGGATACAACTCTAATATAGTTTCCTGCCTTCTTTCAATCTTGGGAATCATCGCCTATGCAGCCCTATGGGGCATGCACGGAGGTCGACCATGACAACAAAATTTGCCAACGCGGGATACTGTGACATGAGGTGGAGCGAGTATAGGGAAATCCCGGCTGCAGTGTAACTGATTCCGTGGATATAATAGGATAGGATAGGATAGGATAGGATAGGATAGGATAGGATAGGATAGGATAGGATAGGATAGGATAGGATAGGATAGGATAGGATAGGATAGGGTAGGATAGGATAGGGTAAGGTAGGTTAGGGTAAGGTAGGGTATGATAGGGTATGTTAGGGTAGGGTAGGATAATGTAAGGTAGGTTATGCTAGGGTAGGATAGGACAGGATAGGATAGGTTAGGATAGATAGGTTAGAGTAGGGTATGGTAGGTAGGGTAGAGTATGATAGGATAGGTTAGATCGAGTAGGGTAGGGTATGACAACTAGGATAGGGTAAGGTAAAGTAGGATAGGGTAGGGTAGGGTAGGGTATTATAGTGTAGGATAGGATAGGGTATGATAGTGTAGGATAGTGTAGGATAGTGTAGGATAGTGTAGGATAGAAATAACGTAGGTGTAGGATAGGGTGGGATAGGATAAGGTAGGGTAGGATAGTGTAGGATAGGGTATGGTTTGGTAAGGTAGTTAGGGTATTATAGGGTAGGGTAGAGTAGGATAGGATAGGATAGTTTAGAGTAGGGTAGTATAGGGTAGGGTAGGGTATATTAGGGTTGGATATGCTAAGGTAGAATAGGATAGGATAGGGTAGGATATGATAGTATAGGGTAGGATAGGGTATGATAGGACAGGATATGGTAAGATAGGATAGGATAGGATAGGATAGGATAGGATATGATAGGATAGGATAGGATAGGATAGGGTAGGATATGATAGTGTTATATCGACTTTTTTTCTCTCTATTTATATATATATATATAACAAATAAAGTAAAAAGACCCAGTCACGCCAAGTGGTGTATAGGTAATATGGTGTTAGTGACCATAATTTTTACATACCATCGGCACATGGTTCACATTTTTCTGGTAATGTTTTCAGTATTACTCCCGTGACGCTACACGATTAGAGCTTTTTATATTGAACGGAGTAGTCTAGTAAGAGATTACTGAAGGCAGATCCAACATAAGTAATGAAGTAAATGCTGAATTAAAAGTAGGTAAATTCAAAATGGGAGAGGATAAATGGAATACAACTACTACTACAGTTGTTACTACTACTACTACTACTACAGCTACTAATACTATTACTATTTCTACTACATATATTACTACAACAGCTACTACTACTACAGCTACTAATACTGCAGCTACTACTATTACTACAGCTATTACTACTTCAGCTACTACTACTACAGATACTACTACAACAGCTACTACTAATATAGCTACTACTACTACAGCTACTACTACTACAGCTACTACAGCTACAGATAATACAGCTACTACTACTACTAATACAACAGCTACTACTACTACTACAGCAACTACTACTACTACAGCTATTAATACTGCAACAGCTACTACTACTACAACAGTTACTACTACTACTACTACTACTACATCTACTACAACTACTACTACTACAACTACTACTACTACAGCTACTACTACTACAGCAACTACTACTACTACAGCTACTACTACTACAGTTACTACTACTACTACCACTACAGCTACTACTACAACTACAAATACTACTACTAATACAGCTACCACTACTACTACAGCTACTACTACTACTACTCTACTATTACTACTACAGTTACTATTACTATAGCTACTACTACTACAACAGCTACTACTACTAAAACAGCTACTACTACTACAACAGCTACTACTACTACTACTACAGATACTACTACAGCTACTACTACTACAGCAGCTACTACTACTACTACAGCTACTACTACTACAACAGCTACTACTACTACATCTACTACTACTACTACAGCTACTACTACTACAACAGCTAGAACTACTACAACAGCTACTACTACTACTACTACTACTACTACAGCTACTACTACTACAACAGCTACTACTACTACAACAGCTACTACTACTACTACTACTACAGCTACTACTACAACAACAGCTACTACCTACTACTACTATAGTTACTACTACAACAGCTATTACTACTACTACTACAGCTACTACTACTACAAAAGCTACAACTACTACAACAGCTACTACTACAACAGTTACTACTACTACAGCTACTGCTACTATAGCTAATACTACTACAACAGCTACTACTACTACAGTTACTACTACAGCTACTACTACTACTACAGCTACTACTACTACAACAGCTACTACTACAACAACAGTTAATACTACTACAGCTACTACTACTTCAACAGCTACTACTACTACTACAGCTGCTAGTACTACAACAGCTACTACTACTACAACAGCTACTACTACTACAACAGTTACTACTACTACAACAGTTTCTACTACTACAACAGTTACTACTACAACAGCTACTACTACTACAGCTACTACAGCCACTACTACTTTAGCTACTCATACTACTACAACTGATGTTACTACTGCTGATACTACTACCAACATCACAACTACTACTACTACTACTACTACTACTACTACTACTACTACTACTACGGTTATTTCTACAACTAATGCTATTATTACTACTACTGCTGCTACTACTACTGCTACTACTACTACTGCTATTTTTACTTCTATTTGTTGATGCAACTACTATAACTGCATCTACTACTACTACTACTTCTACTGATGCAGCTTCTGCTAACACTGCTACTACTACTACTGATGCTGCTACTTCTTCTTTTATACTGCAACAACAACTACTACTACTAATGCAGTTGCTAACAATACTACTACTGAAGCTGATTCCAGAACTTACGTTTCTACTACTATTACTGATGCTGCTACTACTGCTGCTACTACTAGTACTGTTTCTGCTATTAATACTGATGCTGATACTGCTGCTTCTACTACTACTACTACTACTGATGTTGCTACTACTACTTAACTATTGAAGCTGCTATTACTACTACTATTAATGCTTCAACGACTACAATTGATGCTATTGCTACTACTACCTAGCATTCATGCTGCTACTCCTACTACCACTACTGATGCTGCTACTAACACTACTGATGCTGCTACTACTACTACTATTACTGATGATTCTACTACTACAATTGATGCTATTGCTACTACTACAATTGATGCTATTGCTACTACTACAATTGATGCTATTGCTACTACTACAATTGATGCTATTGCTACTACTACAATTGATGCTATTGCTACTACTACCTAGCATTCATGCTGCTACTCCTACTACCACTACTGATGCTGCTACTAACACTACTGATGCTGCTACTTCTACTACTATTACTGATGCTTCTACTACTTCTACTACTTTTGCTGCTACTGTAACAGACGTCTTGTATGTGACGAACATGGTGACAGACGTATTGTACCAGCAAGAATCATGTAACAGGAGAATTATAATAGAGTGTTATTCACTCCTGTACACCAGCACTCCACTGATCGTCACCCGTCTATTGAATGGCAGCGTTGTAGACGATCGCTTGTAGAACAGAGCGTTGTTACGACGCTATAATACGAGGTTTTCTATACTCACTGGGCACGTGTAAGACGATGTTGATGACTGGTAACACTCGTCTCTGGTCTCGTTCGCAACTCTATAATGAGGTTACGAGATTCGTGCTGGAGTAGGCCGTCTATGGTAACGGTCCCCTTTCTTAGATCGATAGCGTGTGCACGCCCTGAGAGGTGTACTGTACCCGTTCGTCTCACAAGGAACTCATCTCATACTTGGTTGTAACTTGAGCCGTGATGAACTGGTTTCTTAAAATCCGCCTTATCTGTGCCGCGACAACTCCCCAACTTCGTTAAACACCCAAGCGAAAGTAATGACTATGAGATAACAAATGACTTAACACTGCAACTGTTGAACAGGTCATAAGCTTTTATCGCAACAGCCCTAACAATGGCAATTATTGATAGTTATTTACAACGGCCAGCAGTTACACATCCCGCTCGGCCATTCACACATCAGGTCACAGACTTCACATCGCTCAAGGCTAATACTCCTTTCTACTGACTCACGCAGTCTGGCTACTAATGTTCCCACTTAACTGAATCCCTAATATCTGTCGACTGTATCTAACACAAGTTCACTGTCTCTCCATATACCAGAGACGTTAACTTCTACTTATGTCTAAGTTCTAACCAACCTCCTGTTAGCTACTTTGACCGTTTGTCTACAGGTTCCTGCAGGCTAACGTCTACGTCGTCGCCGTCCTGGTCCTAACTTATATGTGAATCCTCTCTGAGAGCCTAACCTATATGTGAATCCACTCTGAGAGCCTAACCTATATGTGAATCCTCTCTGAGAGCCTAACCTATATGTGAATCCTCTCTGAGAGCCTAACCTATATGTGAATCCTCTCTGAGAGCCTAACCTATATGTCAATCCTCTCTGAGAGCCTAACCTATATGTGAATCCACTCTGAGAGCCTAACCCATGTGTGGATCTTCTCTGAGAGCCGAACCCATGTGTGGATCATCTCTGAGAGCCTAACCCATGTGTGGATCTTCTCTGAGGACCTAAACCATGTGTGGATCTTCTCTGAGGGCCAAACCTATGTCTGGATCTTCTCTGAGAGCCTAACCCATGTGTGGATCTTCTTTGAGAGCCTAACCCATGTCTGGATCTTCTCTGAGAGCCTAACCCATGTCTGGATCTTCTCTGAGAGCCTAACCCATGTCTGGAACTTCTCTGAGAGCCTAACCCATGTCTGAAACTTCTCCGAGAGCCTAACCCATGTATGGATCTTCTCTGAGGGCCTAACCCATGTATGGATCTTCTCTGAGGGCCTAACCCATGTGTAGATCTTCTCTGAGAGCCTAACCCATGTGTGGATCTTCTCTGAGGGCCTAACCCATGTGTGGATCTTCTCTGAGAGCTTAACCCATATGTGGATCATCTCTGACAGCCTAACCCATGTGTGGATCTTCTCTGACAGCCTAACCCATGTGTGGATCTTCTCTGAGAGCCTAACCTATGTGTGAATCTTCTCTGAGAGCCTAACCTATGTGTGAATCTTCTCTGAGAGCCTAACCCATGTGTGAATCTTCTCTGAGAGCCTAACCCATGTGTGGATCTTCTCTGAGAGCCTAACCTATGTGTGAATCTTCTCTGAGAGCCTAACCTATGTGTGGATCTTCTTTGAGAGCCTAACCCATGTTTGGATCTTCTTTGAGAGCCTAACCCATGTATGGATCTTCTCTGAGAGCCTAACCCATGTGTGGATCTTCTCTGAGGGCCTAACCTATATATGGATCTTCTCTGAGGGCCTAACCTATGTGTGAATCTTCTCTGAGAGTCTAACCTATGTGTGAGTCTTCTCTGAGAGCCTAACCTATGAGTGAATCTTCTCTCTGAGAGCATAACTTATGTGTGAATCTTCTCTGAGAGCCTAACTTACGTGTGAATCTTTTCTGAGAGCCTAACCTATGTGTGAATCTTCCCTGAGGGCCTACCTATGTGTGAATCTTCTCTGAGAGCCTAACCTATGTGTGGATCTTCTCTGAGAGCCTAACCTAATTGTGAATCTTCTCTGAGAGCCTACCCTATGTGTGAATCTTCTCTGAGAGCCTACTCTATTTGTGAATTTTCTCTGAGAGCCTACCCTATATGTGAATCTTGTCTGAGAGCCTACCCTATGTGTGAATCTTCCCTGAGAGCCTACCTATGTGTGAATCTTCTCTGAGAGCCTAACCTATGTGTGGATATTCTCTGAGAGTCTAACCTAATTATGAGTCTTCTCTGATAGCCTAACCTATATGTGAATCCACTCTGAGAGCCTAACCTATATGTGAATCCACTTTGAGAGCCAAACCCATTTGTGGATCTTCTCTGAGAGCCTAACCCATGTGTGGATCTTCTCTGAGATCCTAACCCATGTGTGGATCTTCTCTGAGGACCTAAACCATGTGTGGATCTTCTCTGAGGGCCTAACCTATGTCTGGATCTTCTCTGAGAGCCTAACCCATGTGTGGATTCTCTCTGAGAGCCAAACCCATGTCTGGATCTTCTCTGAGAGCCTAACCCATGTCTGGATCTTCTCTGAGAGCCTAACCCATGTCTGGATCTTTTCTGAGGGCCTAACCCATGTGTGGATCTTCTCTTAGAGCCTAACCCATGTGTGGATCTTCTCTGAAGACCTAACCCATGTGTGGATCTTCTCTGAGAGCCTAACTTATGTGTGAATCTTCTCTGAGAACCTAACCTATGTGTGGATCTTCTCTGAGAACCTAACCTATGTGTGAATCTTCTCTGAGAACCTAACCTATGTGTGGATCTTCTCTGAGAACCTAACCTATGTGTGGATCTTCTCTGAGAACCTAACCTATGTGTGAATCTTCTCTGGGGGCCTAACCTATGTGTGAATCTTCTCTGAGAGCCTAACCTATGTGTGAATCTTCTCTGAGGGCCTACCTATGTGTGAATCTTCTCTGAAAGCCTAACCTATATGTGGATCTTCTCTGAGCGTCTAACCTAATTGTGAATTATATCTGAGAGCCTACCCTATGTGTGAACCTTCTCTGAGAGCCTACTCTATTTGTGAATCTTCTCTGAGAGCCTACCCTATATGTGAATCTTGTCTGAGAGCCTACCCTATGTGTGAATCTTCCCTGAGGGCCTACCTATGTGTGAATCTTTTCTGAGAGCCTAACCTATGTGTGGATCTTCTCCGAGAGCCTACCCTATATGTGAATCTTGTCTGAGAGCCTACCCTATGTGTTAATCTTCTCTGAGAGCCTACCCTATGTGTAAATCTTCTCTGAGAGCCTACCCTATGTGTTAATCTTTTCTGAGAGCCTAACCTATGTGTGGATCTTCTCCGAGAGCCTAACCTATTTGTGAATCTTGTCTGAGAGCCTACCCTATGTGTTAATCTTCTCTGAGAGCCTACCCTATGTGTAAATCTTCTCTGAGAGCCTTCTAACTCCTTGTATCGCCTTTAAATATCTCCTCCCTGATCCAATGAAAACTCATTTCCTCCACCTCCCTACCAATCAAATTTTTCTACGTCATCTACTCACTCGTCTGTTTGTCTCTTGTTTACCTCGATATTCTCGTCCCACGTCTAACATCATTTTACTCAACTTTCTCGTGACTCCCCTCTTGCCGTATTTCCCCACCTTCTCCATTCTCCCTTAATCTCCTTCTACTCCCCACTCACACGCTACTACACATTATCTACTACTGACGCTGCTACTACTACCACTAATGCTGCTACCACTACTACTGAAGCTGCTACTACTACTACTTTCACTGATACAACTACTACTAATGCTGCTACTACTAATGCTGCTACTGCTACTGATGCTGCTGCTATTACTACAACTATTGATGCTGCTACCACTGCTACTACTACTTGTACTGCTTTTGCTGCTACATCTAATACTGATGTTGCTACTGCTACAGATGCTACTACTACTACTGATGCTGCTACTACTACTGATGCTACTGATACTACTACTACTACTGATGTTGCTACTGCTACTGATGCTACTGATACTACTACTACTACTGATGCTGCTACTACTACTGATGCTGCTACTACTACTGATGCTGCTACTACTACTGATGCTGCTACTACTACTGATGCTACTGATGCTACTACTACTACTGATGATGCTACTATTACTACTGATGCTACTATTACTACTGATGCTACTATTACTACTGATGCTGCTACTACTACTGATGCTACTATTACTACTGATGCTACTATTACTACTGATGATGCTACTACTACTTATGCTACTATTACTACTGATGCTACTATTACTACTGATGCTACTATTACTACTGATGCTACTATTACTACTGATGCTACTATTACTACTGATGCTGCTACTACTACTGATGCTACTATTACTACAACTGATCCTGATACTGCTATACAAAGAAAACATTTGGATACGAGCCTCCAAGATATGACAGTCAGAAACTACAGTTCTTGATATATTTATTATGCCTACACCTTTAATTGCCAGTCTAAATTAATCTCCTATATTTTCTTCAGCACTCACTCGTTAAAGTTGCTTAGAAGCATCTGTCACTAGTTTACAACAGGCGGTATATAAAGCTCCATTATTTTTATTTTCTTGTTTGCCAGCTTTTACCTCAGACGAAGTCCCTAGAGACCTAGGAACTGAATGTTGTGTGATAATCCATTTTTCCCTGGCAGCCGTGTGCCCCTCGCCGCACAGGCAGATAACTCCGATTTCGGAGGTACTCATAATTTTTTCCGTCGATGAGTAATTGACGTTTCAAGCCGGGCCTCGCTGCTGAGACCAGAGGTGGTTGCCGCAGAGAGAAATCATAAATAAAAATCCCAACCGGTGTAGCCGGGATTTGAACCCACAACCTTCTCTGTCTCGACAACGGCGTCTTGCCTCGAGACCAACCATTCCCTCTTCCATTTGAGCCGACACATTCGTCTTTATCAATTGTAGATTTCTAATTGCTGCATGATTTTGCGTGGCAGCTGTAATTGTGGCCTACACATTTCGATTTTTTTTTACTGCTAAGTATTTTTAACTTGCGCAATGTGCACAAAAGTCTTTCCCTCCCCCCACTCCTCCCCATCCCCACACCGTTCTTCACCGTTGTCAGAGAGGGCTGCACCAGAGATCTAACTACACAGAGACATGGGAGAGGCAAAGTCACGAAGAGAATACACGGACTTGACGAGAAGAATTATCTCTGAGGTTGTCGGAATTAGAATACGAGGGCCTTGTTGTTCAGAACCCGTCGATGTGACCTCTAGATCACACATGCAGGTTAGGTGACCTCTAGATCAGCCAGCCCGCTGATATGACCTCTAGATCACACAACCTGCTGATATGACCTCTAGATCAGCCAGCCCGCTGATGTGACCTCTAGATCACCCAGCCCGCTGATATGACCTATAGATCAGCCAGCCCGCTGATGTGACCTCTAGATCAGCCAGCCCGCTGATGTGACCTGTAGATCACCCAGCCCGCCGATGTGACCTCTAGATCACCCAGCCCGCTGATATGACCTCTAGATCAGCCAGCCCGCTGATGTGACCTCTAGATCAACCAGCCCGCCGATGTGACCTCTAGATCACCCAGCCTGCCGATGTGACCTCTAGATCACCCAACCTGCTGATATGACCTCTAGATCACCCAGCCTGCCGATGTGACCTCTAGATCACCCAACCTGCTGATACGACCTCTAGATCAGTCAGCCCGCCGATGTGACATCTAGATCAGCCAGCCCGCTGATGTGACCTCTAGATCACCCAGCCTGCCGATGTGACCTCTAGATCACCCAACCTGCTGATACGACCTCTAGATCACCCAGCCCGCCGATGTGACCTCTAGATCACCCAGCCCGCCGATGTGACCTCTAGATCACACAACCTGCTGATATGACCTCTAGATCAGCCAGCCCGCCGATGTGACCTCTAGATCACCCAACCTGCTGATATGACCTCTAGATCAGCCAGCCCGCCGATGTGACCTCTAGATCACCCAGCCCGCCGATGTGACCTCTAGATCACCCAACCTGCTGATATGACCTCTAGATCAGCCAGCCCGCCGATGTGACCTCTAGATCATCCAGCCAGCCGATGTGACCTCTAGATCACCCAACCTGCTGATATGACCTCTAGATCACCCAGCCCGCCGATATGACCTCTAGATCACCCAGCCCGCCGATGTGACCTCTAGTTCACCCAACCTGCTGATATGACCTCTAGATCATCCAGCCCGCCGATGTGACCTCTAGATCACCCAGCCAGCCGATGTGACCTCTAGATCACCCAACCTTCTGATATGACCTCTAGATCAGCCAGCCCGCCGATGTGACCTCTAGATCACCCAGCCAGCCGATGTGACCTCTAGATCAGCCAACCCGCCGATGTGACCTATAGATCACACAGCCCGCATATAATCTCTCTTAACAATTTGAGGGAAAGCTTTGGTCAATTCATTTTTGGCGATTTCTTCATACCAGCTTATATTTATCACACTTACATTTCCATGGCCCAACTGCTTCATGATCGCCTTGACTGTCCTCATCTTCCAGTATTGTGTTTCCTTCACATAACCATCGTGCCTAGCTAGAAAAGCATCCGTGTTGAAAGCACCCAATCCCATATTGTAGAACGTTGAATGATTGCCTCGCTTGTGATCAGCTGTCTTCATGCTAGATGGTCACAATAAATAGAGAGATCCAACTTAAGCTACATACACAACAATCATAAATTTAAATGGCTCTTCAATAGGACATATAAATATGAATAAATGTAGAATTGCTATAGAATTATTACTTTGCACAACGTTGGTTACGCATACTTGGCCACGTACACCGTATGAAAGATGGCCGCATACCAAAAGACATATTCTACGGCTTGATGCAAGAGCTACTGAGTTAAGTGTTCTGTGCACACCATGAGCTGTGCGTTTCATCCGTTTTGATCGTGTTTCGATATTCCGATTGCTAACGATGAATGATGATATCATATGACGGGGAACAGATGGCTGTTTTCACTTTCTGTGCGGTTGCGCCTTATGTCTTTTGGTGTGTGCTCAGACTACTATGATGGGGACTGTAGCTACCTTTCTTTGTTTGGGAGATGAGATATTAATTTGGATGATTCTACTGGCATGGCCGGCTGAGCAATTATGGATTTTAATTCCTTTGCAGCGATACCGGGACCTTCCATAACCATAACCATATCCATACTCTACAGACAAATGGAAAATGGCAAAAGGATTAGGAGGCGCCCAATTTTCTATTTGTAGACGTGTGTCAACGAGACATGAAAACTCTGAACATAAACCCTGCAGCCTGGGAAGAAATAGACGCAAACTGCAACCTCTGCAAACACACTCTAAAGGTCCACCTCAAACAAGAAGCAGACAGATTCATAGAAAAAGATAATGCACGGCAAAAGGAAAGAAAAGAAAAAATAACATTTCTAAAAGAGGGGGGTGGGGTGGCTGAAAAATCTATATTCAACTATGACTGATGGAGGCTGCTATAGTAAACTATGACTGATGGAGGCTACTATAGTTAACTATGACTGATGGATGCTACTATAGCCAAATATGACTGACGGAGGCTACTATAGTCAAATATGACTGACGGAGGCTACTATAGTCAACTGTGATTTATGGAGGCTAATATAGTCATATATGACTGACGGAGGCTATATAGTCAACTGTGATTTATGGAGGCTACTATATTCAACTATGACTGATGGAAACTACTGTAGTCAACTATGACTGATGGAGGCTACTGTAATCAACTATGACTGATGGAGACTACTATAGTCAACTATGACTGATGGAGACTACTATAGTCAACTATGACTGATGGAGACTACTATAGTCAACTATGACTGATGGAGACTACTATTGTCAACTATGACTGAGGGAGACTAATATAGTCAACTATGACTGATGGAGACTACTACTATTACTCTTCTTCCTCTTTTCTCTTTTCACTGATACCTAAAAGGTGTCGTGGTTTATATCCTTTGTCGTTCTTGAGCTGCTCGAATTGTCTGAATTAGTGATTTTCCTTTGTTGTTACATGTCTCTGTCACTGCATCTATCCGTCTTCTTCTGGGTCTTCCTCTTGGTCTTTTTCCATGCATTCTCGAGAAGAACGCCCTTGATGGTGATTGGTAAGAATTCATTCTGACCAGGTGGCCAAACCATTTAAGTTGTTGTTCTATATATTCTTGGCATGGTTTTGTTCCTACCATTTTTCTTATGGTTTCATTTGGTATTCTATCTCTTCTTGTGTTGTTTGTTACTTTTCTCAAGCATCGCATCTCACATGTATTGATCTTTCTTAACTGTGATTTAGAAAGGGTCCATGTTTGACTTTCATAGCACAAAGTTGTTATGAAAATGCTATTTATCATTTGTTGTTTAGCTGGCATAGAAATGTTTGGATGTCTTAGCAATAATGAAAGCTGGTATGTGACAGCAATTGCCTTTTGTATTCTCATGTCAATTTCTCTGTCTAGTTTTCCATCTTCTGTGAACAATGTGCCCAAATACTTGAATTCTTCTACTTGTTTTATTTCTTTATCTTTGATCTTAATGTTTAATGGGTGTCTTAATTTACTTATTCTCATAGCCTCTGTTTTTGCTGTGTTAATTTTCATACTGTAGTTTGTGCAGCTTTTATCTAGATTTGTTATATGTTGTTGTAGCAGGTTTTCGTCCTCCTATATTAGGCATTGGTCATCTGCGAAGAGTAACTCGTTGATGTTGGAGTTTTCTACCTCTATGTTATTATTTGATTTGTCCTTATTGTTGGTTGTTTCCTGATTTATTTTGTCCATATATATGATGAAGAGGAGTGGTGAGAGGACACATCCTTGTCTTACTCCTGTTGTAACCTGAAACCATTCTGACAGACCTTCCGATGTTCTAACGACACTTTGACTGTTTGTATTTAATGCCATTATATTTTCTAGTAGTTGTCCTGCTACCCCGTAGGTTTCTAAAGTTTGCCAAAGTTTGTTCCTGTCCACACGATCAAACGCTTTTTCCTGATCTATAAACACTATATTTAGGTTTATGTCATATTCTATTGTTTTTTCACATAGTTGTCTCAATGTAAATATAGCATCAGTACAGCTTTTGCCTTTTCTGAATCCGAATTGATTATTATTTAATTGAGGTTCTATTGTGTATCTTACTCTCCTCTCCAATATTTTAGCATACATTTTACCAAATTGACTCAATAGGGATATTCCTCTGTACATTTCACACTCCCTTTTACTTCCTTTATTCTTCCAAAATGGGATAATGATAGCTTTTTGCCAATCGTCTGGGACTTTTCTTTCTTCCCACGCCATATTGAATATGATAGTAAGCCAATCTATAGCTGTTTCCTTACAGGCTAGTAGCATTTCTGTTGTTATTCTATCTATACCAGCTGCTTTGTTCTTTTTATTCTGTTTCAATGCCCATTCTACTTCTGTTTTAAGTATATTCAGTTCCTGTTCATCATACTGCCTATGTTTAAACTCTGTATTTCCGTTTGTATTTCCCTGATTTAATAGTTTCTTAAAGTATTCTCTCCATCTGATTATTATGTTTTTCCTGCTGCTGATTGGTCTACCGTTCTTGTCGTTTATTATAGACTACTATTACTACTGTGCACAAATGGTTAGGAAAGGTACTCTGAGCGAGTCTATAGCTATTGGTCGGACACTCTAGCTAGACTCTGATACTAAAGGTATCTCCTTCATGTATTTTTCACCACTTGAAAGATGGCCGCATATCAGAAGATATATCCTTTGGGCAACTAGCAGATGACAAATGAACTAGGTGGCACCCACAACTATGATTTGTAGACGTGTGTAAACGTAACATGAAGATTTTGAATACAACCATGCAGCCTGGGAAGAAATAACTGCAGACCGCATTCTCTTTGTAAACACACTCTAAAGGCTCTAACTCAAACAAGAAGCAGACAGATTCATAGAAAAAAAAAGAATACATAGCGAGAGAAATGAAAAAAATAACAATTTTAAAAGCACTGCGAAATCCAGTCAACTATGACTGACAGAGGCTACAGGTTGCACCTCTATCTATCTATCTATTGTCCTTTCGAGCACATAGGGCAAAACCACAATCTCAAAAACAGAAACCAGCCTGCCAAAATGATAAACATTACAGAGATCACTGCTTCTAAAATCTACGGCCCTGTTTCCATAACAATACTTTTTTACAATGACAGCTTGTCAAGCCATCGAGCAACCTCCTTAGTCGCCTCTTACAACATGCCTGGAAGGACTGCTACCACTACTACTACTGAAAGTATTTCGATAATCTAAGCATGACAATAATACACGAACTCACCTGGGATCGAACGAGTGCACCTCACATCCTAGTTTCGCCATAGCGTCATCAAACGAGAAATCGTTTGCTATTCTTAATGAGGAAAAATAAAGAAGCGTTGTTACCCATCTGTTATCAAGTTTGTCTTTATTTAATACATTTCTTGTTGTCAAATAAATATGTCGTTACAGTACAGTTAAATATAAAGTGAGCATAAATTGTAGCGCAGTCTCTCATTCTTCCGTGAATCTAGCAGATACATTTCTTATAGGTTATATTGTACATACTTTTTTATAATGTGATAGATTACCAGCAATATCATTATTGTTGCAAAGTAACAATTAGTTACTTCCAATATTGTAACAAGACTACCGTTTCTTCCAATATTGTAACAATAAGACTACCGTTTCTTCCAATATTGTAACAATAAGACTACCGTTTCTTCCAATATTGTAACAATAAGACTACCGTTTCTTCCAATATTGTAACAATAAGACTACCGTTTCTTCCAATATTGTAACAATAAGACTACCGTTTCTTCCAATATTGTAACAAGACTACCGTTTCTTTCAATATTGTAACAATAAGACTACCGTTTCTTCCAATATTGTAACAATAAGACTACCGTTTCTTTCAATATTGTAACAATAAGAACACCGTTTCTTTCAATATTGTAACAATAAGACTACCGTTACTTCCAATATTGTAACAATAAGACTACCGTTTCTTTCAATATTGTAACAATAAGACTACCGTTACTTCCAATATTGTAACAATAAGACTACCGTTACTTCCAATATTGTAACAATAAGACTACCGTTACTTCCAATATTGTAACAATAAGACTACCGTTTCTTTCAATATTGTAACAATAAGACTACCGTTACTTCCAATATTGTAACAATAAGACTACCGTTTCTTTCAATATTGTAACAATAAGACTACCGTTTCTTCCAATATTGTAATAAGACTACCGTTACTTCCAATATTGTAACAATAAGACTACCGTTACTTCCAATATTGTAACAATAAGACTACCGTTTCTTTCAATATTGTAACAATAAGACTACCGTTTCTTCCAATATTGTAATAAGACTACCGTTACTTCCAATATTGTAACAATAAGACTACCGTTACTTCCAATATTGTAACAATAAGACTACCGTTTCTTCCAATATTGTAACAATAAGACTACCGTTTCTTCCAATATTGTAACAAGACTACCGTTTCTTCCAATATTGTAACAATAAGACTACCGTTACTTCCAATATTGTAACAATAAGACTACCGTTTCTTCCAATATTGTAACAATAAGACTACCGTTTCTTCCAATATTGTAACAATAAGACTACCGTTACTTTCCAATATTGTAACAAGACTACCGTTTCTTTCAATATTGTAACAATAAGACTACCGTTTCTTTCAATATTGTAACAATAAGAATACCGTTTCTTTCAATATTGTAACAATAAGACTACCGTTTCTTCCAATATTGTAATAAGACTACCGTTACTTCCAATATTGTAACAATAAGACTACCGTTATTGTGTTAACATCGTATTTACCATTTTTTAATTACCACTATTGTCGGATCTCTTGCATAAACTCAATGACCCAGCATGTCTGATACATTCATTCACCGTGGGCCCTGTAGGATACCAAAATTGTTCTCGATGTTCCTCTATTCTTTCATTTCGCTCATGTTTTTTTTTTTTTTTATTTCTCTCAACTGGGGTCCATGTGACGTCGAGGGTTAGGGGAGTGTCAGGGTTGGGGTCACAGGATCTTCCAGGGGAATAAGAGACAAATAATAATAAATGAATATTATCATAGAGGGAAACTTTCGAGGAGATAGATCAACGAATAATTTCAGAGGAAGAGGTATGTTTACAACACTCAAAAAAAAATACGAATAAACACCAATTTTCCACAGTGATGTAAACATACTTGCTCCTCTAAAAGGACCACAGGTAAAAACGGGTGTAACTGGATGGGTGTGGCCTACAACACAAGACTAGTGGCGGAGCTATGCATTATGTATGTGTTCGTATAATACAACCCACAGATATCACTGCTTTTCCATTCAGTGAATTATTTAATTAGCGACTCCTATATGATAAGTAGCCCGTGTGTTACCGGGGCCCCATTATGTGGGATGTAAAGAATAGTGACACTGTGACCTTTCAGGCATGTCGTATGAGGCGACTAAGGAGGTTGATCGATGGCTTGACAAGATGTCATTGTAAAAAGTATTGTTATGGAAACAGACCATAGATTTTAGAAGCAGTGATCTTTGCAATATGTGCCATTTTGGCACGCAAGGTTTCTGTTTTTGAGATTGTGGTTCTGCCCTATGTGCCGTCTTCGGCTCGAAAGGACAATAGATATGATAAGTGTACATCTGAAGTATTTGACAATTTCGTGAGTTACTTCCCCTGCCAAGCACGAAACACTCTCACATAATACAGAGAAGTGACCATCGATAAAACATATTTTGGAAATGCATTCCTGTGTATCTGCATTGTGTATAAACACAAAATATATTTGCAAACAAAACGGTTAGATAGCAATATCTTATAAGAAAAGCGACCATAGGAATACAATCAGGTTGTAAAAGGGCCACGATAGAAAAAAATCAACTATGACTGATGGAGGCTGCTATAGTCAAAGATGACACGGAGGCTGCTATAGTCAACTATGACTGGTGGAGGCTATTATAGTCAACTATGACTGGTGGAGGCTACTATAGTCAACTATGACTGATGGAGGCTACTATAGTCAACTATGACTGGTGGAGGCTACTATAGTCAACTATGACTGATGGAGGCTACTATAGTCAACTATGACTGATGGAGGCTACTATAGTCAACTATGACTGATGGAGGCTACTATAGTCAACTATGACTGATGGAGGCTACTATAGTCAACTATGACTGGTGGAGGCTACTATAGTCAACTATGACTGATGGAGGCTACTATAGTCAACTATGACTGATGGAGGCTGCTATAGTCAACTATGACTGATGGAGGCTACTATAGTCAACTATGACTGATGGAGGCTACTATAGTCAACTATGACTGACGGAGGCTATTATAGTCAACTATGACTGATAGGGGCTACTATAGTCAACTATGACTGACGGAGGCTACTATAGTCAACTATGACTGATGGAGGCTACTATAGTCAACTATGACTGATGGGGGCTACTATAGTCAACTATGACTGATGGAGGCTATTATAGTAAGAAAAAAAAAGAGAAATACTGACAGATTATCATTTTCTGAATTATTTCGGTGTCCATTCTTTGAAATCATCTTTTTTTTGTTTAGTTCTAGACAATACACCTTTCACTACTCAGTAAGTAGGACATTAGATCATACAAGAGCGCATATTAATTTAAGTTTTATTTCGTTATCGATTTGATAGAAATTTACCAAACAATCCGTTACTATTTTTTTATTTATTTTCATATCAGGTCTCCAAATTATCTATATTTCCATTCCACTCAAGGATCTTCTTTTCTTATTTTGTTTCGTTCGCCAGCTTTCACCTTTTGTAAAGTTTCTAGAGACTAAGAACTTAATTTTGCGTGTTAATCCGTTTTTCGCTGGCAGCCGTGTGCACAGGGGTCCCTCGCCGCACAGGCAGATAACTCCGTCTTCGGGTGTACTATTTTTTCCGTGGATGATTAATTGACGTTTCAAGCCGGGCGTCGCTGCTGAGATCAGGGGCGGTTGCCGCAGAGAGAAATCATAAATAGCAAATTAAAACTGATGCGAAAATAAAAAGAGAACTACTAAATACAATTAAGACAAGACAAATGAAAGAGGCAGAGGCAGACCAAGACTAACATGGACGAGTAACATCAAAAGATGGACAAGTCAATCTATGACAGTCTGCACCATCAAAGCAAGAAACAGAGTAGAATGGCGATCCATGAGAGCCAACCTTCGTTGCGGAGAAGGCACTCGATGATGATGAAAACTGATGCAGCCGGGATTTGAACTCACAACCTCTCTGTCTCGAGACTAACCAGTCCACCTGACTCAAGGATCTAAGTGCAAACAGTAACCTCGAAACACTTGCTCGACGGGGGGTCTTCTTCTGATGATCAGATTGCCTCCTGCTGCGAAGCTCTGTACAAAGAGTTTCCTACTACTTTTATATGGTTAGTCCATTGACAGTCGGGACAAATACCGGCGGACATCTGGAAAGACAGATGACACTGGGAAAGACCAGGACCAACGGCTGACCGGGCCGGCACCCCGCCAGCTGAAACTACTAGCTATAAGAACGAAACCTAATAAATGCCCCCAAGATTCACCGAAAGGGGGGGAGAATGATGAGTCACACAGCGATTCTACGGAGACGACAAGGACCGACCAACGGATTTTGATCCCAGAACAACGGCTGGAACACCAATGTAGCTGTGGTAGGAAATTCTCAACACAGAAGGGCATGAAAATACACAGAACGAAGAAGAGGTGTGGGAATACAGCATCAGTAGCTCAACAGCGCACTGTCTCGGCAGATAAGACGTCAGAAGATCTCAGTCAGGAGTCAATCCACAGAACTGAGAACATTCAAGTTGAGCTGTCTGATGATGAATTCGCTCACCTCTTGGACGGGAAGAGAGAGAAGATCAAGTTTCCTCCCGCCTGCAACACAGTAGTCTGGGAGAAGTTAGACAAGTCACTAGCAGAAGCCATAGACCACCACCTTAAACGGCTGAACTTGTCCCAGAAGCTTGAAAGCATAGGCGAAGTGGTCTATTATTATTGCATCAAGGAGTTAGGCTTAGACACGAAGGAAGTAAGGACGAGCACGAAACCACAAAAAAGCAGACGACAGAAACAAATAGAAGAGATTAGGAGGCAGAAAAACCATGCTAGGAAACAATTCAAGAAAGCTACAGAAGCAGAGAAGGAAGCACTGCATCAGGTATGGCAGCATCTAAAATCAAAACATAAGGCACTGGGTAGAGCAGAAAGATTGTATCGGAAAAGGAAAGCAACCAAGAGGGCCAGGGAAACGTTCTTCAAAGATCCGTTCAAGTTTGCAAAGGAGCTATTTGAACCACCAAGATCTGGAACATTAAAAATCAGCAAGGAGGAGCTAGAGAAACATCTAAGAGAGACCTATTCGGACAGCTAGAGAGACGAACCGCTGAAGTCAATGACAGGAATCACGTGGCCGAGCGAACCGGGCACCCCATTCAATGATAGGCCGCCGACGTTAAAAGAAGTTATAGATGTTGTTCACAGAGCCCGCAACAACTCGGCCCCAGGTCCAAATGGCGTTCCATATCTGGTTTACAAAAGATGCCCAGAGGTACTGAAGCGACTGCACCGGCTGCTCAGGAGTGCATGGAAGAGGCAGATTGTAAGCCAGGAGTGGAAGAAGGCCAATGGCGTGTACATTCCAAAGGAACTGAACTCAAATGAGATTGCGCAGTTCAGACCAATCTCCCTACTGAATGTGGAAGGGAAAGTATTCTTCTCTGTAATGGCAAAGAGACTCACCTCGTACCTCGTGGAGAACGGGTACATAGATACTGCCATACAGAAGGGAGGAGTCCCTGGTGTCCCCGGATGCTTGGAGCACGCGACAATGATATGGGACGCGATACAGAGAGCAAAAACCGAGAAGCTAGATCTAGACGTCATATGGCTAGATCTTGCAAACGCATATGGATCAGTCCCACATCAGATGATTTGGCAGGCTCTCCGAATGTACCATGTACCCCAGAGTGTGACCGCCATGCTCAGACTGTATTTTACCGGCTTCACTGTGCGTTTCTCCACACAGGAATACACGACCGACTGGATAGAATTGCAAGTCGGCATTGCGATGGGATGTACAATTTCGCCCATACTCTTCGTGATGGCGATGCAGATAATATTGAGAGCAGCAGAAGGAGTTGGAAAACGACCAGACTTGGGAGGTGGATACCACATGCCACCACTTAGAGCATTTATGGATGACACCACCGTCCTAGCATCAGAAGAGAGCCACGCCCGCAGGATGCTTGAACGCCTGGACGAACTCATCGTGTGGTGCCGGATGAGCTTCAAACCAAAGAAGTCACGAAGCCTATCCATCAGACGAGGGAAGACCAAGCAAGTTACATTCAATGTGGCGAAACAGAGGATTCCAACCGTCTGCGAGGAGCCAATAAAGAGCCTTGGCAGAGTGTATGACGCCTCATTGAAAGACACGAAAGCAGTTCAGAGAGTAAGAGAGATGGCAGAGCAAGGGCTACATATCATCGACCGGAGTAGACTTTTAGGAAAGTTTAAGATCTGGTGCCTCCAGTTTATGTTGATATCCAAACTGCTATGGCCTCTTCTGATATATGAGATCAGCTCAAGTACGGTGGAAGCGATGGAGAGCAAGATTAGCAAGTACACGCGGAAATGGCTGGGAGTACCACCGGGACTGACGGATGTTGCGCTGTACTGTAAGAAAGCCAAGCTGGTCCTTCCGTTCAAGTCAGTCCTAGAGGAATATAAAGCCGGCAAGGCCAGACTGGCAGTTATGCTGCAAAGCTCGTCAGACGAAACTGTCCGAACAGTGGAACCCACAGTGGAGACCGGTCGGAAGTGGCAGGCGTGTACGGCAGTAAACGAAACACGTGAGAGTCTCCAGCTAAAGGAAGTAATGGGCTACACGCAGACCAACAGGCGTGGATTTGGTCATGGAGACATCCAATGGTGGTCAAAGGCATCAAATAGACAACGAAGGGACATGGTAGTCAGGGAGATAAGAGATGTCGAGGAGAACAAGCGTGTACAAAAGGCAGCACAACAGGTGCAGCAAGGCCAATGGACTACATGGGAGATGGCTTTGCAGAGGACACTAACATGGAATGACATGTGGCATATGGCACCGCTGCGGCTCAGCTACATAATCAGATCTATGTATGACCTTCTACCATCAGCCTGCAACCTTGTGAAGTGGGGGAAGACAGATGACAATCGATGTCCTCTTTGCGGAGGAAGACAGACGATGGAACATGTTCTTTCCTCATGCAAGACAGCACTAGGCCAAGGGCGGTACACATGGCGACACAACAGAGTGCTGCATGAACTGGCTGCCACCGTGGATGGGGCGCGGATGAAGGCCAACAATAAAGTTCGACCTGCTACGACTAACACCTACTTTTTGAGAGCGGGACAGGCTGCACGCCCCAAGCAGAACCACTGGAACGACTTCACTATCCTGGACATAGCTAACGATTGGGAGATGGCGGTTGACCTCCCAGGGCGAGGGAAGTACCCAGAGTGCATTAAGAGATCTAAAATGCGTCCAGACATTGCACTCTACACGTCAAATATGACCCATGTCATTTTAATAGAACTCACAGTGCCATTTGAATCCAGGATAGAGGAACAGCATATATTCAAACTATCTAAATACAAGGATCTCGCCACCGAGCTGAGAAAGCAGGGAGTACAGAGTAGAGTGTTTTCGGTGGTGGTTAGTGCCAGAGGACTCACAACCCCATCCCTCTACGACCTCTTAAAAATGCTAGGAATTAAGGGAGGGATGCGGTCAAGAACAATGAAGACTATTGCTGAGTCAGCAGAAAGAGCGTCGTGCTGGCTGTGGCAGAATCGAGACAGACCAACAGTTAAATAATATTATGTCCAGACCAGACGGATCGGGCGACTATTTTACACCTTGACCACTTATTGCTCCCACATAAGTCAACAGAGTAGGGAGGATTGAAGTAGGGCCCGAGACGAAGAGATAAGAAGTTACATAATCGACCGGAGGTGAGCATCAGACCAGATGCTTGGGGCAACTACCATACAAACAGCAGGCCTAAACAACAAGAAGACCAGACAACTAGGCGTCAATCTTAACCAGCAGATGCCGATTTCCCACGGAAGTCAGACACTGACGGGTCTAGAAAATATCGTTGCATCAGTAGCCAAGTCGAAAGCGCAGTAACGCGCTAGGTTTAAACCAAGAGCAGGTAAGGTATCTATTCTCGAGTGTGTTGCCTATTAAATGCAACTATTTTGTGCCGAACATGAAATGTAAACCTTAAGTTAGGTAATCTATTTTCGAGTGTTTTGTGTATTAAGTGATAGTTATTTTGTGCCGAACATAAGCTTAGTTTAGGTAAGCTATTTTAGAAAGTTCTGTGTATTACGTTTAGTTAGTTTGTGCCGAACATACGGTGTAAGCCTTAGAGGCAATGCGGCAGGAGGTCGACGCCTGGAAGTCATGACCCAGGCGGGCCCACCTCCCCTAGAGTGTCAAGAAGCTAAAGGGTCGAAACACTTGCTCGACGGGGGGTCTTCTTCTGATGATCAGATTGCCTCCTGCTGCGAAGCTCTGTACAAAGAGTTTCCTACTACTATGCAGCGATGTTGTAGCGTGTTGACTTTGTGATAAAGTTGTCAACTTTACCGCTGCTTGACGCTCTCCAGTCGACAGAGCTAAAAAAAAATAAGTACCAGATTAAGTGAGTTGGGAATTAGAAAAGAAGTAAAGAGCCCCGTCACGCCAAGTATCTTCATCCCAATGTTGTGCTACCAATGCCAGACGTGGACTCAAGAACAATAAAAAAAAAACCTTTACTGCAGTTAAATGTGTTAGACGAATGACAGGAAAAAGTCTGAGAGATCAGATAAGAAAGGAAGAATCAAGAAAGAAAGGGAAAAAAAAAACAGTTAAAGAGCCCCCGTCACTCCAAGTTGGTGGCGTATAGGGAATATGATGTTAGTGATCATACTTTTTACAGACCTTCGGCACATGATTTTTGGAGTAATGTGGTCGGTATTACGCCCGTACCACTTTACTTTCCTAGAAAAAAATCCGGTACCCATTTAAGGCTGGGAGAACCCGGAAGCCTTCGATCAGGATCGAACCCAACCTCTTGTTCTTAGTAGTCCAGTTCAGTAACCACTGAGCTATCGCGGCTCCCGAGTTGGGAATGGTATATAAAAAATATGAAAATAGTCCCTTGTCACGATGCGGCTTGTATGACATTTTTAACCAGATTTAAGTCAAAACGTCACTCCTCTGTGACACATAACATATGTCACGTGACAAACGTGACTTCTTATTATCGCATTTTTTTGCAAACATGTTTTTCTCTGCCGATAAATAAAGATAATACTTACCCGAAAGAATATACCAAACATGGCTGTTGAATAATGTAGGGCTCCTCCTGACATATATGCCAGTTCCCCACAAGAGTCGCGTTTTTGCAGTTATGGCGAACAGGATTATGTAGGAACCTATCAGATCGATTGAAGATTATATTGATTTTTAGATGGATAACCAGACAATACGTAAGGTGACAGTTCAACTTAAAATATTCAACTCAAATACATTATGTAGGAACCTATCAGATCGATTGAAGATTATATTGATTTTTAGATGAATAACCAGACAATACGTAAGGTGACAGTTCAACTTAAAATATTCAACTCAAATCTATTAAGGACCTTTAGATACGCATGTTAAAAAGAAAACAAAAAAACTATCTTTACGTCACATAGTGCCATTGCTGGTGTATGACGGGGGGAAACGATAGAACCAGAGGGATAAAGGCCGCTTGGTCAAGCAGTCGCCACGACGTGTGAGACTCAGGATTTTTATTTCACACCCGATAGAAAAAATCCTTTCTGTCTACCGCGGGCTTCGAACACCGAACGTCGGCTTTTCAGCCAGCGGAACAGCGGTTTTAGCCGCACGGCCACGCGCACCTCTGATACGTATGTGACAGTTGGAAAACAACAATAGCGATTGAGAGAAAACTAATCGTTTTCAAAGACAAATGCTTAAGAAGGCTAATCTGTGTGCAACTGAGTGACTTTGAGGCTAATACAGAGATAAAAGAAATGACCATGAAATCAACGATCATCTATAATCATCACCATCATGTGTCATATCGGTTGGCGTGGGCGATCATGTCCTTCCACAATCTTCTTTCTACAGTGCATCGTATCAGTTATGTTGTTGACTGTTTTCCATGCCATGACATCAAGCTATCTAGTATTTTCTCTCTGAGCCGTCCGCGATCTCTCTTTCCTTGTATTTTTCCAGTTGTAACCAAGTATTCCAACTTTCCTCTTCTCATGATGTGCTAGAAAAAAATGTTGATTGCTTCTTTCTGACGATTTTTAGGAACTCCCTTTTTGTGTTGGCCTCTTTGAGAATTTCCCCATTGGTCTTTTTTCTGTCCAGGAAACTTTCAACCTTCTTCTGAGAAATCCCATCTCTGTGGCCTGTAATCATCTTTTCACTTGTTTGTCTGCTGTCCATGATTCGCTTCCATAGCTCAGAATTGGTTCTATATAGCACCGATGATCTCTCATTCTCGCTTATATTATGCCATCTACAATTAGGAAGAGAAAATGGGCATATGTCGAGAATGTATTGAGAAGAAACAACAAAAGATCTTCAAAACTGACTTTTATGTTAATAGAATGAAGAAACAGAAACAGATTAAGACCTGAAGAGACACTGAAAAAATATTGATAAGAGAGGCATAGACATATTTAATAAGATCCATCATTTCGCCCAGAATAGAGATGAATGTTGAAAACACTACGAGGCCTGAGCGACGGCCAGCTGCACGAGAAGGTTCAAGATCAATCAATTAAAGCACAAATGAGTGACAGATAGAAAGACAGTTATAACGCAAAGAGCGCTAGATTACCAGCTGTGTAAAAGTAAAGTACCCCCGTCACGCCAAGTGACGTATAGGGAAATATGGTGTTAGTGACCCTATATTTTACAGACCTTCAGCACATGATTTTTGGGGTAATGTGGTCGGTATAACGCCCGTGCTGCTTTACTATCCCAGAAAAAATCCGATACACATTAAAGGTGGGTGAACCCGGAAGCCGTCGGTTGGGATCGAACCCTATCCCTTGTCCTTTGTAGTCCAGTTCACTAACCACTGAGCTATTGCGGCTCCCAAATTTACCATCTGTGGGTGGACTATAAAGATCTAGATATACGTGGATACGAAACCCTTGAGATTGTGATCGTAGAGATACATCTAACGTGTACACAGTATGGATTACAAAATACAGCAACACAAAACATACACAAATTGGATATATCTTGTTTGTAATTTTTCTTCAATAAAAGTTTTTTTTTTTTAAATGAGAAGAGAAGAGAACATATACAGATGGATAAGCATATATAGACATAAAAAATAGATGGTGGATCTAAGACTGAGGCATAATGCAGACAAACACATAAGAAGATATACACGCTAAAAAAAATGTCGGATAAATAGGCGTGCATAATTAAAGAGATATAGATACGAAGACATACATACTATGTAGTAAAAAAAAAGTAAAAAAAGTAAAGTACCCCCGTCACGCCAAGTGGCGTATAGAGAATATGGTGTTAGTGACCATAAATTCAGAAAAGGCAAAAGTTGTACTGATGCTACATTTACATTGAGACAACTATGTGAAAAAACAATAGAATATGACAGAAACCTAAATATAGTGTTTATAGATCAGGAAAAAGCGTTTGATCGTGTGGACAGGAACAAACTTTGGCAAACTCTTGAAACCTACGGTGTAGCAGGACAATGTTTGATGGCAGGAGATGTGATACTTGAGAAAAGTAATAAACAACACAAGAAGAGATAGAATACCAAATGAAACCATAAGAAAAATAGTAGGAACAAAACCCTGCCAAGAATATATAGAACAACAACAACTTAAATGGTTTGGCCACCTGGTCAGAATGAATCCTTATCAATCACCATCAAGAGCGTTCTTCTCGAGAATGCATGGAAAAAGACCAAGATGAAGACCCAGAAGAAGATGGATAGATGCAGCGATAGAGACATGTAACAACAAAGGAAAATCACTAATTCAGACAGTTTGAGCAGCTCAAGAACGACAAATGATATCAACCACGACACCTTTTAGGTATCTGTGAAAAGTGAAAAGAAGAAGATGGATAGATGCAGTGACAGAGACATGTAACAACAAAGGAAAATCACTAATTCAGACAGTTCGAGCAGCTCAAGAACGACAAATGATATAAAACACGACACCTTTTAAGTGTCAGTGAAATGAGAAAATAAAAAAAGACCATACATTTTACAGATCTTAGGCACATGATTTTTGAGGTAATGTGGTCGGTATTACGCCCGTACCGCTTTACTTTCCCAGAAATAAAATCCGGTGCCCATTAAAGGGGTGCCGTGATAGCTCAGTGGTTAGTGAACTGGACTACCACGGACAAGGGGTAGGGTTCGATCCCAACCGACGGCTTCCGTGTTCACCCAGCCTTAAATGGGTACCGGATTTTTTCCTGGGAAAGTAAATCAGCACGGGCGTAATACTGACCACATAACCCCAAAAAACATGTGCTGAAGGTCTGTAAAATATAGGGTCACTAACACCATATTGGGTGTTTCCGGTTGTTTCCAAAATGGAGGAATTATTTTTCTCCGGCTTGGTATAGAACCGTTGATCAGAGGTTTAACAAGCCGCTATCGTAAAAACGATGTTGTTAATGAAACGTAGACCTGATACAGAATGTGTAAATTAGCAGTAGATAGTAGTGATAGTTTTTTCGGCCCTAAAACAACAACAAAAATATGATTCTGGAATGTGCGAACAATGGCCGCTCCGACGAAACATGCACAGGTCGCGAGAGAGATGGACAGATACGATCTAGATATTTTAGGATTAAGCGAAATGCGCTGGCTTGGAACAGGTAGGAGATCTATTGATAATAAAATAGTAGTTTTTTCTGGAAGGGAAGATGGAAAACACCGTGAAGGAGTAGGCATAATGATGACAGACAAAGCTGCAAGAAGTTTATTAGAATGGGAACCGGTAAACAGCCGTCTGATACGAACACGATACAAAACAAAACATGGAAGACTTTCAATTATTCAATGTTATGCGCCTACTAACGAAGCTGATGATGAAGTTAAGGACGATTTTTATAACCAACTGCAACAACTTATAAACAAAATACCAAAACACGATCTTTTAATTGTAATGGGAGACTTCAACGCCAAAGTAGGACAAGATAACGCAGGAGTGGAACATGTGATGGGGAGAGAAGGCTGTAATACAACAAGTCAGAATGGAGAAAGATTAATAGAATTATGTTTAATAGAAAATTTAGTTATAGGTGGGACATTATTTCCACACAAAAATATTCACAAAACAACATGGATATCTCCTGACGATAGAACCTCAAATCAAATTGACCACCTATGTATTAAACAACAATTCAGATCATCATTAATAGATGTAAGAGCTTACAGAGGTGCTGATGTTAATAGTGACCACAACTTGTGCATTGGGAAAATAAGATTAAAATTTAGAAACCGACAGAAGAGATCAACTACACATAAAATTGATAGTCATAAACTGAAAGATGAAGCCATAAAGGAAAAGTTTAACATAGAGCTAAGTAATTGTTATTCAGCACTCGGTGAAATAGACTTAGATATCAATGAAATGTGGGACTCACAGAGCAAAGTACTAATGACAGCAGCAGAAGCAAGTGCCGGACTGAAGAAAATGGAAAAACGAGCTTGGATCTCAGACACCACATGGAAATACATCAAAGAAAGAAGAGAAGCAAAGAGAGCCATGACTAATGTAAAGACAGATCTTGGAAAGGTTCTGGCAAAAGCAACATACAAAGAATTAGACAACAAAGTGAAAAGTTCGGCAAGAAGAGATACAAGAGCTTATATAGACAACTTGGCAGAGAAAGCAGAGACAGCTGCAATTACAGGAGACAGCAGAACTCTCTATACTGTACAAAAGATGCTGACAAACACCTATACATCCAGTGGAACACCAATTCTAGACAAATCTGGATTAATGCTAACAACAAGCGCAGACATAAAAGCCCGTTGGGCGGAACACTTCAAAGAAATTCTTAACCGTCCACTACCTCACAGTTTAATAGTTTTTGAAGCTGAAACACCAGCAGCAGAATTAGATGTAAATTTAGATGACTTCACCTTGAGTGAAATAGAAATCACCTTAAAGCTAATGACCAATAACAAGGCTGCTGGAGAGGATAAGTTAACAGCTGAGATCCTCAAGGCAATTGATAGCCATAATTTAATACATCTCCAAAAAATGTTCAACATCATTTGGAAAACAGAGAAGACGCCTCATAAATGGAAAAAAGGAATCATTGTTAAGATCCCAAAAAAGGGCAATCTTAGAGATTGTAACAACTGGAGAGGCGTGACACTTTTGTCAGTTGCCTCAAAGTTATTCTGTAAAATCATCCTAAATAGAATAAAGGATTCAATAGATACAGTAATGCGTGAAGAACAGGCTGGGTTTAGAAAAGGGAGAAGCTGTCTTGACCACATTTTCACTCTACGACTTATATTGGAGGAACACATTGAAAAGCAAAAACCTTTTGTACTTAACTTCATCGACTTCAAAAAAGCATTTGATAGTATTCATAGAGATTCTTTGTGGAAAATTCTGAAGCAATATGGTTTACCATCAAAAATCATAAATATTATCAACGACATGTATGATGGTTACACATGTGCAGTTCGAACAGAGGAAGGACTGAGCGAATGTTTCCCAATAGAAACTGGGGTTAAACAAGGATGTATTTTATCGCCCTTGTTATTTGGAATTGTTATGGACTTCATAATGAAGAAATGCTGCACTGGTAATAAAGGCATCGAATGGATACAAGGAGACCATTTGGAGGACCTCGACTTTGCTGATGACATAGTTTTCATCAGCAGTCAGATAAAAACGATGCAGGAAAACACAAATGAACTATCATCAATAGCCAGCAAAATTGGGCTTGAGGTCAATCATGAAAAGACTAAAGTCATGAAAAGTTTAATTCCAACAAGTGACAAAATATACATGGAAAACAAACCAGTAGAAGAGATCGATCACTTTATCTATCTTGGAAGTCACATTGATCGAGAAGGGGATACGAGCAAAGAAATTAGAATCAGACTGGCTAAAGCAGCAATGTCTTTCAGAAGCCTTGAAAAGTTGTGGAAATCAAAACTCATTAGCACAAACACAAAACTTAGGCTATTCAAATCAAATGTACTATCAACCCTTACGTATGCGTGTGAAAGCTGGAAAACAACAAGAGATATAGAAACAAAATTGAACGCATTCGAAAATAAATGTCTAAGGAAAATACTTGGTATAGAATGGAACGAATTCAAAACAAACGAGGAAATTAGAGAAATCGCCAATCAACCACTAATATCTTCAGTAATAAAGAAAAGCACGATGGTCATACGTTGGACATGTGATGAGAAGAGATAATAATCGAATAGCAAAGCAAGCCCTCATGTGGGAAACAACAGGTAAAAGAAAAAGAGGAAGACCCAGGGAGACACTGAGAAGAACATTGATGAGAGAGGCAAGAGCAGCAGGAATCGGCTCCCTCAATGAGATAGAACTGCTTGCACAGAACAGAGACAGATGGCGAGATTTGATAAAATATCTTTAAAAGAAAACTGCTAGAACAAAAATTCATATAGGAGAAGGTGTATCTTGGTCTACGCCCTATGGGCCGGTTACGGCTCGAAAGGTCAATAGAATAGAACACCATATTTCCCTATACGCCATTTGGCGTGACGGGGGTACTTTACTTTACTTACCCATTAAAGGCTGGGTGAACCTGGAAGCCGTCGATTGGGATCGAACCCTACCTCTCGTCCTTTGTAGTCCAGTTCACTAACCATTGAGCTGTCGCGGCTCCCACATACCATGTAGACTGAACATCAAATGTCGGGACAAAGTAACCACCTTAACCTCTTGCAACAAGCCAAACTCTCATTCATCATGGAAACACTTACAAGTGAGAGACTAAGGCGTATGGGTCACGTAAGAAGGATGGAAATCAATCGTGTCCCCAAACAATTATTGAGCTATTGAGTTATTGAGTTATTTGCGGGTCATCATAATTACACTCCGAACATGTCCATAGGTGCTCAGATCCCCTCCTCAGCAATTCCCTCAGTGTCCAGCGACTGACGACTCCAGTTCTATGTTGGTTGATAAGTCTTCTTACACGGCCACTAAGTGTCTCATTTCTGGCTGTGCCCATCTTAACTCCAATTTCCATCATCGGAAGAAGTGACGTGGATCTGTGTTTGTCGAAGTCCTGTGCTCTTCCCACATCTCGGAGGGCATTGATGATGTCCGCCCGATCCATTGGTTGCCCGTCCTCAACGACAGCGCAGCTAGCCAACCTGTCCTTATTACAATTATTATCAACCGAAATTAAGAAATGTCAGACGAGTGGTAAGATAAAAGGATAATTGTTTGTCTTCCTTTAGTGAGTTCTCTATCAGTGAATAAACGGAAGAATTTTGGCATCAGATCGTAGCACATGGAGAATAGCAAATACACGAAACATCCACAATAACATTCGAGGAAACGTTAATGTCAAAAATTCAGAAGAAAACATTCGCAGGAAAAAGGAGGCGAGGTCAAGCATCACAAATGACACTTGTTTATTCCGCAGTCGGATCTGTCCATCCAATACAGACAGATTCAGCCACGAGAGAAGCTGCTCAGTCATGGAGCATCCAGTATAAGACATTAATATATTACCGTACTACTGACAGATCATGATTGTGTGTTATCAACCGTCTGAAAATTTACAATTTACGTATAAACATGTATAAAATCATGTTATCAAATTTATAGACATCATATATATTTTAATTCTCACATTATCAATCATGCACCCATATGTGAGGCTGCAACTCTTGTGTTCGCAATATATGGCCATGCAAACATTAATATTTACATTTGAAGACAAAGAAGCAGAAGAACGAACTCCGCCACCTCCGTCACCTATAATATGACGTATAGACAATGAGGTGTTAAAGTCCATACTTAAAGGCTAGGTGGTCTAGAGGTAAGATGTCTTCTTCTCTACAGGAAGGTCCCATGTTCAAATCTCACAACACGCATTGGGATTATTTAGAAACAAATGAATCAGTGGTTTCTACGTGGATTTTACCGTTCCCTGGTTTCTGGTTCTGCGATCCGGTATCTAGCACCACTCGTATAACAGCAAAAGACAGGCGGTCCCGTGTGCACTCGCGCACGTTAAAGAACACTTGACAGTTAAAAATCGAAAATAATATTTTAAAAATAGCCGCAGCCCGCGCAAAATTGTCAGCAAAAATCCACCAATACTGATGGATCTCAAACGGTGCTTTGGAGTTCGTGCCCGTGGGTTGGGGTTCTCTTCGGAGTTTTCTTAATGTTTTTAGGGGATAATCGGGACACCTATGGATTCGTGCGGAGTACAGTCACAAGCAAAGAAATGATTTGGAGTTAAAAATTGAAACAATTCATCTTGTATTATAAGCAGAGAAAACATACCAAATATACAAGTAAATATCGAAGCAGAAGAAAAGATAGTAAAGAGAGTTCAAGAATATAACTGTTTGGACATATTGTAATAAATTATGGAAAATGTAAAACAGAAATAAACAAAAGAACAGGATTGGCAAAAAAAGTAGCTTTAACAACGTGAACAAATATAAACACACCAAAGCAGGTAACATCAGAAGTAAAACTACGAATTGTAAAATGTTATATTTATCCAAAATAGCATTTCCGAAAATGAAAAACGTCTTATGCAACATATCGATGTCAATAAAAGTGAGAAAGAGAGTTCATTGGTGCTATATAGAGCCAATCCAATTCTGACCTGTGGAAGAGAATCATGGACAGTAAACAGACAAATGAATAGACGATTTCAGACCACAGAGATGGGATTTCTCAGAAGAATGTTGAAAGCTCCATGGACAGATAAAAAGACTAATTAGGAAGTTCTCAAAGATTCCAACACAAAAAGGGAGCTCCTAAAAACATCGGAAAGAAGCAATCAACATTTTTTGGGGGCACATCATGAGAAGAGGAAAGTTGGAATACTTGGTTAAAACTGTAAAAATACATGGAAAGAGATATAACGGACGACAAAGAGAGAAAATACTAGATAGCTTGGTGTCGTGGCATGGTAAACAGTAAACAGCAGAATTTATACGATGCACGGTGGATAGAAGATTGTGGAAAGACATGATAGCCTACCCCAGCCGGTATGGCACATTATGATATTTATTCAACATTCATGTATGGAATAGAAACATGGACATTAAATAAGAAAAACGACAATTGAAGCCTTTAAGATGTGGATCTATAGAAAAATTAGCTGAACTGGAAGTAAGGAAAAGAAGACAAACACAGAAGTTCGGAATCAGCTGAAAATGAAGCCAAAAAAATGTACACATTTTAAAAAAGACAACTGAAACTTGTGGGGACATTAGCAGATACAAAACACTGAACTAAAAGTCATCTTGGAAGGAATTGGTACAAGTTAGACCGGGACTAAAGTACACTGATAACATCAAATGATGGACTAGTGAACCTATGACAAGTGCACCATCAAGACAAGAGTCAGTATAAAATGGTTCTTCATGGTAGCCAAACTACGTTGTGGTGATGGTATCCATTGATTAAAACAAAATGATGAACTATTTTAGGAAACTAACTTCAAATGCTTTGAACATGTATTACATTCACCACCAGGCAGCATCCTATACAAAGCATTCACTCTCAGAAACAAATGAAAAAGTGAAAAGGATAGACCTAGATAACAATGGTTTAATGAAAAAGATGTAATGTTGAGGACCAAGCAGAAGGCACACCAAGGAGCATTGGCAGAAGACACATTAAAGATAATTGGCAGAAGACACATTAAAGATAATTGGCAGAAGACACATTTAAGATAATTGGCAGAAGACACATTTAAGATAATTGGCAGAAGACACATTAAAGATAATTGGCAGAAGACACATTAAAGAGCATTCGCAGAAGACACATTAAAGATAATTGGCAGAAGACACATTAAAGATAATTGGCAGAAGACACATTAAAGAGCATTCGCAGAAGACACATTAAAGATAATTGGCAGAAGACACATTAAAGATAATTGGCAGAAGACACATTAAAGAGCATTGACAGAAGACACATTAAAGATAATTGGCAGAAGACACATTAAAGATAATTGGCAGAAGACACATTAAAGATAATTGGCAGAAGACACATTAAAGATAATTGGTAGAAGACACATTAAAGAGCATTGGCAGAAGACACATTAAAGATAATTGGCAGAAGACACATTAAAGAGTATTGGCAGAAGACACATTAAAGATAATTGGCAGAAGACACATTAAAGTACATTGGCCGAAGACACATTAAACTGCATTGGCAGAAGACACATTAAAATGCATTGGCAGAAAACACATTAAACTGCATTGGCAAAAGACACATTAAAGAGCATTGGCAGAAAACACATTAATGTGCATTGGCAGAAGACACATCAACGAGCATTGACAGAAGACACATTAAAGAGTATTGACAGAAGACACATCAAAGAGCATTGACAGAAGACACATTAAAGTGCATAGGCAGAAGACACATTAAAGTGCATTGGCAGAAGACACATTAAAGAGTATTATCAGAAGACACATTAAAGAGTATTGGCAGAAGACACATTAAAGAGTATTGGCAGAAGACACATTAAAGAGCATTGACAGAAGACACATCAAAGTGCATTGGCAGAAGACACATTAAAATGCATCAGCAGAAGACACATTAAAGAATATTGGCAGAAGACACATTAAAGAGTATTGGCAGAAGACACATTAAAGAGTATTGACAGAAGACACATTAAAGAGCATTGACAGAAGACACATTAAAGAGTATTGGCAGAAGACACATTAAAGAGTATTGACAGAAGACACATTAAAGAGTATTGACAGAAGACACATTAAAGAGCATTGACAGAAGACACATTAAAGTGCATTGGCAGAAGACACATTAAAGAGTATTGGAAGAAGACACATTAAAGTGCATTGGCAGAAGACACATTAAAATGCATTGGCAGAAGACACATTAAAGAGTATTGGCAGAAGACACATTAAAGAGCATTGACAGAAGACACATTAAAGAGTATTGACAGAAGACACATTAAAGAGCATTGACAGAAGACACATTAAAGAGCATTGACAGAAGACACATTAAAGAGTATTGACAGAAGACACATTAAAGAGTATTGACAGAAGACACATCAAAGAGCATTGACAGAAGACACATTAAAGTGCATAGGCAGAAGACACATTAAAGTGCATTGGCAGAAGACACATTAAAGAGTATTATCAGAAGACACATTAAAGAGTATTGGCAGAAGACACATTAAAGAGTATTGGCAGAAGACACATTAAAGAGCATTGACAGAAGACACATCAAAGTGCATTGGCAGAAGACACATTAAAATGCATCAGCAGAAGACACATTAAAGAATATTGGCAGAAGACACATTAAAGAGTATTGGCAGAAGACACATTAAAGAGTATTGACAGAAGACACATTAAAGAGCATTGACAGAAGACACATTAAAGAGTATTGGCAGAAGACACATTAAAGAGTATTGACAGAAGACACATTAAAGAGTATTGACAGAAGACACATTAAAGAGCATTGACAGAAGACACATTAAAGTGCATTGGCAGAAGACACATTAAAGAGTATTGGAAGAAGACACATTAAAGTGCATTGGCAGAAGACACATTAAAATGCATTGGCAGAAGACACATTAAAGAGTATTGGCAGAAGACACATTAAAGAGCATTGACAGAAGACACATTAAAGAGTATTGACAGAAGACACATTAAAGAGCATTGACAGAAGACACATTAAAGAGCATTGACAGAAGACACATCAAAGAGCATTAACAGAAGACACGTCTAAGAACATTGGTAAAAGAACACATCAAACAGCATTGACAGAAGACAAGACACGTCTAAGAACATTGACAAAAGACACATTAAAGAGCATTGACAGAAGACACATCAAAGAGCATTGAAAGGACACTCTATTTTCTCACGACGCTGAAAGATAACAGAGGCATAACATATATATTAACGAGAAGTTACCATTTGTATTATATTGGGAAAAAAGAAGAGATAGAATTAATCAGAAAGATGGGATAGTAAGCACTTTCATTAGAAGACTAGAAGAGACAGCAAACACTTTCATTCGAAGACTAGAAGAGACAGCAAACACTTTCATTAGAAAACTGGAAGAGACAGCAAACACTTTCATTAGAAGACTGAAAGAGACAGCAAACACTTTCATTAGAAACCTGGAAGAGACAGCAAACACTTTCATTAGAAAACTGGAAAAAACAACAAACACTTTCATTAGAAACTTGGAAGAGACAGCAAACACTTTCATTAGAAACCTGGAAGAGACAGCAAACACTTTCATTAGAAGACTAGAAGAGACAGCAAACTCTTTCATTAGAAGACTAGAAGAGACAGCAAACTCTTTCATTAGAAGACTAGAAGAGACAGCAAACACTTTCATTAGAAGACTAGAAGAGACAGCAAACTCTTTCATTAGAAGACTAGAAGAGACAGCAAACACTTTCATTAGAAACTTGG